>BSYR01000035.1:36500000-36985000 GCA_030270665.1 Hibiscus trionum | reverse complement strand
ATTTTGGGGAACCATTTATAATAAACAACCTTAAGGATTTTAAAGAAAAAGGGTAAAAATGGAATTTTGAAATTAGAAAGGATTTTTGAAAATAGTCATCATCTTCCTAAAACCCATTTTCACGTTATCTTCCCCAAAACACCATTTTTTCAATATTCCATTGATTCAAGCATTTCATCCAAGCAAGCTTTCAATGTAATCTTTTTCTTGTTTTGATTTTCTCTTCCTTAAACTAGTTGTTGATGAAATCTTTCCTTAACTCATTGTTTAAGTTTGTTTCCAAAATGCTTTAGGTTGGAAAATGAGAAAAATGAGGGAATTTTCATTTGGGTTGTTTGATGCTAGGTTTAAAAGTGTTTTTAACTTTGCTTTGATGTTCAAATAATGTTGGGATAGTGGCTTAATAATGGGAAACCCGAAAGTAGCAAAAATGAGAGGTTTTTGGAGTTGAAATTTTGGGTTTTTGGTTTGTTCTTGTGAAGAACTTTGGGCTGATGGTTCCTAGACTTTGGGTAAGTGTTTTGGATGTTGAAAGGTGTGGTTTTGATGGTAATTTCGTTGGGTTTTGGCCGCTAGTTGGTTTGAGTCGTTTTGATGATGTTTCCAAGTGTTTTCAGTTGTGAATCGATTGATTTTGATGATAGATGTTGAGTTTCTGTGTTGCTGCAAGTTTGGGGGCTTGAATTGGGTCTAATGCTCCATTTTTGAATTGGTTAAAAGCAGGGGAAACATATTTGGGCTCTTCGGACGCGATACCGGGTGATTTGGGAGCTTAAATCGATGTTTCGGTTTTTGCTTGTGTGTTTGCTGGTGAGTAGAAATGCTTTCTAAGCCTTAACTTGGTTAAGAATATGTTTTGGGGGTTTAGATTGAGCTTGATAAGCCAATCTAAGCTCAAGAGTAAGTTTTAAGTATTTTAGTCTTTGTTTTCGATAAATTCTACTATGTGTTATGAATGATTTTCATAGTGCATATTTGCCATGAATATCCTTGTGTTATGCATATGATTGCTTTAATTGATCCCATGTTGGCTATGGTTGTGACCATGAGAACACGAGGTAAGTGTTGGTTTGGTGGGTTATTGACAATGTGAAATCTTATTACCGGATATAGTTGGTCGACCAATAGGATTAGAGTGCACTCGGGGTAAAAGTCGCGCGTGGCCTTAGTGATGCTAGATTCCACTAAGGAGGAGTACTGTGATGTGAGATTTCATCGGAAGCTATGTTTTACTAGATGAGTGAGTACGGTGATGTGAGATTCCACCGGAAGTGTCTAGTAATTTTGAGAACTATCCACATATCCGAGTAAAAGTGTTAAATGTTAATATACCCATGGTGCTCTAAATTCTCATGTCAAGCATGTTATATTGTTCATTTCCATTTATGCTTATGCATGTAGTTGGTTACGTTGTATGTATGATGATGTAATCACCTATTTTGTCCGGGGTGTCAACCCGTTTTTATTTTTAAATAACGGGCTTCAATTTTAATCATATGATGAAATAAAAAAATATATGTATATTATTATTAATGTTGTGTTTATTATTACTATTATTACCATTTATTATTATCACCAATATTATTACCATATACTAATTATTATTATCTATTATTATTACTGTTATTATTATTATTATTATTATTATTATATTTATTAATATTATTATCATATATTATATCATTATTTTATTATTATTATTAATATTAATATTATTATTAATATTATTACTATTATTGAAACAAGTCTAAAAAATCTAATATTAATAAAAGCTCATTTTAAAATAAAAATAAGCTCAGTTTATTTACAGTCCACTTACATATATTAAAAAACCCAAAATATTACAAGGCTCGTTTGGCCCTAATAACTAAAAGCCCTAATCTGATAATAAGAAAAAACCCTAATCCTATGTTGTGTCTTGCGCAGCCGTTTCTCGACCGTTAGATCTAGGAAAGATCTAACGGTCCACGATCGAGGAGAGAAGTCTCTAGAACCTCAACGCGCGCGTGTAGATCGCACACGACGCTCCAGCTCCCTCACGCGCACCTCTTCGAATCCCGCGCGACCGTCCAGATCTTTCACCGACGGCTGGGATCACTCTGTGTCGTCCGACCAGCCACACTCGCCCTCTAGTCCCCCCTCTCCAGCCGCCGTCGCATGCAGACAAAGACGACCAAAATATCAGAAAAAAGACGTGCAACAAAAATACCAGAAATTTCAGAGGCAACAAACAAAAAATCAGATGAATACAAACAAACAACCAACAGAACCAATAGGGATTTTTCATTCGATTTATGTAATCCAAAAAAAATGTAATTTCGGGCTTATAAAATCCGAAGCCAAAGCAATGTAATCCCAAGTTAGAAACGGGAAAATTTCAAGAGCAATATAGAAGCAAGCAAAAAAAAAGAGAACTTCAGAGGTATATCATCTTCTTTCGTTTCATTTCGAATCATAAAAAAAACAGAAAGGTTGGGGTTTTGTTTTTTTACCTTCGACGTTTGGCCCTCTAATGTGTCGGCTCGCATCCACCCACCGTTGACAAGCCCTATGTTGAACTGATACAGATACGGGGACGGGGACGAAAAACGGCAATTCCTAAAATTATAGGGTACAGGTACGGCAAGGGTACGTCAAATATAAAATTATATATATATATATATATATAATAAATTATTTATAATAATAATAATAATAATATCTAAAGTAACCAATAAAAACAAAATGTTGATAAAAAATTAAAGTAGAAAATAATTTTATATTTTTAATAAATTGTTCATAATTAAATGAAATAATAATAATAATAATAATAATAATAATAATAATATAATTATGAAAATGAAACAGTAAAACAGTAAAAATAAAATAATTAAATAAATGTTCATATATATATAATAATAATATAAGTAAAAGCGCTCTTACTGTTAAAAAATAATAATAAAAACACTTTATTGGGTCTACAAAAGTTGAAATAGACCCAATTAATGAGAAATAAATTTTTAAAAAGTATTACGCGTTTTCTTCCTCAACCCTTTCTTCTTCCTTGCTCTGCAACTGCGCCTGGTTTTGTCTTTTTAATTTTTTTTCCGTTGGTCGCTTCTCATCCGCCGGTGAGATTATTGTCGGAATCCATATCGAAGCCCGTTATTCTCTCATCTGCAAAATGACCTTGAGGACGCCGGTAAAGGTCAACTGCCGTCCCCAAAACATCCCCGATAATATATTAACTGTCCCCGATCAATTTTGACCGTACCCCGTCAAAGAGGACCATCCCCGGTACGTCCCCTAGCCGTACCCGTACTGTACTCGTTCCTGAGACGTTTCGGGTACTTAAAACGGCATGAAGTTGCCGTACCCGTGCTTCCGAGGACAAGCCTTGCATGGTGAAACGGTGGGGGTGGTGACCAGAGGAGTTCTCGATTTTCAAAATGAAAAGGCTTTTCGAAATCGATTTAGGTTTTTGGGGTTTTTTGTTTCTTCTAAAAAACGAAGGGAAAAGGGTTTTCTTTTGGTTTTCGAAAGGTGAGAGTTTGGTTTTAGGTTTTTTTTGTTCGCCGATCGTCGAATAAAGACGACTGTCGCAACGACGGCAACAGAAAAGGCAGAGAGGGGGGAGAGTTTCTGAGGGTTTCTGAAATTAGGGCTAAAAGAGGCCAAATGTTTTTAGGTCGGTTTTTATAATGATTTTTCATTTTAAAATTGGTTTAAATACATTTTAAGTCCCTCCACGTCGTTGTTATTACGCACGTGAGGGTCTCCGCGTTTTGAAACTACACACCAGGTCCTTGAAGATTTTTGAAAGCCTTTAATTTCGTCTTTGTTCTGATTTAAATTAATTTTTGAATGGTTTAATCACCATCTCGGCCCCTTTAAGTTGTTGCAATCTTTTAATTGAGTCCTTTTTTTGATTTAGTGTTTTTCTTAGTGGTTTTATTACTGTTTGGGTCCCTAAGGTCTGTCCCGATTTCATTTTCAATCTTTTTTTAGTGCGGTGTTTTCATATTTCATGCATTTATTTTTTTTGCCTCATGTTTAGATTTCTTTGATTTTGGGTCTGTTTTTTTATGCATCCTGCCATGTTAATACATGCTTAGCATATGTATGTTTTTGCCATGTTGATATATATTTGTTTTGTTATCTTTTTTATATAGTTTCTTAAATGAAATATAGTTTTATTATGTATGTAGTATATGTTTTTAATATGGGCATAGCTAGTTTTTATGTCGTTCGAATATATGTGACATGCATTTTAAATGGTCATCATGTGACTATTGATATTTTGATGTGCATAATAATTAATTTTAATTATAAAAAGGAGATACTTATTAATTCGTGTATTCGAGTCGAAATATCCTAGCGTATTGGATATTCCTCGAATATTCGGATTAATTCGTATCGTCTAAAGGTAAAATTCGTAAATAAAACGAACAAGACCATGACACCAAATTTTATCTGCTTGCATCATGCATAAAGGTGACGTACGGGATCCAAACCCTAAACTAACACGGCAGTCAGACTTATATGATGTCGGTTTAGTCTTTGGTCCGGTGTACCGTCATCCTTTATAATTAAATGTGTAACCCCCTCGTCCCGGTCTAGCCGACAGACCGGTCCAAACGGGTTACACGGGGAAAACCGAAGCGAAACCCGGTAAGGCCTCACTCCGATTAGCAGCCTTATTTTTTGCTTTTATTTATCTTGTCTATATACTTTATTTAATCCTACGCGAGTTAGGCAGACAGCGGAGAAACAACCACGGACACGACCCACGCAAACCAACACTTAAAGGTTCATTTTAGCCATTTAACTATGGTCGTATCGATACGGCACGGACCGTATCGATACGCCTTCAACGGTCAACCTACCCTAGAGTCAACTCTGGGGACTCGTTTCGATACCCTCCAAGGCAGGTATCGAAACGCTCCTAACGGTCAAATTACAAAGTCAACATCAGTTGACCGTATCGATACGCCTAAGCCCGTACCGATACCCTCAAATTCTCGTCAAAATCTCAGATTACCAGTAGCAAAAATGGTATTGGTACGCCTTCCCGAGTATCGATATGCTTATCCTGAAACAAGAAGGTCGTATCGATACGGACCTAACCGTATCGATACCCCTGACTCGATCAAACAGATTTTCGCTGGTTAAGGCACAAAGACTGCTTCAAAAACACCAATCTAGGACCTCTAGGCATGCATAAATACATTTCAAGTACAAAGGTACCCTAATCACAACATTTGGCATACATTCAAGCAACAAAAAGATCCCAAACCTAAGTCTTACATGATCACTTGGATTCAAAACATTCAACATACCAAACACAAGGCATTTCATACATGACTACATTAAACCCCAACATAACATAACTTCAACCTTCAAAACATGCTCAAAACATAGACAAACCAAAATAAGGGAGTTTGAACACCAACTCCATAACAAGCCTAATACCCCCATTGTCTAGGCATTATTACAAAAACTTAAACCATACTTGAGCTACCCGAGAACTCCGAAAGCTCCTATCTTGCCCACTTGCCTTCCGAAACTCTAACGATCTGCATGTTGGAAAAAGGAGAGCGTAAGCTTGAAAGCTTAGTGAGCGAAGCTCTAAAAATCATCAACAATGTAGTTTTCAAAACATATTTCTTAATTGAAAAGTAAACCATTTAAATGCACGAAAGGAGGCACAAACAACACAATTACATGGTTTGCACATGCACAACCAAAACACGGTGGGACTACACATCACCGTTTCGACTAGTAGTTTTCCGAAGGGACTACACATCATCGTACTCTTCTACTAGTCACTATCGGTGGGACTACACATCACCGTAGTTACGACAACCATCACATGAGGCTCGACACTAACAACGACTACACAACAACATCAAACGGAAGTAAAGGCAATCCACAATTCACACAATATCTCAATAATTGTTCATACACCAATTCTTAACAATCAAGGTAAAATTTAGCAAACTTACACTTGGATTTAGGTTAGCCCTCTAGGATCCACCCAAACCCCCAAGAACCCATTTCGAAATCAAATAAAGTTCAAAACATTTCCACTCACCGATGAAACCCAAATGGAAGCCGAAACACTGATCTCAAGTCTCCAAATTTTCCGTAATCGTGCCCGAAGCCTCTCCCACGGTTTCCCTTGATTCTAGCCAATCAAAAACAATACATTACTCAACCAAAACATCACAAAACACTGTCACAATCCCCAAACCACAACCACAAGCCAAATTCTTACAATTTCAAACCAAAGCCAACACCAAAACTCCCATTTTCGTACTCCCCAACAACCCAACAGAAAACTAATGATTCCAACACCCAAAACACCACTAAACACCTTCAAAACAACCCTCTAATATTGCTATAACATCAGCCCCACTCTCCAACACTAAACTACTTCAAAAACACACATGTTCGCCCTTTTAAAATACCCATGAAAACCCACTACGGGATTTTTGATAAAAAAAACCCACCATTTTGAGATATATTACATCTAACGGCAAGAATAAAACATAAATTAGCTTTAAAAATCAGGACTCCCTCAAAAACCCATTAAAGCTTCTTACTTTTACTTCAAAACTTGAAAACATCAAAAACTTTAAAAGTGATTTCTATGAAAAACTAAAGCTATAGAAATGTTGGAAATGATGAGGAGAAATCAAAAATATGATTACCTTGTTGAAAGCACTTGAAATGGTGGAGGGATTTGATGGAATAGTGACAAGGGTTTTGGGGAGGTTTTAACATGAAAATGTTAGAGGAAGAAGAAGATGAAAAACATTTTCAAAAGTCCCTTTTTCTCACCTTATTTTCCTTTATTTTAAAATTACTAATTTGCCCTTAATGAGTGTTGCGTTCATGCAGTGACTATAAATGTTATGCAAATGGTGCAAGTATACACGTCGAACGAGTAATAAAGTGATGAGTGAGTATGGTCTCCACGGGGAATGAAGGTATTCACGGTTACTGTAACAATAAAGCTTGAACTTTTTGCAGGTGACAATGCTATAGTAAAAGAGATGGTGTATAGTAATGCTGAAGCAAAACAGTGCAGAGAAAGATGAGATAACAATATGATAGACAGGTCCCCTTTCGTATGTGAAACTCACTACGGAATGACTGGCTGGGAATGATGGACAACCTAACTCAAGCTTCTTAACGATACTAAGGCTTTTCAGCTATCTTCTATGCTAGGCGGGATTTACTAAGAGTGCTCCTAAACTATCTCTAGCCAGGAAACTGGGAGTCAGAAATGCTACAGCCATACCTCTCGGTTTAAACTCATAACACTCTCCTACCCTTCACGTACTATCCTTTTTAGCCCTTGAAACCTATCACTTATCTCTAAAGTAGGTTAGAGTCTGCCTCTCAACAGTCACTCCATTGCTTATGAGGGTTCTAGGGCTAGCTCTCTCGATTACTAACCCCAACATACACCTAAAGAACGACCAACTCTCGAAGGCGCTTAAGGTAGGGCCTATCTCTCGAAGCACTTACAACCCTAAGCTCTTACAACTTTAAGGAAATGATAAATGCATAAGCAAAGCATAAAATCATGATAAACACTTTAAAAGCCATAGCATGCATTAAAAAGTACTCAAAATAACACCATCCATCAAACCCAAGCCACCTAAAATAGTTCGTGGCTGGGCAATATCATCCAACGTATCATTGCGATAACATCACCAAATATAAAGATATAACAAGAAATTGCTATAGCAACAGAAAGAAAGGTGAACTCTCTCTCCGCCATGGACTGCCCGACTGTCTTAGGCCCACCGTCTCTCTCGAGGCCGGTGAGGCCACTCCTTGGAGCTTCAGCGATGGAGGACACCAAGCTGGAGAAGATGAAGGTGGAACTTCTCTCCCCTTTTCTCTCTCTTCTGCCTCTCTTTTTGCAACACAGAAAATACCACACTTTGCTCCAAGCTTCTCTCCCTTTTATATAATGGAGGATTCTAGGGTTTGGTGCCCTAAAGATGCCTTGATATTCCCAAGTAATATCCACTGACAAGGTTTGCTACGAGGGGACAAGGGAGACAGTCTGCAGGCGGGCACCAGCTGCTGCACATGTCAGATTGTCCTTTTCTGCATGTTCACATGTTTCTGCAGCTCACGTGTATCTCACGTGCTGGCCAATGTTCGCTTCCATCATGCTATAGCAATTCCCGGTACCGGCTTTCTCTTAACTCCTTTCGTGCGCACAATAAAACCAAAAACCAACCTTTCAAGCAGTACCCCTCGATATAGACCAATAACCAGCAATGATAAATATGCACCTAGAAGAAGAAAATGCAACCTAAATGCAGTCTAAATGTTATGGTATGAACTCAAGAACATGCAAATGCTATAGCAAAAAGGTATGAAAACAAGGATGTTTATGCAGTTATCACACCCCCAAACTTAAGCTATTGCTTGTCCTCAAGCAATGAATAGAATAGAAAAAAAGAGCTACTATGGCAAAGATTTAACCTAGAGGATTGCTATGGCAATATTTCAGTCCTCAGAAATAACTTAGGCAGATATATATATATATATATATATATATATATATACAACCATGTATGAAATCCTTAAGAACGGAAGGTGTGATGAGCTGACACCCTTCGTAGCAGAAAACTTATATCTTTGGGAGTCTAAAAATTGGAAAAGAACTAGAGAACAGAGTTAAGGTATAACTAGGGAGCTTCCTTGAAAAATTGTCTCACCAGCTTAAGTATAGAAGGAAGGCATCCACGCACACAGCTTAGTCCTAAGGAATGTTCTTAAGGATCTCATACATGGTGAGATCCTTAAGAACATTCCTTAGGACTAAGCTGTGTGCGTGGCTGCCTTCCTTCTATACTTAAGCTGGTGAGACAAATTTTCAAGGAAGCTCCCTAGTTATACCTTAACCCTGTTCTCTAGTTCTTTTCCAATTTTTAGACTCCCAAAGATATAAGTTTTCTGCTACGAAGGGTGTCAGCTCATCACACCTGCCGTCCTTAACTCTAGATAAGAAGGGAGCAAACCTCTCACCCCCGAGCTAGTAGGTAGAGTCATCCGGTGACAACTTTCATTCACTCATATGCTATAGCAAGGCTTTATTGTATATATATATATATATATTTTAAACTATAGAAAATCGGAGTGTCCTTCTACAGATATGCCGTAGCATTTATTCGTTTGTTTTAGCACAGGGTCGTCTAACTTTTCTTTTAAGTTCTCTAGAGTCTATATATAAGAGTTTACTAGGGTTTTTCTTGAAAAAATTTCTAACAAACTTACTTATAGAAAGAGAGCAGCTGTGTAAATTTTTTAACAACTAGATCCTAAAGCCAGTTCTACAGATCTCAACTAGTTGTGTTTTTTCTACTTTAATTCAGGCCTTAGCAATTTCATCGTCAGACATCATAAATATGTTCATAGGCTGACTCTAGACTAAACAGAATGCCATAGTAAAAATTTTGTTCTATTCTATAATGCATATGCTAAAGCAAAATATTAACTATGAACACTAACACCCCCAAACTTAAGAAATGCAGTGTCCGAGATGCATAAACTAATCTACATTGTATGCCATGAAAGATGAAAAATTGAAAAGAAAAAGGTTAGTACCTCCTGGGTGCAGAGGCTAGGTGGTGCTGCTGGTGTTGTCTATCGACGTCTCGGAGGAGTAGTGGTGTGGGTCTTCTACATCATCCACGCTCTCGGATGAGACTGATTGAGCACTAGACGAGGGCCTGACACGTCCAACTATGTGCTTGATGCGAGTTCTCAGTCTGGATGTTGTAGCATCTTCTGATTGTACTGGAGTCGGCTCGGTTGCGTGTGCTGTAGCAGCTTTCTTCTGAGGGGTTTCCACAGGGTCATTTGGTACGTGCTCTAGTTCTGGGAGTGGGTTTTCTGGTCTTGAAGGCTTAGGATTGGTTGCCTTTCGGGTGCGTTTCCTCTTCTTGGCTGGAGAGGTTGTTGGGTTGGTTTCTTCAATAGTAGGCTGGACATATAGAGTTTCTTGATCTGACTGGACAGTTGGAGTTGCTAATGCTTTCTTTCACGGAGTTTTTCTCTTTGCAGTAGGTGGGACGGAGCTGGGTTCACTGGGAGACATTGTTTGTGTTGTAGCAGTGGCGGGGGCTTGCAATAACTCTTTTGGAAATACTAGAAAAGAGACATTATGATCTGCAGGAGTTTGCTCAAGCAGGATGCTATGGCACTATCACGGTGTTGGGCGTATTTGAAGTACACCCGCTGATGTGCCTTCATCAGGTTGAGCTCAGAGCTCAGTTCCTTTGTAGTTGCCACCAGTGCTGCCACTCTTGCTGCAACAAAACTTCTAGCCCCACCCTCAAATGCTTGCTGAGGCATGTCTTCGTTAAATCCTCAGAGTTCTGTAACAAGTGCTGGGGTCAAACCTATCTTTCCTGAAACAGATGTATCTACAAGATTGTCTATGAAGACGTCTTTCTTTTGCACAAGACATTGATTAGATTAGGAAAAACAAGGGGGCTACGGGGCCGTTTTAAACAAGCATATACCTCATCCACTATTATCTTTCCTATATCAATTTGGCTACCATGTATTATGGAATGAATGAGAAAGAGTCGAGAGATATGGACGGTAGTAGTGTGTAGTGTGGGCATAAGCTTATGCCTCACAAAGTGATTACATGCCTTAGCCTTTGGTTTGAGGCGTCCTCTCTCAACTGACTTGTTATTATCCAGCACTGTTCCTTGAAAGCAAATGTCCTCCAGCACCTCTCGTTGCGTCTGCGTGTCCATTGTCATCACAAAAGAAGTGTGAAGATCCACAGTATGTTTCAGCCCATAGAACTTGTGGATTGCTGCAACAGTAAATTTTATTTGCTCTCCACGCACGTGAACTGTAGACTGGGTTGGGCTTGTCAGATGAGCATAAAACTCCTTCACCGGTGATGAGCAAATTTCTTCAGGATGGGCAGCAAAGTTCTTCCATCCATGAGTGCCAATGACGTCCATTATAGACTGGTCGAACTGATCTTCTTTCTCTTGAGGGTATTTGAACCGTATTTCTGGAAGAACATTTCTGTCCTTGAGCTTTTCCCATCTCTCCTTGGCTGCCTCGTCAAGAAATTTGGGAATTTCTAGGACTGGACTTTGTGTGGGACGGTCAGAAGTCTTAGAGGCATTTTTGCAATAGGCCGTGGAGTTTTTGTTGAAAAGTTAGGAGGAGTGAATGTGTGTAGGAAAGAAAATGGTGAAGGTTTTCTGTGTTTGGGGAGAGAATCGAAACGGTGGAGGGAAAGTTTTTGAGTGTTTGAAGAAGATGAAGAAGGTGAGAGGGCGGATGATGAAGAAAATGTTGGGAGTTGAAAAAGGTGGGGAAAAACAGATGAGTTAATGGGAGATGGGAGGTGATGGGGACGTATGTCGGCTTTAAGGGAGAGAGAAAAATTTCTGAGTTAATGCAATGGCAGACGGCTAGAGAGAGAATATGGTTTTATGTGGCTAGGGTTTCTCCTCGTTAAGTAGATGAATATTTTCTCCCATGCTTTTTGTATTTTTCTCTCTCTCTTTTAATTTAACTCCCCACTTTTCGGATAAAACCACCTTTATCTTTTTTCTTTCCCCTTTTCTTTCGTCCCTCTAAAATAGGATAAAAACAAAATCCATGTCCTTCTTCCTTTGCTACCAACCCTTCAGACGGCATGCTCCCCTGCCTCTGTACCTGGCATTGTACTAGGAAAGAGAAAGCCTTTGTACGAGGGTCACGTGAAAAGATATGAAAATTAAAAGCAAAGATAACACAAAACTAGACTCAAAAGAAAAACATTATTTATGGACATGCTATAGCATAAAAGATAGAGTTTAAAGATGCAAACTTTCAAGGATCGTGAATATCCAGGTATCACTTGTCTCTGAGGATAGGGGCTCCACTGTACACCTTCAGGCGTCGGCCATTGACTTTGAAGATTTCATCGTCGTCCAACTTCTTGATATCCACTATGCTATGAGGGTACACCTTGTGTATGATGAATGGCCCGGACCACCTCGATTTCAGCTTTCCAGGAAAAAGCTTTAGCCTGGAGTTGTAGAGAAGCACTTTTTGTCCTTCTGAGAAATGCCTTGGCAAAATGTGTTTGTGATGCCATGTCTTGGTTTTCTCCTTGTAAATGCGAGCATTCTCATATGCTTGGGCTCTGAATTCCTCTAGCTCGTTAAGCTCTAGCAATCTCCTCTCACCAGGAAGTTGGGCATCCATGTTGAGTTTCTTGATTGCCCAATAAGCCTTGTGCTCAAGCTCCACGGGTAAGTGGCACTATTTGCCAAATACAAGCTTGAAGGGTGACATGCCTAAAGGCGTCTTGAAGGATTTCCTATATGCCCACAGTGCTTCATCCAACTTGGGGGACCAATCTTTTCTCTTAGGATTCACCACCTTCTCCAAGATTTGCTTGATTTCGTGGTTGGAAACTTCAGCTTGTCTGTTTGTCTGCGGATGATATGTTGTAGCAATCTTGTGTCTGACTCCATAGCGATGTAATGTTTTAGCAATAAGCTTGTTGTCAAAGTGAGTTCCTTCGTCACTGATGATGGCTCGGGGTGCTCCGAATCTAGTGAAGATGTTCTTGTGAAGAAACTTCATGACTGTCTTGGAGTCGTTCCTTGGGGTGGCAACAGCTTCCACCCATTTTGACACGTAGTCGACTGCTAGCAAAATATATAGATATCCATATGGTGCAGGAAACGGACCCATGAAGTCAATTCCCCACACGTCAAAGATTTCAAGCTCCAGAATATGTTGCAACGGCATTTCATTCCGCCTGGAGATGTTCCCCATTCTTTGGCATCTGTCACAAGTCTTGTAGAACTCGTGTGCGTCCTTAAAAAGTGTAGGCCAAAAGAAGCCTGCTTGAAGAACTTTTGCAGCAGTTCTAGCACCACCAAAATGCCCTCCACATGGTGATGCATGACAGTGGTACAGAATGCTATGGTATTCTTCTTCTTGAACACATCTCCTTATAATCTGATCAGGACATTGCTTGAACAAGTAGGGTTCATCCCAGTAGTAGAATCTTGTATCATGTCTGAATTTCTTGAGTCCCTGGCTAGATAAATCAGGAGGCAAAATACCACTAACAAGATAATTAACAATATCAGCATACCACGGAATTGTTGTAGCAGCTAACAGTTTCTCATCAGGGAATTCCTTCTTAATTTCAGCTTCACTACCTTGTGTGATAGCATTTTCTAGCCAAGATAAATGGTCGGATACCTGGTTCTCACATCCTTTCCTATCTCTAACCTCTAAGTCAAATTCCTGAAGCAAGAGTATCCATCTAATAAGTCTAGGTTTAACATCCTTTTTAGTCACTAAGTACTTAATGGCTGAGTGATCGGTATGAACTATGACCTTAGTGCCTATCAAGTATGACCTAAACTTATCGAAGGCAAATACTATAGCAAGCAATTTTTTCCAGTAGTGGTGTAATTGATTTGTGCATCATTCAAAGTGCGACTAGCATAATAAATGACATGAAAGAGTTTACCTCGGTGTTGTCCAAGTGATGCACCAACGACGTAGTCACTTGCATCACACATCAGCTCTAACGGTTCGTTCCAATCAGGTGGAATAACAACTGGTGCTGAGATAAGCTTCTCCTTCAGTTCTTGAAATGCGCTATGGCAATCTTTGTCAAACACAAATGGTTGATTTTGTTGTAGCAAACTGCATATTGGCTTTGAGATCTTCAAAAAATATTTGATGAATCTCTGATAGAAGCCAGCATGCCCTAGGAAGCCTCTTACTCCCTTGACAGTAGTGGGTGGAGGCAGTTTTTCAATGACCTCGACCTTTGCTTTGTCAACTTCTATCCCTTTCTTCGAAATCTTGTGGCCCAAGACCGTTCCTTCTGTTACCATGAAATGGCACTTTTCCCAATTGAGCACCAAGTCAGCCTCCTCACACCTCTTTAGGAAATTGGCGAGATTGTCCAAGCATGTGTCGAAGTTATCTCCGGAGACCGAGAAGTCATCCATGAAAATTTCTAAAAAATCCTCGACCATGTCTGAAATGATAGCCAACATGCATCTCTGAAATGTTGCTGGAGCATTGCAGAGACCAAAGGGCATTCTCCGAAAAGCATAAGTTCCATAAGGGCATGTGAAAGTCATCTTTTCTTGGTCTTCGGGTGCTATAGCAATCTGATTGTACCCAGAATACCCATCGAGGAAGCAGTAGAATGCCTTACCCGCTAGTCGATCCAACATCTGATCAATGAATGGGAGGGGGAAATGGTCCTTCTTGGTCTCCTTGTTGAGCTTCCTATAGTCCATGCAAATCCTCCACCCCATGACGGTTCTAGTAGGCAATAGCTCATTCTCCTCGTTACTTACCACGGTCACGCCTCCTTTCTTCGGTACACATTGCACCGGGCTGACCCATGAGCTATTAGATATCGGGCAGATTACTCCAGCATCCAGCCACTTGATTATCTCTTTCTTCATAATTGGGTTTAGTCTTCTTTGGGGCTCAACTAAATTGTTGTGGTAATCATCAAGCAAAATTTTGTGCATACAAATAGCAGGGCTTATACCCTTCAATCAGCCATAGTCCACCCTATTGCTTTTTTATGTTGTAACAACATATTTACTAAACTAGTTTCTTGCTTAGGTGTGAGACTAGATGAAATTATCACAGGCAAAGTTTCATTGCTACCTAAGTAAACATATTTAAGATGCGATGGCAAAGGTTTCAGTTCTAAAGAAGGTGCATGCTCAAGGGAAGGTTTAGGAGGTATAAGTTATGAAAAATCAAGAGGTTCAAAGTGCGTACCTGGTCTAGCCTCGAGTCGACTAGACTGCTCTAGCTCCCTTGAGAGCTCTTCTTGGTCTGAATCATCATCCTTGTAGAGTGCTTCAAACTCCTTCATTTGCATCTCATTGCTACAGCAAAACTCATCAATCATATTTTGTGCTATAGCATCTACATATTGGCATACTCCTGGGTTGTCTGCATACTTGAAGGTGTCATGTATATTGATCGTGACCGTCTGATCAGCCACTCGCATCGTGAATTCACCCTTCTCACAATCGATCAAAGCTCGCCCCGTGGCTAAAATGGCCTACCCAAGATAATGGGTGTGTTGCTATCAGCTTCATAGTCGAGGATTAAGAAGTCGACTGGAAAGATGAATCTGTCCACTTTTACCACAACATCTTCAACTCTCCCTTCTGGACGAACATGAGAATGATCTGCTAGTTGTAGCACAACCTTGGTGGGCTGTGCCTCCCGAATTCCCAGTTTCAGAAAAATCAACTTGGGCATTAAGTTAACACTTGATCCCAAATCACAAAGTGCTCTTCCAAAAAACTTGTCGCCAATAGAACATGGGATAGCAAAAATACATGGGTCCTTCTTCTTAGGTGGCAATACATACATTTCAAGTACAAAGGTACCCTAATCACAACATTTGGCATACATTCAAGCAACAAATAGATCCCAAACCTAAGTCTTACATGATCACTTGGATTCAAAACATTCAACATACCAAACACAAGGCATTTCATACATGACTACATTAAACCTCAACATAACATAACTTCAACCTTCAAAACATGCTCAAAACATAGACAAACCAAAATAAGGGAGTTTGAACACCAACTCCATAACAAGCCTAATACTCTCATTGTCTAGGAATTATTAAAAAAACTTAAACCATACTTGAGCTACCCGAGAACTCCGAAAGCTCCTCCCTTGCCCACTTGCCTTCCGAAACTCTAACGATCTGCATGTTGGAAAAAGGAGAGCGTAAGCTTGAAAGCTTAGTGAGCGAAGCTCTAAAACTCATCAACAATGCAGTTTTCAAAACACATTTCTTAATTGAAAAGTAAACCATTTGAATGCACGAAAGGAGGCACAAACAACACAATTACATGGTTTGCACATGCACAACCAAAACACGGTGGGACTACACATCACTGTTTCGACTAGTAGTTTTCTGACGGGACTACACATCATCGTACTCTTCTACTAGTCACTACCGGTGGGACTACACATCACCGTAATTACGACAACCATCACGTGAGGCTCAACACCAACAACGACTACACATCAACATCGAACGGAAGTAAAGGCAATGCACAATTCATACAATATCTCAACAATTGTTCATACACCAATACTTAGCAATCAAGGTAAAATTTAGCAAACTTACACTTAGGTTTAGGTTAGCCCTCTAGGCTCCACCCAAACCTCCAATAACCCATTTCGAAATCAAATCAAGTTCAAAACATTTCCACTCATCGATGAAACCCAAACGGAAGCCGAAACACCGATCTCAAGTCTCCAAATTTCCCAGAATCGTGCCCGAAGCCTCTCCCACGGTTTCCCTTGATTCTAGCCAATCAAAAACAATACATTACTCAACCAAAACATCACAAAACATTGTTACAACCCCAAACCACAACCACAATCCAAATTCTCACAATTTCAAACCAAAGCCAACACCAAAACTCACATTTTCGTACTCCACAATAACCCACCAGAAAACCAATGATTCCAACACCCAAAACACCACTAAACACCTTCAAAACAACCCTCTAACATTGCTATAACATCAGCCCCACTCTCCAACACTAAACTACTTCAAAAAGCTCACATTTTCACCCTTTTAAAATACCCATGAAAACCCACTTCGGAATTTTTGATAAAAACCCCCAAAGCTTCTTACTTTTACTTCAAAACTTGAAAACTTCAAAAACTTTAAAAGTGATTTCTATGAAAAACTAAAGCTATAGAAATGTTGGAAACGATGAGGAGAAATCAAAAATATGATTACCTTGTTGAAAGCACTTGAAATGGTGGAGGGATTTGATGGAATAGTGACAAGGGTTTTGGGGAGGTTTTAACTTGAAAATGTTAGAGGAAGAAGATGATGAAAAACATTTTCAAAAGTCCCTTTTTCTCACCTTATTTTCCTTTATTTTAAAATTACTAATTTGCCCTTAATGAGCCACAAACCCTTTTTAATTAAAACCAGAGCCCAGTTTAATTTAAAACGAGCTCACGACTCGAACCCGATTTACCCGCATAACATCCGACCCCTAAACCCAAGGCGTTACAAAATGTCAAATTAATTCGAAACCGCCAATTTGATAAAGCTCGTACGATTAAAGTTCATTTTTTAATTAAGAACCCCTAATTAAATTCATCTTAAATTTCAGATAATTTCCATCGATTTAAAAGCAACAATTGTTTTGGTACCGATTTCCGGGCGTGATGGGGGTGCTAACCCTTCCCCACGCGTAACCAACTCCTGAACCCTTTCAAATGAATTTCTGGTTTTATTTTTATGGTGTCCGGCCTACCTCAGTGGCCGGTGGCGACTCCAAATACTTTTTTTAAGGTTTATTTCGAAACTAAATCCCCTTTTAATTAAATTTTATAAAAGTGGGACCCTCGAAGGTTCTCAAAGAAAAAACCTTATCACATATGAGATTGAGTGTGAGGTAAGCTTGTGGCTTGTGGATGCATTCGGTAAATGCACGAGAGGTTAAATGCATGTTGTTATGTGTTCAAGCATGAGGGAAATGATTTGGAAATGGTTTTTGGTTTCAAGCAAACTATGATTTTAAAACTACATTGTTGTAGCTACTATTTTGAGCGCCGCTCACTAAGCATTCTTGTTTATGCTCCTTTTTCCAACAATGCAGATCTGTAGTGTCTCGGTGCAATCAAGGGAACAAGGGAGTGGCCAAGGAGGTCGTTTTCGCTCAAGTATAGTTTTCGGCATAATAACTAGTATATAGCAATTGGATAGAGCCTTTTGTTTTGGAGATGTTGCTAGAACTCTTTGTTGTTTGGGATATGTTGATATGTCTATGTAGACTTGTAAAGGCTCTTATTATGTTGAAGTATGACTTGTTGTGAGTTTTGGTTGTTTGTTGGATTTTATGCAAAGTATGACTTTCCTTTTGAATCTTATTGTGTTAAGTTTTGTCATGATGTGTTTCTAGCATGTCTTGATGAGTACCATTGGTTGCCTTGAGTTTGTTGAGTGTTGTATGTTGTTGGGATGCCTTTTGGTGGTTTCAAATTGGCTTAAAACAGAAAATTTAGTCATTTAAGGCCTACCGTTTCGATACGGTCGAGGTTGTATCGAAACGGGGGACCTGAAAGGGCCTTGGCGTATCGATACGGGTTGGGTGCGTATCGGTACGTTTTGCCACTAGAATTTGCGGTTCCGAAACGTTTCAAGGGTGTTTCGATACGAGCTGGTGTTCTGAAACCCTTGAGACAGTTTCGATACGCCCGTATCGGTGCGGTCTCTGAGCGTATTGAAACGACCTCTTGAGGTTGACTTGTGATTTTTTTACCGTTGAAGGCATATCGATACGAGCTCGAGCGTATCGATACGGTTTGTTTTAAAACTGTACAAGTAGCCTCAAAAGCTCGTTTCGAGTGGTTCTTTTACATACACTAATATTTTCCTTTGAACTCCTCATTATCCAGTGCATGACTCAGTAAATGTCGGGCCTGAAGCATAAAGAGGATTTTTATGAGCAAAATTTTAGTTATTTCTTTATCATTCCATCAACGGATGTCTCCCAATATTTTTCTTGTTCTCACACATGTCGCATGCATGTCTAGATACATTAATATTTTCCTTGATGTGTTACTAGAGAAGTAACGATCTTCATCAAAAAATTACAATTTGATTCATATGGAAGAAAGAGACATGTTTGGATGGAAGAAAATAAGAGGAGAGAGAAAATATGGTGGAAAAACGTTTATTTTTAAACTTAACGTGTCACATCAGCTTTTTTTAACGGTAATGAAAGCGAATTAAAAGTTGAGTGATAGTAATAAAATTTTTAAAAGTTCGGTGACCATATTGAAAGCCTTTTAAAAGTTCAGTGACTAACAGTGTATTTTACCCTTACATTTAACATGCCACGTCAGCTTTTTAAACGGTGGTTGACGGCAGTGACCTTATTGAAAGCGAATTAAAAGTTGGGTGACTGTAATGAAAGTTTTAAAAGTTCGATGACCTTATTGGAAGCGCCCTAAAAGTTCGGTGACTACCAGTGTAGTTTACCCTTAAATAAAATATATAAAATATGAGATAAATTGAAATACGATATACAAAAATAAAACACAACACTGCATAAAAATAACATGAAATCGAAAGTTGGTCTAACTACTTTAGATAATGGTAATCATGATGAAATTGAACAGAAATTATTGGTCCATTCCTTGAAATAAATAATTTTAATAATGAGAACCAACTAGGATTTTGTGGACTAACTTTGTTTTTTTTAAGTCCAAGGGAATTAGGAACCCTAAGGCCTAAATCATCTTGTTCATAAATATTTAAAATATAATATTTAAAATAAAAATAATATCTATTTAATTTTATTTTCACTTTAAAGGCAACTCTTTGAAACACGTCAGATAAAATTAGATTAAATAAAAGTAACTCATTAACAACGAAATATTTAATTTTCTTGTTTAAGTTCAGTGGCTTTTTATTTTGACTCTTAATCTGGATGAACCACCTCTGTGGCTCTTCGCGGTCTTCCTCCTAAGGGTCGAAAGACAAGATCTTAAGGTTAAAACAACACACAGACACATCAATAGCGGTTTTCCTCCTAAGAATCGAAAGACAAGATCTCAAGGTTAAAACAACACACAGACACCTCAATAACATAATACTTGATTTTTAAGGTTCCAATTGGCTTGAGAAGATCCCTCAACAAATTTCATTTACTATTTTTAAATAGAACAATTAGATATGAATACTAAAATCAAAAATCAAAATTTGACTTGAAAAAAAAACTTATGTTGGGCTCACTTTAAATGAAAAACATATACACGAAATTTACATACTTGCAATTATCAACCGATATTTATAAGCTTAGAATATAACAAATTGTATATTTAGCTATCAAACATGTAACTGCATTCCTTATGCAAGGTCATATATTCAAATTCTGACGTTGTGAATCAAGCAAATTAGGTTAAGATAATCATTCATATAATAAGTCTCTAGAATATCTAAGTTGGATTAGGTCCGTTAATAAATTGAATATCAGTGGTTATAAAAGAAAACTCACAACTTTTTTCTTAAATAGTCTTAGTGATGAAAGATGTTGTTGCTCCAAGATAACCTGTGTTCGAGCAAAGTAATATGTAGGTGTACGTAAATTTTGTCTAAATTTAAAACCAAACTAAAATACTAAGTTATAATTGAATTAGATTTAAAATATACGAAAACTCATAACTTTTAAGATTGAATTTTGATAGTTAACGTATGTCATGAAAAAATGTAGGTGTGCATGTAAAATTAAATTAATAAACTAATTATATGATACACTGATAAAGGACGAAGAGCCGAATGGTAATGGGTTAAAGAGGCTTTAACCCTCTATTTTTTATAAAAAAAAATAGCATTTGGCCCTTATTTAAAAAAATTAATTTAACTCTTTCAAAAATTTTAAAACTCTCGTTAAATTTTATTTTCTTTAAATATTTTAATTAGGTTTATTTTAAAATTTTAAAAAAGTTCATTGAATCTCATGTTATAAATTTTAGTTAGACCTCCAAAATTAATTAAAAAAATTAAAAATTTTAGTTTTGAAAACTTTACTTTAGACTTTTAAATTTTGAGTTAAAAATTCAATTTTTTAATACTTATTATTAAGGGTTCGATTCTTTTAATATATGAGTTCAATTTTTTCAGCATTTGTTATTAGGGTCTATTCTTAAAATTCAATTTTAAAATTTAGGACTTAAAATTTAGTTTATGGGTTATAGATTTAATTTAGAGTTTATGATTTTAGTTTGTATATTTTAGAATTTAAGGTTTATAATTACATTTTTAGATTTTAGGGTTAAGGATTATATTTTAATTTTCATATAATAAACACGTAAGCTTGTATATTTTTTTTACACTCCACGTATATCAAAAAAAATTCCCTAAATTGAAGTGGTCACTTATTTTTTCCCTCAAAATAAAGTAAAGCTACTTCCTTTCTCAATTAGTAATTGAGTGTTTAATTAGTTTAATCTGGTTGGTTCATTTAATGAAGGACATAGAAAAAGTAATTAGTTTTTGACTATGAGCAATTAAATTTAAGAAAAGGATCAGGTTTCAACCATATCACTTCCAAAGCTACGTTTTTTCAACCTTTTCTTCGTCTACAATATCCTAAGTTAATTATAGAAGAGCTACGCTATTCTTGTACTAGGTAAAATTCATCTCATTTTATATATATTTTAGACCGCGGAATGAAGTTAAATTAATAGTTGAGATTAATAGTAATATATATAACTTTTTGTTGAACTAATTAAGACCAAGGACTATGGTCTGAATCTCATATAAACAAAGGTAATTAATTTTTTTAGATAAAAAAAATTATTATCATGTATCTCGTTAAAAATCTCCCTAAACTTAGATGGAGGAAAATAGTACACATGATTTATCGAAGAAAAATATATTTTTTATTTATCTGAATTTATATCTTTGTTTATATCTTTTATAAAAAAATTGATTAGGATCGAATCCAAAATTCTATATGATAAAGATTTTTATTTTAACTGAAGTTTTTTTCCCGGTGATGTTTGAGTTATAAAATGAGACTTCAAATAACTTGAATACCTTAAAACTCTATCGAATATTTGTATACCACATGTGAATTACTAAGAAATATACGTTTATATCATATATATAATTATAGAAAGCTGTTTAAATTTAAACTAATCAGTAATATAACATATAAACATTTCAATTTCAATTTAAACAGAAACTTAAACAACTCGACTCGGTTTAACTCGAATTTCATAAACTCGACTCGAAAAAATTACAAATAAATTTTGATTTATAAAATAAGACTCGTTAACTTAACTAACTCAAATACATAAACTATATAAAAATTTAAATTATTCAGGAGATGCAACTGTACTCGGCATCCATCAGTTCATCCTTGATTCGTTACTGTAAGCATAAATAATAAGAATTTTCAATCAGAGTCGTTTCTGAGCCTGGGTAGGAGGGGCAGCTGCCCAGGGACCAAAATTTTTATGTTGCATTATACATATAAACATATTTTATATTAATTATAGAGCTCAATTTTTTTGTATTTATTATTACATGCTAAATTTTTTTCTAATAATTATTATTAGGAGCATACTCTTAAATTTCATTTTTTTTTCTAATTTTTTTATTAAGTGTAAATTTTTTCTAATACTTGTTAGTAAGGGCACAATTTTTTTAAATACAGAGGGTTCAATTTTTTTAGGCATTTGTTATTAGGGGTCTATTCTTAAAATTCAATTTTTTTCTAATATTTATTTGTTATTAAGATTCTAATTTTTTCAATATTTTTTATTAGAGGTTGAATTTTTTCAATAAATTGTTATTATGACATACTCTTGAAATTTACTTATTTTTTTCAATATTTGTATTAGATACGTAATTTTTTTTCAATACTTATTATGAAGCTACTCTTAAAATTTATTTATTTTTTCAACACTTGTTATTAGGGATAATGATTTAAATAATGGTCTGCGATTGCAACAAAAACTGTTATATACGAGTAGTGACGTCATCTCAAAACTGCGATATCTGCAACCGTTATGTCCACAATAACATATACTAATAAATAATTCACAACTATGATACTTGCACTGATCACAATAGCATTAATTACGTGAGTAATTACGATAAACGTAACGCGACCGAAAACACGACTACAACCGTAATTTAAATCTTTAATTAGAGAGCTTAGTTTTTCGACTTATCTGAAGACCACTAAAATCTGGGCGTGTTTTCAACTCTCGTTTCGTGACACAACAATCAACCTCATCCGCTAACATAAAAACTGAATGTTCGAAGGCTACGCCGGACATTACCAAAATGGAGAGCCGCCAACTTTATTAGTCCCTCTGTGCAATAATCATGGTCACAAACTCACAGTAAGGTAGAAAATTCTTTTCAATCATTCTTCATAATCCAACAAAAATCAGAATCATATACGTGTGGAAAACAAGTTTCCTCTTAACACTATTATTCAACATCTGAAATTCGAATTCATATCTTTAAGAAGATATTTAAATGAACCAATTGAATTAAATTTCGGATCGAAAATTATAAATAACTTGGCGTGCGTAAAATTCCAACCTAATTTGTTTTTTTCTTATCTGATAAGATACTTCTCTCTACTCCAAAGCTCCATATATACAACACATGTGCAATTGCTGCACCAGTTCTTCATCTTTTCAGTTTAGAGATTCCAACAATGGCGTCCACTGATAAAACTGCAGTAGACTCGGAGTTGCCACCAAAGTCCGAAGCTGCTCCGCCAGAAGCGGCGGCGACTAGGTGCCCTTTTAAGTATTCGCTCGTCGATGTTGCTCTCCGGGTGTTACTATTCGCCGCCACTCTGATTTCTGTGGTGGTCATGGTTACTAGCAAGCAAACCGAGCTGGTTCCGGTGCCAGGCTTTCCTGGTGTTAGGATCTCACTTCAAGCAAAGTTCAATCATTCACCAGCACTCGTGTAAGTATAATTTATCTGATAAGTCAAGTACTAATTCTTATAGTTTGCATGTAGTTTTTGCACACAAAAGGCTTACTTGTTCAGCTAAACTGAGGGTCCAATTCTTAATTTGAAGTAATTAGAACATACATTTAAGATAGTTAAAAGGTTTGATGTCCGGACTCATGGAAAGTGTCGGACATAAATATCGAAAGATTATATCTGATATTCGTATTTGATATGTTTCGGATATAAAATATGAATTAAAAAAAACGAAGAGACAGAAGAGATCCTTTAATTGATCGAGCGGTCAAAAATGTTTATGTTGTTATATCTTATATGGATTCAAATCTCGACTTTTACCATGAAAAATGTAATTATCTCTTTTTAATAAAATAAAAACCGACGAATCAAGTCTGCCTAAGAAGATTATTAAAAAAAAGTTAGCATTAGAAGGAACTTTTGGTTTAAGTTAGTTTTTGTGGGTTTATCTCACTACTCCGGTGGATAAATATACATTTTGGTACTAAATTTGATTTTAAGATTCAATTTAGTATTTAAAATTGTTATTTTTTTAATCTAATTAAGTATCTGAATTTGACCTTTTTTTTATTCAAATTAGTACCCAAACTCAATTTTTTGGATCACTTTGGTACTTGTGATTTTTTTGTCCAATGAGATACCTAAACTTGATTTTTTTTTTTTGGTTTAAATATGTACCCGAACTTGATTTCTCCATATTTAGATATGTTTGAGTCGAGTGGGCTTATAGAATAATTCAAATAATTTTGAAATTTTATAAAATATAGATATATTTATTTCAAATGCAGTAATTAATTGGATTAAAAATCATATAACAAGTTTAAGTACCTAATTGGACAAAAAAAACTCATAAGTACAAAATTGAACCGAAAAGCAAGTATAGTTACTAATTTGAGCAAAAAAGACAAATTCAAGTGTCTATCGGATAAAAAATACTTTTTAGGTATCAAATTAAATCTTAAAATCAAATTCATATATGAAAATATGTATCTTCTAAAAATCAAAATGTGTATAATCCTTTGCGGATTAATATTTGATACATTACCAGTGTAAAAAAAAGTTTACACAAATATGCCTATTTTCAAGCTTAAATCTAAAATTTAAAATTTTAACCTTAAAACCCTAAAAATCTAACCACAAACTTTAAACTATAATCCATAAATTCTAACCATGAATCTTAAATTCTAAACCCTACAATCCAAATTTGTAATCTCTAAAACTCAAATTTAAAACCTTAAACCTCTAAATAACTCTGCTTGTGAAAACTTCATTTTCCACCGCTAGTGTATAGGATAATAATCTTTTACAGAAATAAGAATATATATACAATTTTCATTAGGTTAATGCCAACAATCCTTTGAAGAAAAAAATCTCACTAGGGGCAGGGTAAAAGACCGAATGTCCCTATTACACATCTTGGTACCCCAGACATTTAAGTAATTTGGAGTTTTTTGTGGAAATTTCAAAAAATTCCAAATGGATCCGAGAAAACAAGCAAAGTGAACAATAATCTGTGTGTCTGATAGCAAACATGTCAAACATGTTTGGTGGATCCATGACCATAAGGCCTGAGATGAAGGGGGAAAAAGGACAAACTTGATGTGGGTAATTAAAAGATAATGTTTTATGGGGAGATCACTAATCTCACTCATTAAGTTTATATTATTTTTTCGTCATTAAATAATGTTTATATATTAATTTTTTTTTGGTATAACCATTAGTGGCATTATTTGATACATTGATCGATTAATTCAAATAAAATATTATAAAAATTTATTGTGAATGATGGAACAATTTTTTCATTCAATTTATTCTATTCATACGGACAAGATTTAAACATGTTTAATCCAAAAAGCTTCTTGCTCGTTTTTGCGCAGATACTTTGTAGCAGCATTATCAGTAACAGGCTTATACAGCATTATCACCACTCTGGCATCAGTTTCAGTCGTCCTTAAACATGTTCATTCCAAAACCTTGTTGCTCGTTTTTGCTTTCTCAGACGTGGTAAGTTACTCTACTTTGATTTAATTTAATCAACGATTTTATTTCGGTCAGTGTCGAGTTAATCTTAAGTTCAAGCAGATGAAAAAATCGAATTCGAATATCTTAATACTTGACTCAAGTAGTTAAACAAACCTATGAAATTGAGTATGTTAAATCTTTAAAAGTGTAACTTGATCAAACTCAAAGTCAAATTCGACTTCAATTTACCTATGAAAAATTTGTTGAAACTTAACTATATTAATCGGATTCAGATCATTAATCATACGAAATTAACCTTTTGAGATACTAATTGAATGCTCGATATGAACTTCAATCACACAATGCAGGTGTTCGTTGGGATCGTTGCCTCTGCAACTGGTGCAGCAGCGGCTGTCGGTTATATCGGATTAAAGGGCAACAGTCACGTCGGGTGGACCAAAATCTGCGATATTTACGGCAAGTTCTGTCGATACACAGCGAGCTCGCTAGCGCTCTCGTTGTTTGCAGCCATTCTTCTGGTGTTGCTCTCGATGATGTCGACCTTCACACTTTACAAAAAGATCCGTGACTAGACGGATCCTCGACGTCGTCCTACTTTTTCAGCTTAAGAACACTTGGTAGATGTTAATTTGCCAGTTATTTTAGTCTTGAACTAGGTTATGTTTTTTTCTACAAATGAAGTTTTAATCTGTATTTGTTGTATATCTTATGTGGTTAATCTGTTGTCTTCAATTTGTTTGTTAAGTTGGTCGTTGGTGTTTCATGTAGTAGTTTAATTGAATGACATTTACATCTTGTGTAATTCACATGTCTAGTGATTCAATATGATCTTTTAAATATAAAAATAGGGTAAACTTCATAAAATAGTCATCAAATTTTCAGAGTACTTTTATTTTGTCACCGAACTTTTGAAACTTGTATTATAGTCACCGAACTTTTAGTCCGCTTTCAATAAAGTTCCTCATGTTAATTTCTAGTTAAAAAATGTTGATGTCGGCACGTTAGCTCTTCCTCTTCCTTGATTTTCTTCCATGCCTTTGTTTGGACATGGAAATAAGCCGGCTGCATACCTTACTTTCTAGTTTCTACCCAAAACAAGCAAATTCCTTTGCCTAGGGTTCGTGAAGTTCTAGGGTACAATAATAGAGCCTTTGTTCAGTTTTATAGACCGGACTTGTATATTTCTTTAGATGGGGTTGAGGTATCTAAAACCTTGGTAAAGAGGGATGTAAATAATGACGGAAGACGAGGAATGGTTGACGTTTAAACAACCTCCTCTTACATCGAGAAGACTTTGGAAATACTGGATTGGAACATTCATTTTGGTACCCTGGAAGCTGGAACTTAACGAACCCTAGTCAATGGAACATTCATTTTGGTACCCTGTTACAGGAGGGATCATACTGAAAGCGAACTAAAAATTCGGTGACTATAACGCAAGTTTAAAATTTTAGTGACCAAAATAAAAACACCTTAAAATTTCAGTGACTATTTATGTAGTTTACTCATAAAAATAATAGGATAAAATACATCAATGACATTCGATTATTAGTTTAGTTACAAACACATATTTTTATCTAAAAATTGATATTTTGTCATGAAATTAAAAAATAGATACAAACATTTCACTTCCCTTTCAAAATTAGAACGAATCTCTAATGTAGTATGATGTAATATCAATTTTAGTCTTCAATAGTTGTACACTCGACTAATTTAGTGCTAATTTGAAACGATTTAATAATTTTAAACGATTTGGTCCTCTATCTATGATACTGTCAAATAAAATTAGTCTATCATATAAAAACAATATTAGTAAAATAACTACATTCTATCCTAAAATAACAAGTTACGATAAAAACAGAAATCGAATAACTACAACAGGAAAGTGATATAACATTTCGGCGAGAGAAAAAAAACAATTTAGGAGAAGAACAAACACTAAATTGATAAGAATTTTAAATATGAAAGAATAAATTTATTAAATTCTTTCAAATTAAAACCATATTGATAGAATGTATAAGTTTTGAGACTAAAACTATTATTATACCAGACTACATCACCATATTTTATCCAATTTCACATTAAGAGATATATTTGTAACAAGTTTTTGAGCGATTAAATTATAAGTTTTAGAGAAAAAATACCAATTTGTAACTAAACCAATTATTGAGTGACTTGCATGTATTTTACCCAAAGTAATACTAAATGCAAAGAGCTAGAGTTACGTGGAAGAAGCCCACCATTTGTGTTGTTCTACGCAAAAAAAGTGTTTATATGAGCAACGGTAAGCCACGAAACAAGCTGCATCTCAAAAAACAAAAAAAAATGGAAAAAGATATCAAATCCCAGAATCAAACTATAAATTCTCCCGTTACGAAGCTCTGTTCATCTCCCAAATTTTTCATTCTTCAAGAGTTTCTTTTTTGGCTGGTTTACAGCTTGAGATCTGAGAGCAAAGAACCTGAAAAATTCTTTTTTTGGGTTCTTTGTTTGAAGTTCTTGAGTTGTAAATTCCGCTTTGTTTTTTTAAAAAGAAGACTTGGTTTTGTTTCCCCTGGGTGGCTTTTGCTTGTAATCTCTTGATCCAGAAAAGAGGAAAAAAATTAATCATTTTTCTCTCTTTTTACGATTTTGAGATAAATATTTCTTAGTTTCTTTTCTTTTTATTTGGGAGAAATGTGCAACACTAGTAAACCAAAGCTCGGAAGATCTCAGATTAAATTGAAAATGGAAAAAACAGAAAAGGGGATAGACAGAAAATATCTCCTCAGAGATCCACAAACACAACGGCCAAAAGATAGGGATAACTGCTTACCAGCAAGCCTTTAAAACCTTACCACACAAAACGACACCGTTCGGACTAACCTTTATTAGACTCTAAACGCACCGTTTCATTAAACCCATTACAGACTCATAATAAAACGACATAGCTTAACGGAAATTCAAAAACTCTAACGGCTACTTCTGGGATCTTCAGATCGAGTTCTTGCAGGTGTCCTTCCTTCAAAAACATCATTGTCCTCAAGAATGAAAGTTTGAAAATTGAATTTGAAGCTGATGAAGGGATTCCCATGTGGCATCTTCTGGAAACGAGTTGGTCCATTCCACCAGAACTTCGGTAATAGCTCTACTACCTTTCTTTCCAATCCTTCGATCCAGGATCTTCAATGGTTCTTTACTGATCTCTCCATCAGGATTGATAACTAGCAACTCAGACTGACATTCCTCACTCCCTATATGCTTCTTCAACTGTGAGATGTGAAAAATGGGATGAACTCTAGAATCTTTTGGCAACTGTAACTTGTAGGCAACCTTCCTTATTCTGTCAACAATGCGAAAAGGCCCAAACCACTTAGGAGCTAGTTTCTGACACACCCTTCTTTTTACAGTTTGTTGCCTATATGGCTGCAACTTCAAGTACACCAAGTCCCCAATCTGATACTCACATTCAGTCCTCTTTCTATCAGCTTGCTGTTTCATTCTGACTTGGGCCCTCTGTAAGTAGAATTTTAACATATTCAAAGCAGCTTCCCTGTGTTGTAGACTTCTGTTTACTGAAGCTACTGGGAACTCACCAGCTGTGTATGGCAAATGACCCACGAGTGCTTGCCCATACAGGGCCTGATAAGGGGTCGTTTGGATAGCAGAATGGAAAGATGTGTTGTACCACCACTCTGCTAGGTGTAACCAATTCCCCCACTCTTTGGGCTTCTCTCCTGTCATGCACCTCAGGTAAGCTTCTAGGCATTGATTGACTTTTTCTGTTTGACCATCAGACTGTGGATGGTAAGCAGTTGATGGATTAACTTTCACTCCAAGCTTCCCAAATAACTCTTGCCAAAACACACTCATAAAGACCTTGTCTCTGTCACAAACTACATTCCCAGGCAACCCATGAAGCTTAAAAACATTTTCCATAAACAGTTGAGCCACATCCTTAGCAGTGAATGGATGAGCCATGGCTATGAAGTGCCCATATTTGGTTAACCGGTCCACTACCACCAGTATGACAGCTCTCTTCCTTGACACTGGCAAACCTTCAATGAAGTCCATGCTGATCGAGGACCAAGCTGCTTTTGGTATGGGCAAGGGTTGCAGAAGTCCCCTAGGGTGTACTAAGTCAATCTTGTTCCTCTGACAAGTTGAACATTCTCGAACAAATCTTTTCACCTCTTTCCTCATCCCCTTCCAATACAATAGGGGCCCCAGTCTCTTAATGGTTGTATGGGCTCCAGAATGACCCCCTATAGGACTTGCATGAAAGAAATTCAGCAATTCCTTCCTCAACTCCAAATTGCTGCCCACTACCAGTTTCCCTTTCCTCTTCAATTGTCTCCCATCCCAAGTGTACTTTGAGTGTTTTCCAGATCCCTCCTTGCACTCCTTAATGATTTTCTGGACTTTCTCATCCTCTTCCCATGAATTAGTAATCCTTGCCATGAAATCAGTAGAAATGGTACTAACAAATAGGTTCTGAAGTTCAGCAACTACAGGCCTTCTAGACAGTGCATCAGCCACTGTGTTGTTGATCCCTTTCTTATAGCATACCTCAAAGTCATACCCCATCATCTTGATCACCCACTTTTGCTGAGCTGGGGTCACAACTTGATTTTCAGTGAGGAACCTCAAGCTTTGATGGTCAGTCCTTATCTTGAAGTGTCTCTCAATCAAGTAGTTGGACCACTTTTTCACTGCAACTAAGACAACAAGCATTTCCTTCTCATACACTGACAAGGCTTGGTGTCTCACCCCTAATCCTTTACTGAAAAAAGCTAATGCTCTCCCACTTTGAGTTAACACAGCACCAATTCCCACATCACATGCATCAGTCTCCACTACAAATTCCTTTTCCCAATCAGGTAAGACCAAAGTTGGAGCAGAACTTATGGCCTCCTTTAATCTCTGGAAAGCCTCTTCTTCCTCCTGTGTCCATCTCCAACCTCCCTTTTTCAGCAAGTTGGTGAGGGGCTTTGCAATCCACCCATATTGTTGGATGAATCTCCCGTAGTACCCTGAGAGACCCAGAAATCCCCTTAGTTCTTTAATGGTCTTGGGTGATGGCCATTCTAGGATACACTTGACTTTCTCCTTATCCATAGAGATCACCCCACCAAAAATAATGTACCCCAAATAATCCATTTCAGTTGCCCCAAAACAGCATTTGCTCTGTTTTGCAAACAACTTATGTTCTCTTAAAATTTTCAGAACATCCTCTAAATCCTTCAGATGAGATTTCCAGTCCTCTGAGTAAACCAGTATGTCATCGAAGAAGACCAATACTGACTTCCTAAGTAACCCCTTAAAGACCTTGTTCATGAGTCCCTGGAAGGTTGCGGGGGCATTAGTGAGCCCAAAAGGCATCACTAGGAACTCATAGTGTCCTTCATGAGTTCGAAATGTTGTCTTGTGAATGTCAGAACCCCACATCCTTATCTGATGGTAACCAGACCTCAGATCCAACTTAGAAAACGCCCTAGCTCTTCCCAACTCATCCAAAAGCTCTTCAATAACTGGCATTGGGAATTTATCTTTAATGGTGATCTGGTTCAGCCTTCTATAGTCAATGCACATCCTCCATGAATCATCTTTTTTTCTAACCATCACAATTGGGGATGAAAAGGCACTTGTACTATCCCTTATAACCCATGTTTGTAACATTTCAGCCACCATCTTTTCAATAACATCCTTCTGAATATTGGGGTACCTATAAGGCTTCACCTTGATTACAGCATCCTCATTTATCAAAGGAATTCTATGGTCTTGAGATCTCTCAGGTGGTAGAGCCTTAGGTTCTGCAAAAACATCCTCATATTTCCTCAACAGTTCCTGCATTCTCTGATTGCCACCCTTAATTTCCCCTTTCATGCCCAACTGAACATTGAGAGCCATTAGTGAGACATTACATGGACTATTTGTGCTCCTCATCAACTTAGCACACACCTTAGCCTCAGTCCACTGAAATGATTCTGACTTGCATCCTTTCAATTTTACAGCTTCCCCATTTAGCAAGAACTCCATTTTTAAGTCTGCAAAATCCCAATTGATTGCTCACAGTTGAGAGAACCACTGTACTCCTAACACCACATCACAGTTCCTTAATGTGAGCACCAAAAAGTCTGACTGAAAGATATGGCCTTGTGTCTCCCATTTCACATTCAAACATTCCCCCACTGTGCCCATGGAGTTACCATCTGCCACTGTAACCTTAAGCTGCTTCCTTTTGTCTACTAACAATCCCAATTTCTTGACTACAGCTAGACTGATGAAGTTGTGAATGCTGCCTGAATCTAACAATGCAATGCAGTCCAGGTGACCCACCCTAATTCTTAGCTTCATTGTTTCCCATTGATCAGTACCCCACATAGCTTGTAGAGACAACACAGGTGGTTCTGACCCTGGTCCCTCAATGTTGTTCAAGTCACCATGATCTTCACAGTCTAAAAACTCTTCCTGATCACCCTCTTCCTCTATACCTTCCACCAGAATCTGGTAAATTTGGGATTTTTTGCATTTATGCCCTGGTGAGTATTTTGCAGCACACCAGAAGCACAAGCCCTTCCTACGTCTTTCATCCACCTCAGCAGCAGACAAAGCTTTCCTCGTCCCTCTAGCATTGTTGTTACTAGGTCCTTTAGGGTGAATTGGGCTCAACACCTTTGGGGTAGTGTTTCTAGAAGCTATCGAAGGGGCAGATGAATTAATCCCACTCATAGAACCTTTAAATCCCACTAATGCAGGCCTAGGGGGAATTGAAATAGCTGAGGGCACTGCAGTTCTACTGAAATTCGAATAAGGTCTTTTAGATCCAGGAAAGAACATACTCTCTCGGTGTTTAGCCATTTGGAACGCTTCAGATAACGATGTAGGGTGCAGCAGTTGAACATACTGACTAATCTCTAATCTCAGGTGTGCTTTGAATAAACTCAGTACATAGTCATCGGGGAGATTTACCTGGTAGCAAGTCAATGAAGTCCTCATAGTACTTCTCCACTGAATCTGTCTGCCATAGCCCAACCAGATCTGAGAACGGATCATCAAAACCTCCTGGAGCAAACCTTTCCTTCATTCTTGCTAGATACTGATTCCACGAGAGGAGATTCAGCTCCGAATTGTTTTTAGTTGCGAAGTGGTGCCACTGCAACGCTTTCCCCTCCAAATGTAGCATCACCAATCTCACTTTAGCATTCTCAGGTATGCGCTCCGCCTCGAAGTACTGCTCCACCTTGCAAAGCCAGCCCTTTAAATCCGACCCATCAAACCTAGGACACATCAGTTTATAAGCCAGGTTACTAGTGTAGCCCTGGTCATCGTGTTGTTCCTTAGGTGTCTCCGTATCCAGGATAGTTACCTCCGGTCCAGTGTTGTTTACAGCAGCTCCCGACAGATCTATATTGTCTGGGTTTGAAGGAGTTGGACCCGTCCCTGACGTGCCCGGAGTGGTCAAAGTTGTGTTCGTCGTACTTATCACTCGCCCAATAGAATCATCCAATAATTTCTTGAAATCGACCATCAGCTGAACTTTAAACTCCGCCAGTCTCGTCTCTAGCTTCTCGTCCAGCTTGGAAATTTCAGTTTACAAACGTTCCGATTCCGACTGCCAAGTGGCCGCCTGACTCGATTGTTGTCTTGTCTCCACCATCTTGAGGATCGATGAAGCTCTGATACCCTTGCAACACTAGTAAACCAAAGCTCGGAAGATCTCAGATTAAATTGAAAATGGAAAAAACAGAAAAGGGGGTAGACAGAAAATATCTCCTCAGAGATCCACAAACACAACGGCCAAAAGATAGGGATAGCTGCTTACCAGCAAGCCTTTAAAACCCTACCACACAAAACGACACCGTTCGGACTAACCTTTATTAGACTCTAAACGCACCGTTTCATTAAACCCATTACAGACTCATAATAAAACGACATAGCTTAACGGAAATTTAAAAGCTCTAACGGCTACTTCTGGGATCTTCAGATCGAGTTCTTGCAAAATGGAGGCTTCGGTAATTAGCAGGTCTTCTTCTCAGTTTAATGTCCCTAAAATAGGATTAGGGTGGAGGGATTTGAGGTCTGTTTCTGGGGGAAAGTATGGTAAAGATAAATTATTTTCTAGGAAACCAAACAAGCTTTCTTTTGAGAATCAATTAACGAGTCGAAGAAATTCTGGGTTCAGAGTTACATCGAAAGCCGCCCAGGCCGAACCCATTCCGAAATCAAAGTCTAATTCAAAATCCAAAAGTGTAAGTTTTATTAATTTTTTGGATAAATCGTACGTTTGTTCTTATGTTAAATGTGATGGAATTTACTATTTCTATATCAACTAGTATTGCACTGATAAATAACAGCAGGTTTCTTGCGATGCAAGTAACTAACCCAACTTCGATGTTATTCGGTTGTTTATTCAACGTTTTGTGTTTTGTGTTTTTTGCAGCATCATAGAGTTAGATTATTTGCTGGCCTACCGGTTGATGCCGTTTCCGGTACTGTAGTCAACAATTTTCGGGCAATCTCACCCGGACTTAAAGCTATGAAACTTCTCGGTTTGGAAGGTGTTGAATTGCCTATATGGTGGGGAGTGGTCGAAAATGAGTCGATGGGAAAGTACGAGTGGGAAGGCTATCTTACCGTCGCCGAGATGGTTCGGAAAGCAGGCCTTAAGCTTCATGTGACATTCTGCTTCCACGCTTCCGGTCAACCTAAGATCCCACTTCCCGAGTGGGTAACGGATATTGGGAAAGCAAAATCTAATATCTTCTACAAGGACCGAGCCGAAAAGCCGTACCGAGGATGTCTTTCACTGGCTGTTGATGATCTTCCTGTTCTTAATGGGAAGACTGCAGTGCAAGTGTATCAGGATTTCTGTGAGAGCTTTAAGTCCGCTTTCTCGGCTTACATCGGTTCTACAATCACGGTGGGATGTTTTTCTTGTCAAACAATCCAATGCCTTAGACCGTATTCGGCCTGATGATGTTAATGGCTTCTGTATTGTGGTTTTGCAGGGAATTACAATGGGTCTCGGACCAGATGGTGAGCTTTGATATCCATCTCACCGCACATCCACCAAAAGTGGCACGGTTCCGGGAGTTGGGGAGTTCCAATGTTATGACAAAAACATGCTTAACCTTCTTAAGCAACACGCAGAAGCATTCGGAAACCCGTTGTGGGGTTTTGGTGGCCCTCATGATGCTCCCGCTTACGATGAGCTGCCTACTGCGAATACCTTCTTCAAGAATCATAACGGATCATGGGAAAGCCCTTATGGTGAATTCTTCCTTTCTTGGTACTCAAGTCAGCTCATAGCTCATGGAGAACGCCTACTCTCGGTCGCCTCTTCGGTTTTCAGCGACACCGCGGTGAATATTTCCGGGAAAGTCCCACTGATGCACTCGTGGCACAGAACCCGCTCACATCCTTCTGAACTCACAGTCGGCTACTACAACACCGCCTCGAGAAATGGCTATGAAAAAGTCGCTGAGATGTTTGCAAAGAACTCATGCAAACTCATCTTGCCTGGGATGGACCTGTCCGATAAGCACCAACCTCAAGAGTCTCTCTCGAGCCCCGAATCACTACTTTCCGAAATCAGAACAGCTTGCAAGAAGCACGGGGTCGGGGTTTCCGGGCAGAACACGGCCGTCGGAGCTTCCGATGCTTTTAAGCAGATCAAGAAAAACATATCGGGTGAGAACCTGATAGACTCGTTCACTTTCCTGAGGATGGGAAGCCAATTCTTCGCACCAGAACACTTCCCTCTGTTCACCGAGTTCGTCCGGAACTTGAACCAACCCGAATCACATTTGGACGATCTGCCTGCTAAAGTAGCCATCTCCGAACATATGCAAGCAGCTTGAAGAGAGAGTTGAGTACAAGCATGTGTACATAGCACTAGAAGATATTTGATAGGAAAAAAAAGATTGTACCATTTGACTGAGGCACTGCAAAAACATAGCACATCAAATATCATCTACACAGTCCTCTGTTAACTCTCCCTTTTGATGAAATGAAACTCGAATCTATTCTTTTCAAGAATACGTAATCGATTTCAGTCAAATTTCGAACCTAAGAAGCTTTTCACATAAAATCTTCACAACCATGTGTTTAGAATCATGCATCATTTATTCACAAGCAATCTTAGTGTCGAAACTACTGAGGCAGATTGCGAATGCTTCGAATGCAGATTTCGGATACCGGTAATCCATGGTGAATAGATCTTTCCCGACTTTACCGAACTGGAGGATGAGCTTTATGTTCTCCGGAAAAGCCACCAACTGGAAGTTTTTAACCGAAGGGACCGTCACTCGGCCATGGAAGTTCAAGCACCAACAACGGAGTTGTTCGTTCTACCTCGGAGCCTTATTTATCAACACCAGCACATCACTCTTTTGACCGGACAAAGATCCTGATAGAAAATTGCCCATGCTAGCTAATTTTGAATAAACGATTGGATCCGATTGAGATACGTCGGTGTTGCAGCGTGAAAACTTGGCCTGGCTTCGAGCTGCCTCTTTGGGTGCGGCTGAAGTGGCAGGGATGGCTTCCATTCTACACTGCATTCTCCTTGGACCCCTGGAAGTCATTACCATCAGATATAAGTATGTGTCCGATTCCGACATTTATATGCTTCAATATTTACATAATTGAGGACCTCGTGTATGAATATGAGTCGAATATGATTACTCGAAACAATTCTATGATCCGTCATGACAAGTAGAATATGAAATTATTGAATCCTTATGCAAATAATCGAAAACTCTTACCTTAAGCCAAAAACATCCAATTCATATGAAATGCTAGCCATGGGATAGTTTGGTAGCCTGGAAGGGTGATTCTTAGCCATCTTCGAACCGGCATGAGAAGATCGTCCATCCAGTATGGTGAACCGGTTTCTTAAATAATTCGATCTTTTCCATAAAGAAAGAAAAACATAAATCTCTCGTCTGTATAACTTTTTATTTTTCTTAAAATGTATATATTCGAATATATATTCATATCTGACACTCGTATCAGAATTCAACAACATATGATATAATTCAATGCTCACTTCAATTTCCCAACAAAAGAACAACTCTCCTTTGACAGATCCTCAGCATTTAGAGAGATTATATAATCATTGTCAGTGGCATGGGTATACTTGCAAGCAACAAGAAGGAATTTTCCATCACTGGCTACACTCATATTTAACACATATCCAACATTAGTACAAGTACAAGTTGGTCCAATTAACACATAAAATGTATGAGAAATATTTTTAAAAATTGAACATATTAATGTAGAATAAATGCTTATATCGAACACTCGTACCTGAATTCGAGTAACATAGATGAAAAAAATGATATTTTGAAGAAGAAAAGGCTCACCATTAGTTAAACCAAGGTAAAGGCAATATGTTTGAGTGGATCGGTTCCGTTTTATAAAGCACTGGAGTAGATCATCCTTGGGACCAGGCTGCAAAGAGAGTCCAATGACAACAAAGATTGAATGTTGCTCACTATAAAAATATATGGAATTTTATATCTAAATTATTCAGATTTTTCACTTTTTTTAAAATTATATTTATATCTGAATCTGTTAAACATACATTTAAATATGAGTTTGAAATATGATGGTAATTTGATCCGAACTCGATTAAGCTGGAAAAAGTCTGAAATATTCAAAATTAACTTATTTAAATATATACTAATATAAAATAAAATAAAAACCTGTTTAAATATATACTTATTTAAATATGAGTCTGAAATATGATGGTAATATGATGGTAATTTGATCCGAACTCGATTGAGCTTGACAGAACTACTTAAAGTCGCGTTCAGCTCGCAACCACATTTTCCAAGGAAAATCTTTCCTTCCTTCATAAACCAGAGCATTCCTCGTTTTTCAAACTACCCACAGAAGAAAGGCAATAAGAGCACATCCATCTTCGAAGTTTCACAGTTTACGGAATTCATAGACCTTACTCCACCATCCAGGAAAGCCTGGAAAACCCAGTGCGAACGGTTCATAACTAAAATCTGAAGCCTTCCAGACTGCTTGTGCAAACGGACAAAAAAAGAGGAGATGTTCAATGGATTCTTTCTGATCCCCGCATCTAGGGCACAGATCCGAATCTTAAAATTTACCGTGAAACCGAGCCGCTAGAGTACTTTTGGTTGGGACAATATTATGGCAGAACTTTTAGAAAAAGGAACGGATCTTGGACGGCACCTTCAAGTCCCAAATGAATTTCCAAAAGACTTTATTGTTTCCTGGGGAATTCCTCCAAGGGTTCAGTATTTTCCTCAATGAATCGATACCCTGACTTGGCCGAGTAATTTTCGTTCTTCGTTCCTGTCCAAATGAGTTTATCTTTGATACCTGGTCCTCCAATAGGAATAGCCATGACCGCTTCTGCCTCCTCCGGTGAAAAAAGGCCTTCAATTTTAAACTTGTCCCAAGATCGATGGTCCGCATTCATAAGGCTGCAAACAGAGAGAAAGAGGCGGTTTGGTGGGAGTTGAAAGGAGATCTTAAAGTTGTACAGTTTTGGGATCCATTTATTATTCCATATCGAAATACATCTACCATTTTCTACCCGCCACAGTGAGCCGTTTTGATAATATCAATCCCTTCTCTGATGCTTGCCCAAGCCCAGGAGGAATTTTTGTATTTGGGAGCCTCGTAAATGTTTCCGTAAGGATAACAGATACCCCGAAGTGTCAGTTCAAGGTCATGAATTAACGTCAAGATTTTTTCTGGTGATAATCTGTATACTTGTTTATGCTTTACATGAAAACATGAGAAAATGGATGAATTTTGTTGTTTTTTTTATGGAAACCTTGGTGGTTGGATTTGGGATTTGGATTGAAAGTTTAAGTTTGGAAATTTTCGATTGGTTTCTTCTTTTTCCTTTTTAGTTTGAAAAATGTTGTTCAAATTGGATATATAAAAATCTAAGATAATAAAATTAATAATGTGTGAAATTACTCAAATATTGTTGTTTAATTTTTCTTTTATAACAATATGATACTTCTCATTATATTTCTAATAATATGGTGATTTACTGTAGCGTTCAGAAGTCGTACTGCTTTTACTTTATTTTTTAACAGTATTTTTCAAAAATATTTAAAAATGAGGTTCAAGTCCTCCTCCATTGAAATGCACTTATACATACACGTCATCGGTGAATACACTGTTTGAAATCGAATTTTAATCTATCTGACTTCAGTATTTTAATATTAATTTGTAAAACATTGTTTGAAGTCGGATTCTAATTTACTCGACTTTTGGTTTTAATGTACCACATTGTTAGAAATAAAATGATGAGTGCCACGTTATTGGGAAAAGAATAGAAGAACAATATTTAGGTAACTTCATCACCAATAATGATATAAGTCTAATTATCAAAAAATTATACCATAGGCCCTTCCTACTACCTAGGATATAGGCCCAACCACTAAAATTTTTACATGTCATTATTTTTTACATGTTATACCTTACATGTCATCATTTTATCCTAATCATCTTTAATTTTTTTAGCCCTAAATATTAAATACAAGAAAATAAAAAGGGGGGGGGGGGGAACGTTGTCTCTGTGCAAATTCTCAAACAAATTTGCACGATATCTGCAGAAGAAAAAAAACCTAACCCCTATTTTGAATTCTACAATTTTTTTCATTTATAAACTTTCAAATAAAATTTGTTTTACTCTCACCAATCGACTTCTCTTCTCGCATGATCTGATGGCTCAAGGTTCGTTTCTCATTTTCTTATTCTTATAAAATTTGTCATGGTTATTGATTTACTTTCTATTTGGTTTCACGGCATTTGATTTTACTTTTAGTTATTATTTTGTATTATCGATTTTAGTGATGGAACCCTTCACAATAATAATTGATAAATTCAGCACTAGTGTTGGAATTGAAAAGTGAATCTTAAATTTTTTTCTTACTCGACGGGTAGATCAACTATAAGTATTTGTTAATAATTATGTTGAAATAACCACAAATTCAATTTACCTGGACAATCGATCAAAACTATATGTTGGGTATGCTAATAACTATGATTATTTGTTAATAACTTTGATTGTTTGTTAAATTTGTTTATTTGCTGGGTATGCTTTCATTGGATTTAATAATTTTGGACAATCTTGTAATTGAATTTGGCAACAGGTTTCGACAAACTCTAAGTAAATATTATATATGTTTATTTATATATCTATGTATAGATTGAACCAATTTTGATTGTTGGTATTGGCCTTTATATTGTTTTAGTATATATTTTCACTTTTATATTGATCGTTCATAAATTATAAATTTTTATTATAATTTATTTTATATTGGTATTGGTCTCCTAAACTGTACAGTAATGAGTGCTTGTTATTGTTTATACAAGTTCCAACTGTAAATTCTTAATTAAAGATCTTTTCTTATCATAAAGTTAATTTATCATTTCAATTTTAATTAACCTTATGAACTTTCAAGTAATCATTAAATTTTACTCAAAGCAATCTCACTTTCAAAGTTACTTAATTTAAGATCTTTTGAGCGATTTGTAGCTGTAATGTTAAAATTGTTAGACATATATTTTGTGCTGAGATAACTTTACTCAACTCTTAACTTTGACAAGCGTCTTTTCCTTTTTAATGAATATTTTAATTTTTCTTTAATATTGCCAGAAAACTAGTCAGTAATAGAGAACTCATGTACTCTTATTATTCACTATGACAAAGAAACACCTGCAATTGCTAATGAGATTAAAGAAGCACTTGAAAGAAATGATGCTCCTACAAAGACTGAAGCTAAGGATAAAGCAATTGTACTTTTATTGACTGGTGAAATCGTTCCCCGACTCTTTATCTGTATTGTCAAATAAGTTTTGCCTTAAGAAAATCACACAGTCTAAAAACTTTTGCTTCTGTACTTGGAGATAATTGAGAAAGCTGATATTGATATGCCAAAATTTGAGGAACATTCATTAACATCCATATGAATATATCTGTAGTGTTACCTTGCGGTTTGTTGATCAAATTAAGCTAGTTTCTCATTGATGTTTGGTTTAGATCGATTCTGATAATGTTACTTCTCCTAGAATTTCATGTATTCTATTTTGGTGAATAAAAATGAGGTTTTTATTTGTAACGATGAGGGTATAAATGAGACCTATAATACTATTCAAGAGCATCGTTTTATAATATCATTATATTTATATATGTTCAACTCGTCATGTTGTTGCTTATTCTGATTTTAGTGGTCATGTTGTTGCTATTCTAGTTTTCGTGGGCATGTAGGATCCGCGGGAGCTTTAGATGGATGTAACTCGACGAAAGTGACTCGAAATATCGAATATAACGTACCAACCTTGTTTGATGTTAACAAGTCAAAACTTTTTGTGGGATGCTCCCTCTTACTAACAATTTAGCTTGCCATAGGTTTATTTACTAGGAGAAATTACAGACAAATTTATAATCACAAATAAAATAGATGATCAATTTTAAGATTGAATAGTGTTTGGAGGTCCATTGTAAATCATTTTGCTAAATAACAAATCTCATTATATGAAAATCAAGTCATATGTTAGAAGATCAAAAATGTATTGAAATTATGTACTGTTTATTTGTAGGAATGTAAAAAAATAAATAAAATATGATCTTCACAATAGAACTTAACTTATGCTTGTATAATTAACTAAGAGGAGAATTTTTTTTAAAACTCCATCAAAATATAAAGTTTAATGTACTAATGTAACTCCATCAACAAATGTTCATATGAGAATTTTAACCTGCATCATTTGAAGAAAAAAATAACGTTAAACTTGTGTAGAATAAATTCACTCTCAAACAAAATAAAATTAAGCATGAAATTACATTATAAATTTTTTGTTTGAAATGAAATAATTAACCTATGTTTATAGTTTTGGATGTCCTTCACAACTTCCGTAAGATCCCTATAATTAACATAACATAAAGGCTTAATACAACTTTTTCCCCCTAAAGTATACCTGATTTCTCAACTTGCCCCCTAAATTTCATTTTGCCCACTTTTTCCCCTTAAACAATTTGCCGTTACCCATTTTACCCCATTCTGTTACTCTTTTCCGTTAAAAAAAATTTGGCCAATAACATCCTGCCACGTCATCAACGGGTAGACTAAGTCAATCCGTCTGGTTTTATTTAAAGGGTAAATTACATGTCAAGTCTGTCAGGTTTGTTTTTTGTTCAATTTAGTCACTGAAAAGTCTATTTTTACCTTAAATTGACCCCTATTTGTTTCTAATTTTTATAATTTAGTCCATTATTTGTTATTGTTAATAATATTATTTTATTAAAATGTTAATATTTAATAAAAATAAATAAAAAAATATTTTAATACTAAATTAGTAATTTTTTAGATTCGAATTCCAATCAAATTCTAATTATTAATTCTAATTTTACTATATTTGAATTATAGTTTTTGAGTAAAATTCAAATTATATTCGAATCATGTTCGTATTATATTCGAATCATATTCAAATTATATTTGAATCATCTTCTAATTATATTCGAATTATTAATTCGAATTTTGCTATATTCGAAATATATTTTTTGAGCAAAATTCAAATTATATTAGAATTATATTTGAACCATGTCTATATTATATTCGAATCATATTAAAATTATTTTCGAAATATAATTTGAATATGATATTTCGGATGTAATTTGAATATGATTCGAATATAATATGAACATGATTCAAATATAATTCTAATATAATTACATGTTTTTTCAACTACTATATTCGAATCATATTCAAATTATATTCGAATCATGTTCATATTATATTCGAATCATATTCAAATTACATTCGAAATATCATATTCAAATTATATTTCGAAAATAATTTTAATATGATTCGAATATAATATGAACATGATACGAATATAATTACCTGTTAAACATGATACAAATATAATTACATGTTAAACATGATTCGAATATAATTACCTGTCAAACATGATTCGAATATAATTACCTGTTAAACATGATTCGAATATAATAGTTCAAAAAACATGTAATTATATTCGAATTATATTCGAATCATGTTCATATTATATTCGAATCATATTCAAATTATATTTCGAAAATAATTTTAATATGATTGGAATATAATATGAACATAATACGAATATAATTACCTGTTAAACATGATTCGAATATAATTACATGTTAAACATGATTCGAATATACTATGAACATGATTCGAATATAATAGTTGAAAAAACATGTAATTATATTATAATTATATTCAAATCATGTTCATATTATATTCGAATTACATTCGAAATATCATATTCAAATTATATTTCGAAAATAATTTGAATATGATTCGAATATAATATAGATATGGTTCAAATATAATTCTAATATAATTTGAATTTTGCTCAAAAAATATATTTCGAATATAACAAAATTTGAATTAATAATTTGAATATAATTAGAAGATGATTCAAATATAATTTGAATATGATTCGAATATAATACGAACATGATTCGAATATAATTTAAATTTTACTCAAAAACTATAATTCAAATATAGTGAAATTAGAATTAATAATTAGAATTTAATTGGAATTCGAATCTAAAAAATTACTAATTTGGTATTAAAATATTTGTTTTTATTTATTTTTATTAAATATTAACATTTTAATAAAATAATATTATTAATAATAACAAATAATGGACTAAATTATAAAAATTAGAAACAAATAGGGGTCAATTTATGGTAAAAATAGATTTTTCAGTGACTAAATTGAACAAAAAAACAAACCTAACAGACTTGACATGTAATTTACCCTTTAAATAAAACCAGACGGATTGACTTAGTCAACCCGTTGATGACGTGGCAGGATGTTATTGGCCGAATTTTTTTTAACGGAAAAGGGTAACGAAATTGGGTAAAATGGGTAACGACAAATTGTTTAAGGGAAAAAAGTGGGCAAAATGAAGTTTAGGGGGCAAGTTGGGAAATCAGGTATACTTTAGGGGGAAAAGATTGTATTAAGCCTAACATAAAATTAAACTTAAAAATTAAACTTCTTTAATAATACATTATAATAAAAATATATATTTACCTATATATTTGGTGTAAAACCTAAGTTGTGTGCATAAAACATGTTTGGTTCTTCCATTCTCCATTCACTAGATGTCTATAATTAAAAATAATCAAAACAAGTTAAAGTTGAGATAGATATGACAATGACTATTATTTTGAGTTTAAGAAAATACATGTCTCAAATTTAGAGTAGCTACCCCATTATTTTGTTGCACAATTCTATTAGCTAAGTTGAAAGCATCATAGTGCCAACTACCACTTGAACCCTAAAAAACAAAAAAAAAATCATTTAAATGCATTTTAAGAGTAATTAAAGGTAAATTGAGTATTATAATTACTTACCATATTAAAAATTTACATTGTGTTTTGATACAGAGGTTTATAAATATTGTTTGTTGGCATTATCATTGGAGAAACAATCTATAAAATAAAAGAAAATTATAATAAATTGTAACAACAAAAATAGTTGAAGATAATATGGTACTAAATAATCTTATACATACAATATTCTCATAATTTGGAGTGATGCCAACCGAAGCATCTATAGGATGTTCAATCCTTGATTGTTTTATTTTTTCTGTAAAATACACAAACATAACAAAATAAATATAACTTAAAAGATAAATAAATTTTAACAAAAAATATAATATCTTACTTTGTTTGGTCGACTTAGATGCTTTTGATTTTCTTTTCTCAAGATAACCTTTAAGTCTAGCATTAGAAACTCCTTTTGGCCTAACACACAGAGGATCTAAAACATGAGAATTGTTATTTTCACATGTTTTCTCAATCTCTTCACCACTATTTGGCAATTCTTCAATTAACGACCTTCTTACATTTCCTATACAAAAGACAAATTATTATCATATATCTTAAAAGACATGAAATAAACTAGTTTTATAGGTATAATAACTTACTTGTTCGTGCCATTACATTCGGTGCTCACGTCTTATCTTTTTTTTAGCTCAAAATCCTTGTGGCATCTAACTTTCTCAATTCTTCTTCAACTTTCAAGTCGCCTTCGTATAAAATCTTTTGACAGAGTTCTCTTGTTTTCTCATTTTTTGACTTTTTATAACAGTCATAAGCAAAGCGAATCATACGATTACGAAATACACACTCACTGTCAGCTTCAGTAGTGTACTGTTGTGAGAACTCACCAACATTATCACCATGTATGTTCTTCTTAGCATCTTTAGTCCATCTTTTGGAGATGTGCTGCTCAGGAATTTTCTTAATGTTTTTAACACTAAGAATTCGTAAGGCATGAGAGCAAAGATATAAACAAAAATCAAACTTCTTGCAAGAACAACGAATGTCCAGGGTAGATGCGTTATGTAACACCCCTAAAGTATTAAGTTAAAAAAATAAGAGAAAAGAAAAGAAGTGGAAAGAAAAGAAAAGAGATGAATGGAATTTAAAAAATGAAGAGATTGCAATTGTGGGGGATTGATCCCTTAACCTTGCTTGGTGAACCCAAGCTTTAACCACTCGGGATAAGAACCACTCTTGGTTAACTCCTGCACCAACTTCTTTTTAAACTATGTTTTAGTGACCTGATCCAAAAAAAAAAAATTAAAGCATGACGAACTTCCATCTACCTCTTTCATTGTTCTTTTTGAATCTGAAAGAAATATCAGATTTTAGAGCCTTTATTAGCGTTTCATCTACCCAAACCGGCCCGACGTCTGATCTGCACCACTGCGCCGCTGTGGCCGCCACCGCCCCTGCCGTTCAAAGCGCCTCAATGTCCCGACCAAACCCTAGCCGCCACTCGCGCTGCATCATTGCCGTCCGACGGGAAGAAGGGCTTGAAGGTTCACCGTAAACAAAACTCTCACTCTCGGTTTTTGAGTTTTCCGGCATGGTTCGCTGGCCGCTCGCGACACGGCCACCAGTTCTAGTTTCCCCACGCCGCGATGAGAAAAACCCCTTTAACCGTTCACCGTATCGACGTCGAGAAGAGCCTTATCAGCGTCACGATTTTCCGGCCACACCGCTTCTGTTATACGTATTTTCTGGTAAGTTTCTGACCTTATTTGAGTGTTTGATGGTTCCATTTTGAGCACTTGTAACGATCTGCGTTTTTCCGGCAGAAATTGCGGTTTTTTGCGCCTCCGGTGGCTTCTCCGGCGACCGTCGACAACCAGTTTGCCCTAGGGTGAGTGAACCGGTTTAATCACAGTCCAACCCGAACTGGCCCAGCCCAAAACCGAGTCGACCCAAACTCGACTCGTCTCTGACCCGAACCCGGCCCGACTAAGTCAACTCGTCGAGTCAACCCAATGAGTCAACTTGCCCGAGTTGACTCAATGAGTTAACTCACCGAGTTCACTCAGTTGACTGTTGACATCAGCATGACGCCAGCGTTGACTTTGACTTCGATCCAAAAAGTCAAATATTCCGAAAAGTCATATTTTATGTTTTTCTACGTCCTGAGTCCGTTTTTGAAGCTCGTTTTACAAAATTCTGACCCGAAAGCCTCCGAATCTTACTTTGAACACGAGAGTGCATGAGTTAAATATTCAGTATAAGAGCAATGTAAATGAGGACTAATTAAGGGTATTGTTTATTGAAGGTATCCATGTATCACCGTATCTGAAATGTTTTGGGACATCGAATTCGGATTCGAGTGTAATCGAATGGGGTATCATGAATCAACCTATGCAGCTCGGAGTTAAGGTAATACATTACTATCTTCTGCATGCTTTTGTAACATGTTAGTATTCGGTTAATGTTTGCACGACCATGTTTGTGCATGTGATTATTTCTGCCTATGTCGATCAATTATGAGACAAAGATAATAATGGTCAAGGCAAATATTCGAATAAGAGGTTTGTTAAATCGAAAGGACTTCTGAGTTCAGTGTACGATTAATGAGTCGGTTAATCTTTAAGTCTGATTATCCTTTTGATTAAAAAGAAATGTCAAAAATTCGATTGACGAATGATGAAAATACCCCTATCTATAAAAATAACTCATGAAGCTATACTTGATCCGATAAGACATATGATACACGTGAAAACCCCATATTACTGAAATGTCACGGTAACAAGACTTAAACCCTCGAGTTTGTAAAGTACTTGAGTGCTAGAATTCTAATAATTCGACGAAGATAAATTTGCGGAAAAATATTCGTATGTATGAATTGAGCAATGAGGCAGAAAAGATTGAATTGGTTGAAATGACTAAAAAGGGTTGAATATACTGATAAGGCTGAATGGGTCACGATGACCCTAAAGACTGATATTTCTTCGGGCATTAATTGTCAATCGACCGACATATGAGATACATCTTCGAGGTCTAAAACGAATAAATAGATGGACGAACCGAGAAACTCTGAATAATGGAAACATTTTCGAGCATCGTAATGTCTGGAATACCCTCGAATACTAGAATGTCGGAGAATACTTCTAAGACATGGAATTAGAAATCCCAATAAAGACAAAAAAATGTAATGGCTCCAAAAGTGGTAAAATACGACCCGTGTCAGTTGGTCGGCTCAGATACTATGATGATAGTGGGAGAATACCATGTGAATGTACGTGCAAATTATTTGGAGAAAGTACATAGTTAATAGTGAGAGAGATCTGTTCTCCTAAGGCACATTCGATGTTTTGGAATGGGTCCAGGTACAATGCACATGTTTGAATACTTGGAAAATACCTCTCGAATATATGCTTGATTTCTGGTAATAAGTTCAGTGGACGATTGGTGAAGGCGAATTATTGTTGTTATGCTCTGTAGTAAGTTCTGAGAAATAAATGGTTGAAGTTTACCTATCCGGTGAGATATTAAACAATGTGTTGATGGGTTTCGATTAGTTCAAAAGGATTCAGAAACTTGTTGAGCAACTAGAATTCCTAAATTTTATACATCACCGTTTACACCTTGTTGGTTCAAATTAGCAGATTACCCCTCGAAGGCCAAAATGACCTTAGTACCCTCATAGGCTATAACATTTAATTTTGCTCGCGATATATCTAAATCCCAATGTTTCTGATGCATCAACTTCTGATGTTGATTCGATCCGTCTTATCGAACTATCCTATTCGTAGGGACCTCGTTCTGAAATCAGTCTAAAATTGTCAAATGTCATCTTTCTGATATCTATCAAGCACCTCTGAGAAATGAATTGGGTCATAAAGCGCGTACCATGTATCTGTAAATACCTTCTGTTCTAAACCAAAACCATAGGCTTAAAATTTAAAAGTATGACACTGTAATACGAAAGGAAAACAATTCCCTAGTTTCTGACCTCTGGTATGAAAAATATATCTGATATATGACATTGAATACGAAATAATAATAATAATAAAATAAATTGACATCTGTCTTATGGTATAAAAGTAGATCTGATATCTATTTTCTGTAATATTGTCTTCTAAATATAAACTGAAATCATCTGGGTATATTATTTGGGATATGAATGAAGATCTGTAGGCTCAGCGCTGGTAAGTCATTCTGGACCTAAGCTCCTACGCCCAATAGGCCTAGGGTAAGCCTTTTTGTTAAGCTCCTACGCCCACGGGCCTAGGGTAAGTCTTTCTAGACCTAAGGCATTCCCTTAGCTAGGCTCCTACGCCTCAGGCCTAGAGTAAGACCTTCAGTATGTTGTTCAGGGGGAATTGTATTTTAGAGTTCGGTTGGAGGGTAGTTAAGTAAATTAATAAAACTTTCCGACTTCTTCTGAAACATACCCTACTAAATTAATGTATCAAAGTTGAACTCTCCGTAAACTTACAATTTACACTTAATGAATCACTATGAACTCCTTGATTCAACTTCTGAAATCTGAATCTCTTTATATCTCCAACTTTAGACTCATCTCTGAAGGTTAGAGTGATCAAATAAAGAACAAATCTATTACCTTCTGGTATAATTCTCCTCTGAAATCTCGAATCGTAATTTGAGCTTACCGTTGCCAGTTCTTCATGACAATATAAAGCTTGCCATATACCTACTTGTGCTTTTAGCATCTCCTGGTAGTTTGTATTACTGAGCTTTCCGAATCTCACGTTGTTTTTACCATCACAGGTTAGAAGATCGACCATGTCGCAGCTATCATCGTCAGTATGAGAGTTCTTTTGGCTTGCTTGCGGAGTATGGTATCTGTATAATTAGGGAGCATGCATGTCACGTTTTGATTTATATCGAGTCTGAAACTTGTATCATAGTTTTGTTTCATTGTCTGAATGTTTTCTGAAATTGTATTTTAATTCATAACATGATTTGTGATTTTAAATGGTTTAGCAATTTGTTCATTTTGAAATTTTGACGTGGGTCGCTCCGGTGACCCTAATGTGACTTCCTAGGATCCGTATTAACGCATAGACGGGTCTAGGGGGTTACACGTTAAATTTCACTATTCGTATTCTTGAAACATTCTCCTCCATCATCACTTCATATGTACACATTGGGCAATCTTGAGCAACTTCTCTCTCCATGTCAAGGGAATCTGTTGGGTTATACGGTGCTCGATTCCTTCAACCGTTCTTGCTCCCCAAGTGGTGGAGAAGTGGAATTTTGGGTGTAAGAGGTGTGGAAGCTAAAAAGATTAAGGACACAATGATTTATAATGGTTCAACCTTCTAACCAAGGTCTACATCCACTACCTTAGCTTCCCACTAAGGATTTCCAGTCAATCTACTATTGATTCGTCCCCTTTTCTAGGCTTAGGAGAAAACCCTTACACACTGATCAAGCTTTCTACCCAAAGCCTTGATCAAACCCTCTTTACAAGAGATAACAAATAAGCAAACTCAAATCCCTATAATAGGTATTTGTTTGCACAATTTAGCTCTCGCCCAAAACCTAAAACACTTGAGCAAATCTAACAATTTTGGCTCACTAGTGTTTGTCTATACAAAGAAATGACAATTAAGCACTAAGACATTTTCTTGATCATATGTTGTTTTATAATTGAAGCATTAACCATTACTAGATGCTTGGAGGTCCCTTTTATGCTCCTCTTTGAGTTTGTAGCCGTTACTAACCGTTGGGGTTGAATTGGAGCCGTTGGAGACTTAATTTCCCACCATAAATGTAGTTCTGCAGCTCCCCGTTTCGAAACACTCGAACCCATTTCGAAACACTCTTAGAATAGAAAGAGCTGTTGTAGTCTGATGCAGCACCCGTATCGAAACGCCCTTGGCCGTATCGAAACGCTTATCACCGTATCGAAACGCTTATCACCGTATCGAAACGATCTGCATTTAAATGTTAGTTGGGAAATAGTCGTCGGGGGTTTATGACCATTGAGGTCGATGCCACGTAGGCGTATCGAAATGGCATAGGCCGTATCGAAACGCTTGGCAAAAATCTCACCCAGATAAGCATGTTTCGAAACTCGTTTCGAAATGTTTTGACACTGTAAGACCCTGTATCGAAACACCTAGGGGTGTTTCGAAACACCTGGATGGTTTTGTTTAATTTGGCTTTGAAAACATGTAAAAACCTTTTAAAACATCCCCTAAACATAGTTTCAAGTTGTTTGGACTTTATAAAAGGTTTTGAATTCTTTTTAACTTTGTCCAAAACATTTTTCAATTATTATATCAAAACATTAGTTCTACAATCTCCCCCTTTTTGATATAATAAATGAAAATTTGTTTGGGATTCTCCCCCTTTAAGTTTAAAAATGTGAATAAGAGATAAAAAAATTTGAAATCAATTTGAGCAGCTCCCTCTTATTCATTTGAAAATTCAATTTTTTAAACCATTTCTCCCCTTTTTTGTTATATCAAAAAGAATTCAAAAGACATTAAGTTGAAAATAACTTAGAAGGTTTAAAAAATGACAAAAATTTAGAATTTTTGGTTTTAAAATGGCTCCCCCTTACTCAAAGCATCATCAAAATTTTAGTCCAACATATATGATCATCTAGTTGAAATTAAAAAAATAAATCAATTAAAAGCAAAAACAACTAGATTTTACCACACTTGAACCCAATGGAGGATGTGAAGCCTTCCTTCTTCAAGTGTTCTTCCTTTGTGTGCATGAAGCTCCCCCTCAATTTTTGACTTGTTGATCACTCTCCATCACACCTAGCAAAAGACAATCAAGTAATTTTTGGTATCCAAATTGCTTTGGATCCATAGACGTTAGTAGCACAAAACTTAGTTCCCATAGGAATCCCTTTTTCAATTTCATCCTTTTTAGTTGAAGTGGTTAGTCATTTTGGGACCCAAACACTTCTAAAACATTTACCGTTTACAAATCTAGGGGCACTAGATTGTCTTACATAAAAATTTGATTTTCCAAAATTATTTTTCTTTTCAAGCTCTTTGGAAATCAAATCTTTTTCTTCTTGAACTTTATGAAGCAAATTTTGTAAATCAAAACATTTTTGTTCAAACTCTTCGAGTTTTGCTTCAAGTTCAAGTTTGGTTTTAGAAATCAAATCATTTTGAATTTTCAACTTTGAAATCATTTTATTGTTTTTCAAAATGTGATTTTTAAACTCTAAAACCAAATCATCATAGGCATCTTGTAATTCATCAAAGGAATATGAACATGAAGTAGATGAATTAGAAGTTACCCTTGAATCTTCTTCGATGGACATAAGGCAAAGGTTGGCTTGTTCATCGTCGGTGGAGTCTTCATCACTCCAAGTAGCCACATATGCCTTCTTCTTATGGCTTGAAGTGCTTGCCCTCTTCTTTTTCATGGATTCTCATTCAAGCTCTCTCAAGGCTTTCTTCATGAATGGGGGACACTTCTTGAAGAGATCAACTATCTCTTCTTCTTCATCCTCCTCTTTACTTGAACCAACATGATGACATGTGGGGGATTTAAGAGCAATGGCATTAGTGTTGATGCCAATACCTTTGAGCTTCTTCTCCCCCATAGCTCTAATTTCTTCCCTCTTCTTATCATCTTCTTTGTTTTTCTTCATTATTTAATGAGTGAGAAGTGACCCCATGAGTTCATCAAGCTTCAAGGTCTTCAAATTCTTAGCTTCGATGATGGCGGTCCTCTTTGAGTCCCATGACTCGGGAAGTGAGTAGATAAGCTTTCAGACAAGCTTCTCTTCCGGGATGGCTTCCCCATATCCTTTGAGACCATTGGTGATAGTGGAGAACCTATCAAACATCTTCTAGATGTTCTCTTTTGGATCCATCTTGAAGTTCTCATACGCTAGGTTGAGGAGGCCGATCTTGGTCTCCTTTACTTCATCGGTTCCTTTGTATGTGACTTTAAGCTTGTCCCATACCTCATTGGCACTCTCACAAGAAGACATCTTCTCATAGATGGTTGGGCCAAAAGCACAAAAGAGGATGTGCAAGGCTTTGCAATTAAGATCTATCTTCTTGCGATCTTCGGCACTCCATTCCGCTTTGCTTCGTTGAGGCACGAATGGACCATCTTTTACTATGTCCCATAGCTTGTAGTCCCTTGACTTTATGAAGAACTTCATCTTTGTCTTCCAATGGGCATAATGAGTTCCGTCGAAGAAGGGCGGTATGTCGATGGATTGCGCCATTGAGCCGGTTGATTGAAATGATGATCGAGCTTGTCGGGTCTTCTCAATAGGATGTTAATCCTCTTCAATTGATCCAAACTCTGATACCAATTGTTGGGTTATACGGTGCTCGATTCCTTCAACCGTTCATGCTCGCTAAGTGGTGGAGAAGTGGAATTTTGGGTGTAAGAGGAGTGGAAGCTATAAAGATTAAGTACACAATGATTTATAGTGGTTCAACCTTCTAACCATGGTCTACATCCACTACCTTAGCTTCCCACTAAGAATTTCCAGTCAATCCACTATTGATTCATCCCCTTTTCTAGGCTTAGGAGAAAACTCTTACACACCGATCAAGCTTTCTACCCAAAGCCTTGATCAAACCCTCTTTACAAGAGATAACAAATAAGCAAACTAAAATCCCCCTAATAGGTATTTGTTTGCACAATTTAGCTCTCACCCAAAACCTAAAACACTTGAGCAAATCTAACATTTTTTGCTCACTAGTGTTTGTCTATACAAAGAAATGACAATTAAGCACTAAGACACTTTCTTGGTCATATGTTGTTTTATAATTGAAGCATTAACCATTACTAGATGGTTGGAGGTCCCTTTTATACTCCTCTTTGAGTTTGTAGCCGTTACTAGCCGTTGGGGTTGAATTGGAGCCGTTGGAGACTTAATTTCCCACCATAAATGCAGTTCTGCAGCTCCCCGTTTCAAAACACTCTTGGAATAGAAAGAGCCGTTGCAGTCTGATGCAGCACCCGTATCGAAATGCCCTTGGCCGTATCGAAACTCTCGTATCAAAACGCTTATCATCGTATCAAAACGATCTACATTTAAATGTTAGATGGGAAATAGTTGTTGGGGTTTATGACCGTTGAGGTCGATGCCACGTAGGCGTATCGAAACATCATAGGCCGTATCGAAAGGCTTGGCAAAAATGTCACCCAGATAAAGTTCGTTTCGAAACCCGTTTCGAAACAATTTGACACTGTAAGACCCCGTATCGAAACACCTGGATGGTTTTGTTTAATTTGGCTTTGAAAACATGTAAAAACCTTTTAAAACTTCTCCTAAACATAGTTTCAAGTTGTTTGGACTTCAGAAAATGTTTTGAATTCTTTTTAACTTTGTCCAAAACATTTTTCAATTATTATATCAAAACTTTAGTTCTACAAAATCGCATCAAGAAATTCTTTCTGAAAGTACTTAAATATATCATGAGTATAAACTTTCGATGCATGAACCAAAATACCACAATTTTTAATTGCACACATAACTGATCCATTTTTGCATTGAAAATCTTTCTCATCTTCAGAAGAACGCCATCTTGTAACTAAATGCTCAAACTCTAAAATGAATTCTGTAAGAGAAGTAGTGGCCTTCGAAATACCATGTAAAACATTATTTGTGACTTTGGCTCTCTGGGATGATTTAATTTGAGAAGAAAAGATATCAATGCTAAAATCAATACTCCATTTTTCACGACATTTATACAAACCTTTCAACCATCGATGATCATGAAGCTTATGGTCATTTATCATTTTTGTCCAATTTTCCTCAAATTCTGCTTCTGATTCACAACCTTGCATGCATTTATAAAATAAAGCATGAAATTCCGCATTTGCATTAAGACTACCAAGATGTGAAGGAGCATTCTTAGAAACATGCCATTGGCATAACCTATGACGTGAATCAGGAAATACTTCTTCGATTGCTTTACTAATTGCATGATCCTGATCTGTCATTATAATTTTTGGTGATTGATTTCCCATTGACTGCAAGAAGGACTTGAACAACCATACAAAAGATGCAGTTGTCTCATCTAATAGAAAAGCACAACCAAACATTATAGTCTGTCGGTGATGATTAATCCCTACAAAGATAGCACATACCAGGTTATATATATTGGTACAGTAAGTTGTATAAAAAACCACAATATCACCAAAAGAGTCATAATCAAATCTTGATCTACCATCTCTCCAAAAAAATAAGTCATTCAATTTTCTTGATCCACTTGAACCGTGTAAAAGAACATCAAATCTTCAGTAGCTCTAACCTTGAAGTGATTAAGTAAGCTTTGACCATCTCCCGCTTCAATAACCATCATTTTTGTTTATTTACATAATTATAGCAATCTCTCCTAGTAAACCCAAGATTTTCATATCCACATGCTTCCTTTGACAAGTAAGAATAAACATCTGTAGGACGTATCCCAGCACTAACCATTGAACTAATCATACCTGCTTTGGCTGTCGAAAGAGATCTCGATGACCTAAGTAAATGTCTTTTAGAAAGAGTTGCCAACTCATGATTATGCTCTGAAATAAAACGAGTGACTGTCCAATGGTTATCTTGTACCGTAAAACGAATCATCGTTGGGCATCCAGTTCTAGTTTCTAATTTATTATATTGTTTCATATTGATACCATCTTCAAATTCTTTGAAACCTTCTTTAGAACAGTAAAAATCTTTGCAACGAATATCCTTGGTGCCAGGAACATACATGTTTTTTCCTCTTCAGACACTAAAACCTATACCATGAGCATAAGCTTTATACATATCATAAGCAGTATCTTCACTATCCACTATAACTCCCATCAGACTAACACTTTTATTTTTTTTCTTCCTATGCAATTCAAATCTTTTAAATTTGCATCACGGTTATTAGGGATCATATCTGTAAAAAATATCATAATATTAGTTTTTATTAGAAATATAAAAACAAATTGTAATAAAAATTCATAATTTATGAACGATCAATATAAAAGTGAAAATATATACTAAAACAATATAAAGACCAATACCAACGATCAAAACTGGTTCAATCTATACATAGACATATAAATAAACATATATATAATATTTACTTAGAGTTTGTCGAAACCTGTTGTCAAATCCAATTACAAGGTTGTCTAAAATTTTAAATCCAATGAAAGCATACCCAACAAATAAACAAATATAACAAATAATCATAGCTATTAGCATACCCAACATATAGTTTTGATCGATTGTCCAGGTAAAATGAATTTGTGGTTATTTCAACGTAATTATTAAAAAATACTCATAGTTGATCTACCGTCGAGTAATAAAAACATAACAATTCTAACAAACAAAATACACTATCACAATATTAGCACATTTAAAAGAAAGCCTAAATTAACAGAGCACAATTAAAGTTGCAGCTAGTTAATTATTATTGTAAAGGGTTCGATCACTAAAATCGATAATACAAAATCAAAAAACCTAAATCGAACCGATCCAGTAAAAATAATATCTAAAAGTAAAATCAAATGTCGTGAAAGTAAATCAATAATCATGAGAAATTTTGTAAGGACGAGAGAATGAGAAACGAACCTTGAGCCATCAGATCATGCGAGAAGATAAGTCGGTTGGTGAGAGTGAAACAAATTTTATTTGAAAGTTTAGAGATTGAAGATATTGTAGAATTAAAAATAGGGGTTAGGTTCTTTTTCTTCTGCAGATGTGAAATTTGTTTGGGAATTTGCACAGAGACAACGTTTCCCCCTTTTTACTTTTTTTTGTATTTAATATTAGGGCTAAAAAATTAAAGATGATTAGGATAAAATGATGACATGTAAAGTATGACATGTAAAAAATAATGACATGTGAAATTTTTAGTGGTTGGGCATATTTCTTAGGTGGTAGGAAGGGCCTATGAAATAATTTCTCCTAATTATCATATTTTTTTAATATTCAAATCTCTGATTTTATTTAACGAATCTAACATATTATTTTCTTAGATCATTTGATTATTGATATTTGTTAACATGGTTTAATCTATTAATAAAAAGGGCAACTTGTTTCGGAAAAGTGGTGGTTATGATTATTATTTTGGACAAGGATTGAATTTATTAATTTAGGAAACTATTTTCTAAGGGGTTTGATAAGAGCTTTTAAATTTCATATATAGTTGACATCTATTAATCAATCCAGTGATTATGTGTTTATGTTACTTCATCTTAAATAGAATTAAATATTGATATTTATCTTGAGAATGTAATTACCCTTTTGCTTAATCAAAATAAATTAGACATAGTTTAGTAACTATCAATTAGTTTAGTAGGACGAATTGTTGGTTCTTTTTTCGATAAATAAAGAGAAAGGAAAACACTACGAACGAGTGCCTAGTTAAAAAAACCTTCATAATCCTAACTTGAGGGGAAAAGAGTGCACTCAGAACGTACGTACACAAAAACCATCCGGCAACAAAAAAAACTATCCAGCACTGGAGTCTACTAAAAGATCCTTATGAAGTAAATATGCCACATCCGAAGGTGGGAGCGCGTACAATCTGTAGATCGATCCATCTCATCAAACGGAAAAAGGTCACGTACTTGGGATAGCTTAGCTAGTCTATCGGCAACCTTGTTCGCCGTACGCCGAACATTAGCAAGGCGAACCTCCCATTCCTTATCCAAAAAACCATAAATGAAAGACAACAAAGAGGATAGGCCATGAGGAAAAGCACGATTGTACACCATACGAAAGGCATCCAAACTGTCAATCTCAACATATAATCTGCGGAAACCTCTCACCCAAGCCAACTTGAGGCCCTCGGCGATACCCCACAATTCAGCATCTAAAGCTGAGAAAATCCCTAGAAACTTGACGAAACCCACAACCCAAACACCATCCTTATCGCGAATAACACCTCCAAAAGAAGCCATACCCCTAGAGAGTCCACAAGAACCATCAGTATTAATCTTATACCAACTAGTCGGGGGGCTGTAAACTCTTTATCGGTGTTGCATGAACGCGACTAGCGCGCCCCACCGAGGACTCGGGCGTCATTGCAGAGAGACACAGCTCATACGTGCGCCATACTTCCTCCCAAACTCCAAACTCCCCACGATGTTCCGGCGTGAATGTGTACACATTCATATGCCTCCACAAGACCCATAGACCCGCCCCAAAAAGAATATCCCAATGATGCAACTGCATACCAGTCGACGACTGCATCTGCAGATTTTGTCGCAGCCACCCAGTCATATCCTGCGACAGGAAAAAAACAACCATCGAGGCAGGAACGATAGTCGTCCAAAGTGCGACTGCCGTAGGGCATTCCCAGAAAAGATGATGAAGGGATTCGTTGGAGCTGACGTAAACACCGCAAACTACAGAATCTGTCATATGATGGCGGTCTCGCTCCACATTCGTGAGAACTCGACCTTTCGCTACTAACCAAAGGAACCACCTTATGCGTGGCCAACCTTTGAAAGGTGCTAACACTCGCCATAATGCATCTCGCGTATCAACCTGGTACGAGTTGCAGCTATCATAAGCGGAACAAACCGAGAATAGACGTGTCGATGTCCATCTCCAACCAATTCTATCAGTCGGACCATCCGAGCGAGGAGGCATAGTGGTAGCCAAGCGGTGGAGAACCTCGATCGGGAGCAGCGCAGAAAACTCTTGCCACCGTCGGTGCCATGATTCATCCACCATATTCGCAACTAAAATTCGCGAGAGTAATGGAATGCAAATCGGATTAGAGACAAGGTCAATCAGAGGTCCAACATCACTTAACCATGCGTCTCTCCAAAAATCAACCGATCGACCATTTTCGAACGACCAAACAAGCTCATCACGCACCATCGACCAAACCATGCTGAGCCATCTCCAAAGGTGAGAGCAAACGGGCCGTTGAAGCTCAACTGGAATAACATCAAGACAATTATATTTTGAGCGTAAGACTTGAACCCACAACTGGTCTGGATTCGTCACAAGAGTAAAGCACAGTTTCATCAGAAAAGCATCATTCTGATGCTCAAGAGATTTAAAACCAAGGCCACCACTCAAAACATGAGTACATGTTGTCTTCCAATCAACCAAATGGACACTACGCTTACCATCTCCATGACCCCAGATGAAACCTCGGATAATTTTCTCAATATCAGCACAGAAGCCCTTCGGCAGGTGAGTAGACTGCATCAAATAGTAAGGGATAGATGAGAGAACAGACTTGGCAAGCACCAGCCGGCCAGCAAAGGAAAGACATTTTGTTGACCATACAGATAGTTTGTCGCACACACGCTGAATAATATACTGATAGACTGCCTTCGAAACCCGTGAATGTAGGAGCAGAACACCCAAATAACACCCCAAATCGCCAACCTCTCTAAAGCCAACATGAGCACTAATTGTCGTACGCAAAGAATCATCAACATTTTTTGAGAAAAAGACAGTAGATTTCAGCACACTCACTTTTTCCCCGGAAGCAGCACAAAACTCTCGTAATATCGTCTCAATAACATGAACCTAATCCAAAGAGGCCTCCGCAAAAATAAACATGTCATCTGCAAAGAAGAGATGAGAGATCGTCGGGCCATTGCGGACTAACCTCACAGACTTCCACACATCGCAATTTACTGCGCAGTGCACCATCTGAGCCAAACGCTCCATACATAAAACAAATAGATACGGGGATAGAGGGTCACCCTGTTGTATTCCTCTTGAAGGAAAGAAAGTATATGAGGCCGAACCATTCCAAAGCACTTTCATAGATACTGAAGAAACACATCTCAAAATTAGCTGGAAGTGTGTATCAGACAAGCCAATGTCTTGTAAGGTATCATCAATGAAAGCCCACTCCAAACGATCATATGCCTTCTCAAGGTCTATCTTAAGAGCCATATAACCTGACCTCCCTTTTTTGATTCGCATGGAGTGAATAACCTCCTGAGCTATTATGATGTTGTCGGTAATCGACCGCCCAGGAAAAAAAACTTGTCTGATTCATCGATATCCACCCCGGTAAATATGGCTTCAGGCGGTTCACAATTATCTTGGTAATGATCTTGTATAGAACTGAACACAAACTGATTGGTCGAAATTGAGTTATACTTTTGGGAGACTGAATTTTTGGTAGGAGCGCTAATAGAGTTCGATTCAAAGCTGGCGAAAAAGGTTTCCCAGCAAATGTATCACGAACAAGACGGAAAACGGACAGTTCCACAGTAGACCAATTCTTTTGGTAGAATACCGCATGTAAGCTACGAACCCTAGGAGCTTTCAAAGAATCCATGTCAAACACTACCCTGCGCACTTCGCCGTCACTAACCGGAGCTAACAAAGCCCTTCGTATAGCATCTGAGCACTGTATAAACTGCCCTCGAGGTACTTGTGCACCTCTCGAAATTCCAGCACTCGAGAAAAGCTCATTGTAGAAGTTCACTGCAAGACTTTTAAGATGAGATTGGTCAGAGATCCATTCCCCGTTCGAATCATGAAGCGTAGTAACAAAAAAAATTCGCCTACGTTGTATCGCACGCTGATAAAAATAGGAAGTGTTCCTATCCCCGCAATTAGACCATTGCACTCTTGCTTTCTGCACCCAGAGACTTTCCTCTTGTCGAAGCACCTCCTCTAATTCAGCTCGCAACTCCAAATCTAATCGAACAAGATAATATGAGTGAGAAATGCGCAATGCCCAATCAATACCCATGAAACGCGCTAGCAACTCTTTTTCCTTCCGACCTATGTGCCCAAAAACTGTATCATTCCACTCATTTACCTTTTCTGTAAAGGTCTGAACATTTGTCTCAACATCCACCCGAGTATCCCAAGTGTTTGACAAAAATTCCTCAAAGCGAGGATGATCTTTCCAAGCAGCAAGGAAACGAAAAGGTCTCGTGGCATGATCACCACCCAGACTTGGGTAATGTAAAAGCAGTGGGCAATGGTCAGAACCCACTCGGTCCAGTTGAGAAAGGAGATAGGAAGGAAACAAACTTGCCCAACCTTCATTAAAAAGGCATCTGTCTAAACTCTTCCGCACAAGGCCACGTTTCCAAGTGAAGATCCCACCTCTAAAAACTGCTTCAACTAAGCCATTAGTAAAGACAAAGTCCTGAAACGGCTGACTAATACATGTACCCAGAGAAGAAACTCAAGCTTGCTCATTCGTTCTCAAAATAGCATTAAAATCACCGCCTAAGAGCCACGGTAAATCATCACCCGGATTCAAATCAGATAGACAAGCCCAAAGATCTCGACGAATCGTAGCATTCGGGCTCGCATAAACTGCTGTAGATAACACCGAATAAGAGGACCCTGTCAACCGAGCCTGACCATGAACAAATTGATTAGAAACTTTCAAGATCTCAACATTGATCCCATCATTCCACATAAGCCAAATACCCCCACTAAGACCACTAGCCTCAACCCGGAAAGAATTAGATAGACCAAACCGAGCGAACACCCTAACCGCACCCAGACCACTAATCCGGGGTTCAAGAAGTGCCACCACATGGGGATTATTCTGTCAGAGAAAATCCTTTAAATAGCGCCAAAACTCAGCACTAGCCGCTCCCTGGCAATTCCAAAAGAGAAACGTAATCATTTATAAATGAGAAAACGGAACAAAGAAACACCTTATTGGGGCCAACATTGGCCGAGTCAATAATCTCCACATCCACCAGCGCACTCTCGGATAGGTCATGTTTACCCGAAACATCCCTAGTGCATGCATCATGCGACCTATCAACCGTAGAGATTTTAGCCGAGTTCGTCACAGGGCGGCTGAGACTTACCGACAACCAATCAGAGAGTAAAGACCGAGCCGAGTGCTTGTTTTCTTTGCCCTTTCGAATCTTCAACCCAGTGTGGGAACTCTCATTTGCACTCTTCTTTGGCATACCTAACTTAGCAAATCCTAACGCTAACTGATGTCTGCGCTTTTCATTAGCAGCATCCAAGATTGATATGGCTACATGTTTACCGGATGGTGCTTGCACCTCATGTCGTAAAACCTGCGGAGATTGACTCCCAATAGAAGATATAACTTGGATAGAACCACCACCATTACCAGTCCCATCCTGAAAACCGACGTACCCGAGGGTGAACGAATCAAACCTTGAGCACCAACCGTAGTACTAGACACTTTTTTAGATGGAATCGTTCCTCTCGGCAGTGAAGAAACTGGCGGCTTCTTAAAAGTGGGGACAGTCGGCCGTACCGAAGATGTGGCTTGGGCCTCTATCGCATCAGTCACCTCACGCAAGACAGCAAAACGAGACCCATATGTACGCCCAGCATCCTTATTAGCACCGGTAATACATGCACTCTCCTTACACAGCTGTCGGCGCTTAGATTCCACAAGCATCCACGGCTCATAAACCACGTTCTTATAAGGTTCATTTCGAGTGTTAACCGGGTTCGAACTGGGCGGAACATCTGTAGGGTTTTCCCCACTAGGCACTTCCTTCCCCTTTGGGCACCCTTCCAGATAGTGACCATATAAGCCACAATTGAAACAAATCTGTTGTAAGCCTTCGTATTCTAAGAGATACAATTTGCCATCAATCCTCACATCGGACACCAAAGGATCCTTAAGAGACACCATTATTGCAAGCCTTGCAAACCTTCCACGATCACCCGCATGTGTATTGTAATCAATCTTCACCACTCTACCGACAACATTAGCAATATAACGAAACAAAGCCTTCGAATAGTACCGGTAAGGAAGGCCCGAGATTCGCACCCAAACCATAATCTGCGCCGAAAAGGAATCTGAGGTGGAGAAATCCCTCGACCACGGCTAAACCGTGAGATATCTCCCAAACACTGTTCATGGACCACCCGTTAAAACATGTTCATAATCTTACTCGTTTACAAACATTACCAAATAGTAGTCATTGGCGAGGTCTATAATTTGAAACACCCCTTGAGGTTGCCAAAGAACCTTGATACGGCCAAGGAGGGTTTTGTAACTGATAGAACGCCCAAGAAGACGAATGATGATCAAACGCCTCATGCTATGATCTATACGTTCACGTACTCTATCGGAAAAATTCACTGACGAAAACGGGCCACTTTTATCCATTGTAACATCATCAGACTCAACAATCACATCATCTAAACTCGGGGTTGGCTCCATAACCACCTGCTTCCCGGATCCGAAAACTATCCCTACATACGACTGTGCCGAAGCAGCCAAAACTGCCGCACCAGGAGTGGGCTAATTCGCATCAGTCGCCTCAAACCCTTTGGTCGCCGGTGCTTCATCAATGTCCATACCATGCGCTACCGCTGACTCGGATTCAGGTTGAGCCACCTTGCCCTTCTTTGCCGCAGGAGCAGCATCAGCTGCCAGGGGAGATCCTGGCCGTTCAAGAGGCGAGAACGAGCCTACATCCACCATGAGGGATGGCCAGTCCTCGACGTTCCTTGTGATGTCTGGAGGTAGTCGGTTAGGGTCAGACGGCGGCGCTAGGTTTTCTGGAGGAGTCATGGAGACATGGGTATCAGGATTAGCAATACACGACGGCGGCGACGCTAGGTCTTCCATTGTTATGGTTCTAGCAAGCAAGACGACACGGCGCTAGGGTTACCTTTCGACAACAACAAAAATTCGCACGTGATTTTTTTAAGATGGATATTCTTTTTACGAATTGTTGGTTCTTTAAATTAGAGGTTCAGAGGATCACTCCATAATGAGCATATGTAGTATTTGATTCGAATCAGTTGGTTCATAAATTAGATATTGATGTTTGTACTAAAAATTTTATACATGAAATAAGAAATAATACATAAAGGGTAATTATTCCATCACAAGCGCTTAGGGTCTAGTATTTAAGGGTTTATGTGTACGAGTTTTGAATTTAAGGGATGTGATTAGAATTTAAGTTTTAGGGTTATAGTTTAGGGTTTATAGGTTAAAACCTAAATCCCTAACCATATTACCTTAAACCTAAATCTTAACATCTAATATTTGAATTCTAACCCTAAACCCTAAATTCTAGCCATAAATCCTAAATTCTAAATCTATACACTTAAAGCCCTAAACTCTAAACCCTAAATTAGGCCCCTAAACTCGAAAACTAAGACGCTTGTGGAAACTTTTTGTTTCCACCGTTAGTGCATGAGATATTTTCCCATACATAAATGGCCCTACTTAAGTATTTTGTAAAATTAGTTGATAACTGGTAGTTGTTTGCTTATTTGAACAAACAAAATTGCATATAACGACATTATTATATTTTATATTTGTTTGAATAGTTTATTGGTTATCATTTATCAATATTTTGTATCTATTAATACATCAGGTTATGAAAATTAATATTTTTAAGATAGTATTAGAGCATGTGGGGTGATCTCTCTTATACTCACATAGTGTTTTACGTATTTGATCTATCATTGTTGATTTTCGGACACCTTTTAGATGTGAAGACATGGTTGGTTGGTTTTAATTTGGATTGACTAATTAAGAATGTTTGATGTTGCTTATATAGTGGTTGATTTCTTTACCATACATGAATTTGCATTAAGTTTTAACTAGTACTACAAACTACAATGGACTTTGTTATTTTATGTGTATGTATTATATTTAATTAGTCACATTGTACATAAACATCATTCAATTAATCAATACAATATGTTTTATTCATGAAAAATAATGTAGATTTGTTGAATCAAAAAAAATCTCTTTAACGTAATAAGTTATTAATTTATCGATTAATTAATAACTCTATAAATTATTAAAATTATGTGGTCTCGATACTATTAATTTTTAAAAAATTACTGCATATATATTGTCAGTTTAAATAATTAATAAATCTATTAGTATTTATAATTGTCATCCTAAATAGTCCATTAAAATGCAATGGAAGTTTGGTTATACTTATATGTGACGTTTGTCATTGGACGCACCCCTCATTAATATCCGCTCTATGCCTCAATCTTTCTCACAAACGTCATTTTCCAACATTTTCTAAGATATTTATAAAATATCTTAAATATAGTATATTAATGTACAATATGTGTTTTTAAGAATCTAACAAGTAATTTTAGGGAAAAAGCAGATATTACCTTGTAATACTATTTAAAAAATATTTTATATGTTTTTTAAATGTTTTAAAAATAGATTATGAGTAAAAAATAAATTTAATACTTAAATAAGTGCTCAAACTATACTTGATTTTTCATATAGGTGCCTAAAGTATTTTCTGGCCCAAGTATGTGTCTAACGTTTCATTCTTTGATATTTTTTAAGTTATTTTCGTGACAGGCGTTAAATTTTTCTTGTATTCAATAGAAACACAACATGTGACTTATTTCTATTATTTTATTTTATTTTTTAAAATCAAAAAATATATTTTATTTTATAAAAAAACTCTAAAATATTTAATTTCTTTAAAAAATCACAATCTCTAACCCTAAATCGTTAAACCCATAAATTTCTCACATTTAGCCGTTGATTCTGTTGGAAAAATGTGAGAAATTGGAAACTTTGAGCCATATTTTCTAGTGGTAAATGTGGATGTTTGAATGATAAATTTATTAATTTATATTCTACTCCATGAGACCTTTACAACGGTATCTCATATGCTCAAAACGGTTGAGAAATGAATGAGAAATTGATGCTCAAAGTGAGGTTGTTATGAATTGTGTTAAGGAAAAATATGAACCCCTTATCCCACATGGGTGGGATAACAAGCTTGGGAATGGTTTAAATACACCAACCCACTTGGAAGTTATTGAATGACTTAAATGAACACTATGTCTCGCACGCAGGCGCAAGGGGGGTGCAGATCGAAGTTTGTTGAACCCATTCAGGTTGGGGCACGCTCGCACGTCATAGGCGACATGAATGTTCGGACTTGCGGATATTTTACCCCACTTCGAATTAAATTTTTCCTTATATACTACATATCTTTTTGAATATTCCGAATTTAAAAGGAAAATTTGAGACTTCCATTAAATCGGATATTAAAAGGTATTAAAATCAATTCATAAGGAATATATCTGTTTAAATAAGGCATCAATTGATTATTTTCGATTTTGCTCGGATACAAAGTCAATGGCCTTAATTCGGAATATTTACCTTCCATATTTTTTCTCCTCCACTCCCCTATATAAACCATGCTTCTCTTCAGTTTCAAATCACTCCAAAAATTGTTTTCTCTCTCGTTTTCTTTCAACCGGTGATAGGCTAAGACAAGGCTCTAATTCGAGATCTCTTCAGTTCGTGCTTCTGTCGAAGATCTTCCTGTTGTTGTATCCTAGGAGACGAACGACCAACCAAACTCAAGCACCGCGGAGTGGTCGAAATTTGTCTTAAGGAAACTGCTCTTCGCAGGCCTCAACTTTAATCTGGTTTTATAATTCTCCTCTTCTTATTTATTTGATTAAAGTTATTTCCTTTATTTTATTTTTATTATCATCTTGGATTGATTACTCTATAACAGATTCAACCACCATGGCCATCTCTTCCTTCGCCAACCCTCCACGTCTAATAACCCCAACCTTACACCATCGAAAATCGACAAACGAGCAGTCAAATGAACCATGTACATTGAATGTTAAATCTTTAATTAAACAACGAATGGCATATGGACGAATGACAAACTAGGTTTTACGACTCGTTCGTCAAAAGGAGAAGATGTCACCGCTACAATGGCGTGGAGTTCGAAGGCGGTAGAGGGAACATTTAGAGACTTGGGAGTTATTTTTTAAACAAAAATTAAATAAAATTAAAAAATAGGTTATGTGTCACGTTTTACTTGGATGACAATTTTTTTAATACTTGTGCACGAAAAAGATATTAAAAGGGTTACAGAATGAAATGTTAGGCACCTATTTGAGCTAAAAAAATACTTTAAGCACCTATCTAAAAATTCATATATAATTTGGATGATTATTTGAGTATAACTTGATTGAGTATAAATGATATATTGATTAAGTATAACTTATTGACATTGTCATTGGTACAATATATAAGTGGGTGTGAGATCATGTATACTTAACAATAACATCCATATCTTTCGATTTATGAGTGGGAAAGGGTTTATATATTATAAACATTACATATTGACTGTTCAAAAATATAAATGATATTTTTAAGTAAATATAATTAGTTGTACTTGTATATTCATATAATATATTTTAATTATACGGGAATTCATACTCTACTAATTGAAAATCGAATAAATTTGGAATTCAATGTTTCAGTACATAATTTCATTTTTTTTGGAAATTGCTCTCCTCGTTGAAAATCGAATAAATAATTTTTTATCATTTTATTTGTGTACAATGTAGCATTTGTGTCAGATATTAAATCTAGTTAAACTCGTGTTCACTTGTAAATAATTTGCTCGAATTCGCTTGAATTGAATCAAAATAAATTTCGCTTGACTCAGTTTTAGTTTAATTTTCAGTTTACTTTAACAGTAACTCATGTTTACTGAAACGTTGAGTATTAGAGTATATAAATAGGATGGAAACAATGTCGTTCTTTTTGTGTTAGGGTTTAAAGACCGGAAGTTCAGCTAAGAGAAGTATGGTTGAATGAATGAAAAACTGTGTCTTTCCCCTTTCTTCTTATTCTTCTTCCTAATCTATTTCTATTCTTCCTTTACTCTGTTAAAAAAACAAATCTTAAGTTCGATTTGATCTGTTACGAAGGTATCAGAGACCACACTGATCCTCAAGAATGGTGGACGGAGTCAAGTGGCACAAGCGGCGTTCACAAGGACAATGAACCAGTCCCAACTTCCTGAGTGGAAACAAGAGACGAATCAGTTATGAGCAGAGTTAAATCTTCTGGAAAATTCCATTGATGACAAGTTAAGGAGTTTCATGCCAAGCAGCTGTTAGAGAATGCCTTACTGTTGAGCATTCGCAAGGGATCTTAGGGCTAGTACCAATGATTCGAATGATTGGGGACGAGCCACAACAAGAATCGTTGATGGCATAACATACCGAAGCCAAGGTGTTCGACAGTTTATCTATGACAAGGGACAAGAAATTGGTATTGGATGGTACTGATGGCTCGGCTAGGACTCCATGGGAAAATGACTCAACTAGAACTCTGTTGGATGATGACTTGATGAGGGGACTGTTGGAACTGCCGCAAGATAAAACCCCAATTTTCGATGGGGGTGATGACTTGATGATGGGTTGGTTGGAAAGCACCATTGAATTTGTTAACAATCGTTGTGGAATCGAAATAAGTAAACCAACTAACGGATCAGATCACTACGATTGACATCACAAATCACATAATGTCATCTCTACCACATGATCAGGGAATTTGCAACAGAATTTGCTGCTGATGGACAATAGAGTTCTTAAAATCCCAAAATTTAGTTTGAGTGTTTTACCTCAACAAACGGGAGATGATGGGTTACATCACACCACAAATTATGTTTCTCTAAAAGTGATCATCAATAGAGGCTATTATGGTGTGATACTGTTTGTCTTAATGGCTAGTTACCTGCCGTTTGAGTACCACAATTTAATGAGTTACATATTCCTAGATGATACTTATTGTTTTAAAAAATTGTATGAAATTGTGGAAAATGTGAAGGAGTTTGTCAGGCTCTTTGAGGAGCTAACGGGAAATGAGTTTGAGCCACAGGAAAAGGAGAAAAAGTTTAAGAAGAAGCCACTAAAATTTTACCCCATGGACATGGAGGATGGAGTGGACGTGAGATGTGGGAGACTCGGGTTTCGGTAGATAAGTGTTGCAGCATCACATTGTAAGCTTGAACCAAAGGTTGCAAACGTTATGAAGGTTCGTTGCAGCCAGGATATTTACTAGTATGTACTAATGAGGATGCTATCTAATATTCATTGGAAAAAAATGTGAGGAGCTGCTACTGGAGTATGTGAAAGAATGAGATCAATGAAGGAATTTGGTCCTAAAACAGAGGTGGTGTGGTCAGACTTTAGCCAAACTTTGTTCACCAGGCCCCTTTTATTCAAGGATTATCAAGAACTTGTTGATCATTGTGCAGCAACATTCGAGTGTGTTCAAAACATTGTTGTGGCCTCCCACGCTACTGGAAATATGGGAAATGATACCCTTGATGACCCATTGTCAGATAGATACAAGATAATAGGAATCGGATGCTCGATTTTCCTACTGGATAAAGATTCAGAGTTTATTTGCCAACGAAATTGGTTCTTAATGTCCTGCATTCAAGCTATACATCAAAACATGAATGAATTAGAAGATAAATTGTTGAGGACTACTGAGAAATCCACTACATCAACCACCTTTTTGCTTAAGTTGTCGTGGGCAGAAACAGTATGTGTTGCTTCATCTGTACTTGAATGCTCATTTGGAATGGTCATAGACATTGCAGCAGCTTTGCGGAAAAAGCTTTGAGCAATGCTTGGTCCAACCATTTAAAGAAAAGCAAGGATGGTCCAATGTTACTCAAGCATGGTTGCTTCAAAGGCTTGGCTTTCTGTTTTACCTTGATCCTTGAGGTCAAGGATTTGTTAGAATGGAGGAGTATTGTAATGACTCAAAACAAAGAAATGGAACTGTTTCGTTTCACTTGAGTCGGTTTTAGTTTAATTTTCAGTTTATTCACTAGCAACTCATGTTTAATGAAACGGTGAGAATGAGAGTATGTAAGTAGGGTCGGAACGGTATCGTTCTTTTTGTGTTAGGGTTTAAAGGTTGAAAGTTCAGCTACGAAGAATATCGATTGAATGAATGAAAAATTCCGTCTTTTTCCCTTATCTTTTTATTCTTCTTCTTAATCTATTTCTATTCTTCTTTTACTTTTTTTTGATCCAATATTCTTCTTTTACTTTATTAAAAAAAATAAGTTCGATTTGATCTGTTACAGAATTTGGGTCACTTAAGTGGCACACTTTCCCTTTACAGTGGCCAAAATGTGTAAACCACTACAACAAATGTCTATACAAAATTGAAAAAGTCCATGATTATTTATTATAAAACTTATAATAATAATTTTTTTACTTGCGTAATTATACCATTTCTCATCCCTCCCTTGAGAATTGAAAAATATAATTTAGAGTTTTTAATTATATTTTAGTTTGCAGAAGAGGTTATTACTAAGTTTGGTTTGAGAGCATTTTTTATATGGGGTAATAATTTTTTTCTAATAATGTCATTTTTCATGATAGTTATATCATTCTCACCAATTTTGTAAGTATTTGTCAATTCTCACCCTTTTAGACTATAGTGACATTAAGTTAATGAATTTTGTTCATATAGATCTTTTATTTAAATTTTTAATTAGAAGATTAATTATTTATGGTGTAAATTAATTAATTTTTTTATTCAATAATTTAATATTTAAATAGTAATATTCAAATATTGTTTTAATATTTAATGTATTTTTATTAATATTATATTTATGATGTTTATAGGTTATAGTTGGGTTGCACATTGCTTGAGAATTAATAAGTTAGTAGTTTCTTAGTTGGTGTTTTTAATTTTATTCTTTGGTTTATAAGATTTTCATCCTATTATAAAATATTTTAGTATGTTAAATTTATGATCTAAAATTTTAATCACTATTTCATAACTTTTAGATCTATTTTATTATTTTCTTTAATTTATTTGACAAGCTTTCATAAGTAATAAAAAATAAGAAATTAAACATATTAAACGTTTAGCATTTAAAAATCTACAAAATTATTTTAATAGAGAGTAACGAGAATATGCAAATATAAAATATATTTTTAATTTTTAATTTTTTAATATAATAATTATATTAATAATATGATAAATATATAATTTTTACAAAATTTAGATAATATAACAAAAATAGTTTTATCTTTTTATATAGATATTTTTAATTTAATATTAAATGTTTAGCATGTTAAAAATAAAATATAACACATGAACAGTTTGGTAATGTTTACTTCTAGGTAATCTTATATTCCTCCAACTAAACACAATAATCTTACATTCATGGCAAATAAACCAAACAAGATAATGTAACATTACCAAGGTAATGATGCATTCCGAAAATCCTATTCCCATAAGTAATCTTACATTTCGTGAACCAAACGCACCCTAAATGTTCAAATGAATATCTTTTTTTGGCAAATGGCGAATAACTTATAGCGAATTACATTAGCTGATAGTATTAGCTTATTTGACTAGCGAATTACATTAGCTGGTTGTATAAAAGTATTTGGTAAAATTAACTGATAGCTGATAGTTGTTTGATTATTTGAACAAGTAAAATGACATATAAGGACATGATTTATTTAATACTTGTTTGAATAATTTATTAGTTATTAACATGTTGTACCTATTAATATTTAATCAGATTATGAAAAATACTTTTTTGATATAATTATTGAGCATATATGAGGATGTGCATATTAATTTTTTATTTGTTAAATTATCTTTTTAATATAATTTTAATAATTATTAAATTTAGATGTATACATTAATTTCTTATCTATGAAATTATATTTTGAATATAATTTTATTAATTATTAAATTTATATTATTTATTAATTTATATATTAATTTCTTATTTATGAAATTATTTTTTTTAATTTTATTAGTGAATGAAATTTATGTTATTTAGAGAAATTTTTATAATTATTAAGGACAAAATAGTCTTTACAAGTTTTTTATACAAACCTCTAACTCAAAAAGCTTTTTTTAAATGAGAAGTTTCGCCTCAATCCGCTATTACAATATTCTATTTACCAAACATCTAAATTAACGAATTTGACTAGTCAAACTTTTAAAATTCCTTCAAACTTCTAACTTTAGCTTAAAAATTGTTTACCAAAGATAGATGACCTTTTAGAATTTTTTGATCAAGAAGAAATAAAGTTTGATTAAAACTGGAACAAAGCCCGACACATACAACGACAAAACAAGCCCCATGCGAGGCAACAAAAAAGACATAACATATGAAAACAAACCCACCAGCCGTAGGCATCAGTGGAAACCAACAAGCAACAAAGGAACGTCAGTATTCGCAAGATGCTGAAGCTGAGGCAACGTCCACTGGTTCATCCAGATATAGCTTTAAACAACAACTAAACGTCGATAAACGCAGCAACGATCAACCGAAGCTTAAGACAACAAAGAAACGCTTGAAACTCGCCTGAGAGTTCCCTTCGGAGGCAGGCTCCCACTACAATCGAGATGGGCCTTGTCAAGGCAAGCGGAACGTAACTCCTACGTTGTGGCCACGGCAAGTTGGTAAGAAACGCAGCGGCAGGAGTAAACCGGTCCTGAACCAAAGTCGCGAAAAAAACTAAAACAGTAATTTTCCGAGTAGCGGAACTACATCAAACGGAGCTCTACAGGAAAGGTAAATCCGTCTGGATCCCACCCAAAACTTATAATTTTTAATATCCAAATCCTATTAAAAACCCAAATCCTAGTAGATTTCCTAATCCCGTGACTCAAGGGCCTGCTTGGCTTTTTATGAAAAATTTTGGACTGTAAAGCTGGAAATGAAGATTTATAGTAAGTAGTCCATTAAAAGACGGAAATGCCCTCATCCCTAAACTCGAGAAAGATCGATCCAGCCTCCATGGCTTCTCCAGCAGAACTTGAACCCTGCCGAAAAAGCTCTAGACCTGTGTGGCGGAGTCTTTGACAGTCGGCGAGCGAGAAAGGGGACAAACCGGAGACAACAAGAGCTAAGGAGGAAAACGCGAGGTAAGCCGCCCGGACTTACTATGGTCGGAGAAACCACCAAAACAGACTCCGTTCTTTAACCTCAAGAGAAGACAGAGAGCTAATACCGTCGCCGGCGAGGGAAGCGGCGGAATCCGGTGAGACAGCGGCAGGACTAAGCACCAAAGCCCCACCACGAACCCAGATAAAAAAAACCCCGTTCGCACCAACCGACCCGAGCCACCAAACCATAACCCGCCACAATCTGCCGTCTTCCGATAGCCGCCGGCCTGATGTGGAGGCAACCGACCGTCTACTCACGATTCTGAACAACTTACCGGCGAGGAGGAAAACAAAAAAATAGATTAAGGACGACGCGAGCTTTGAGAAAAAAGGAAGGAGGATTTTAGGCGCGTGGGGCGCGTTCGATTCGGATAGGAATTGCTTTGTCCCGATGACCTTTTTAGAATTGTTCTCATAAAGGTTTGTTCATTTAAATTTGTCAAACAGTATTATAATGTTTTCGAATATATTCAAACATTTGTGTAACTTTTTAGAATTGTCAAATATGGAAGATCCAAATATTTTTAAGTGCAATGTTAGTTTAATAATCCCTTTTTAATTATTATTTGGGAAAATAACTCCCAAAAAATAATATTTGGCAAAATGACCCCTAAACTTGCCACGTCGGTAGACCTCGCGTTGTATAGGATGCGATGTAGGATATCGCGTTCTGCAAAACGCGATTTCAGTCTACGTGGCCTTGTTGTTTGTGTTAACGGTTTTACAGTACCTCGCGTTCTGCAGAACGCGAGGTCCACGAGAATTTGAAACGGCGGCTGAATATATCGCACAGACCTCGCGTTCTGCAGGACGCGAGTTCTGTGCAATTTTGGGCTGAAGAACAAGGGAAAACAAGTGTGGGTAGGCCTGTTCGAGCCCAATTTCGAGTGTGTAAATCGTATATTTTTAGCGATCATCGAGTTTGGGGCCGTAGTACTGGAAATTGTCTATCGTATGATACCAACATTGTTAATTTCTGTCCATTCTACAATGGTTTAAAATGGCTTCGAAAACCCTATGATATCATGCCTTTTTTGAATGAAGTTGCATTTCAACTAATGTCGATAGGCATGTTCGAGCAGAATTTCATACGTAGAAATTTTAAATTTGTAGGTAACATCGAGTTTGGGGTTGTAGTACTGGAAATTCTCTATCGTATGACATTGACACGGTCAATTTTCGTCCATTGTACGCTGACCTAAAGTTGCTTCGAAAACACTATCATAACATATTTTTTTGAATGATTGAAAATATAAGATGGCGTACTGTATAAGTCGAAGTAGACTGACTTTATTTATTCCATTGTCATGGGCGAACTCACATATACAAATTAAAAATAATTAATTAAGACGAGGGGCTGAGCGATTAGGACACTTAGGAGCTGTGTGTCCAGGATTTCGACATACAGTACAATGCTTCTTTTGTCCGGTTTTCTCTCGATGTTCGACCATATCCTCGGCACAGTATATTCTTGTAGAACGTGGACGACTTTTGCCTCGTATTAGTGCTGGATCTGGGCGTATGATCGGTTCAGTGTCCACAGCATTCGGATCAACCTCATTTCCGATCGGAGGAAACTCTTTTTCGTAAACCTTAAACACCGTTTTGAGTAAGTATACCGGATCAACCATATGCATGTATTGTATCCGTTGGTTAGTGCAAGCAGCAATGGCGTGTGCGCACGGGTATTTGAAAGTGGAAAATTCCGCACTCGCAGGTTCTATCCCTCAGGTTTACCACGTAAGCGTTGTGCTGAATGCCTTCCAACTGCCTGGAAAATTCTGCAACACGAAACAAGTGTCCTTCTCGCGAGAAGAGAGTTGCTTGCATCTGTCTTGATTGACCCAATTGAGTATGCAGTTTTGTGCGGAAATCTGGATGGACTTTGTGTCCACCTGCCATGTACTCAGTTGCTTGCCTTCCCAAGGTTGCAAAAAGGGTAGCCAAACGATAATAGGTCGCTTTGACAATGGAAGTGATAGGCAACTGCCGCACTCCCTTCAATGATGAGTTCACTACCTCAGCCAAGTTCGTTGTCATGTGACCATAACGTTTACCCTCGTCATACGATCGAAGCCATTTTTCCTTTGGGATTTTTTCAAGGTATTCTGCGCCTTTTTTGTTTCTCGCTCTTAGTTCCTCGAGCAGGTCAGCCACCTCTTGTTTGTACTGCGAGTTGCCTACGGGATGACAGTTGAATAGTTATGGGCGAAAAACACATGCAAAAAGGTCGTAAATCAAAGGGAGTAAGAAATAATATAGTAAATGAAAATGACATAAATGACGTACCCATATCGAGCACCATTTGACGTTCATCACGGTTCTTGTATTGCAGCGGGTAGTTTGTGGCTATGTGTCGCAAGCAAAAACGGTGGTGAATGTATGGAGGCTTCCAATAGTTACCCAAGTTTTCTATCGCCCATAACAGCGCTGTGCCTCTGTCAGAAATAACACACACCCTTTCATCCCTTCTTCGTATTACAGGATCAAGGACATATTTTCGTAGGTTCTCAAGGAAGAACTTCCAAGACTCCAAATCCTCCATCGGGACGATTGCGAATGCAACAGGAACGCATTTGCGATTGCCATCCTGTGCTATAGCTAGAAGTGGGGTCTGTGTATATCTTCCGTATAACCATGTGCCGTCGATTTGGACCATCGGTTTGTAGTGCTTGAATGCGTTGATGCACTGGGGGAAAGTCCAAAATAACCGGTGGAATTGAGAAACACCTCGGACGACACGATCATTTTCGTATGCCAGAACCATATCAAGTTTGACAACCATTCTGGGGATGTGTTTCTGCAGGATATTAAGCCACGGGCGCAACTCTTTGTAAGATTCCTCCCATCGGCCATACATTTCCTCTTTGGCCTTTTTCCTTGCATACCATGCTTTCGAATAACCTGGACGAAAGCCGGTGACAGTTTGAGCTGCAGCCTGACATGTGGGGACCGATACAGTGGGATTTGTTTTCACCAATGTCGAAAAGATGTCCCCGAGGTACTTTGCATCCAGGTTCTTGTGATCCTGGTTGAGGCTAGCAACGGTGCATGTATGGGGCCCCTCAAGTTTTGTTATTTTCCAACGGTTGCCTGCCCTCTTCAACTCTGATATACGAATTTTCCATTTACAACCTTGATTTTTTTTTACGCAATAAGCCTTGTAGTATGTGGATTGGGTTTTATCCACTGCCGTCTCAACATTATGACGAAGGTTGTACTGCTTAACTGTCGCCACCGCAATTTCCTTGTTCAAGAACGTCATACCAATTCTCAGTTCACCATCAGAACGGTTGACTCGGCCATCTATTGTGTCGTCATGCGGAAAATCAGGGACATCCATTGCATCCATATCAACCGTTGTGAAATGGGATGGTGGCTGGAACATAGAAATTGGTGTTGCGTCTACAGGAAAGTTGGTGGCAGTCGGTTCTTCGTCCAAATCTGGTGGTGGAACGGTAGTGTCTTCCGATAGAACTGTCAAGTCTTCTGGTTCGGGATAGAATGGCCCCAGCTCGTCTCCGTCGGGCCCGGGTTCTCTAATCGGTTCTTCGTCAAAAGCATCCTCCGGGAGCTGGAATAGTAGACCTTCGTTGATCACTACCCTTCGAGGCGTGGATGGGGGTCGATGAGCGGGAGACCTCTCACGAGATCGCTCACGAACCGCATTTCCAAGACCAAAATCAAGATCACCATAAGAAGAATGTATTCCCATAGATGGTTGAACGTACTCCGTGCTAGAGACATACGTTGAGTGTCGTCCATATGAGGAATCATGGTCGTGCATAGCGTAAGAAGATGACGCTCCCTCACCTCCAAAAGAAGAATGTCTCCCCATAGATGGTTGACCGTAGTCGGTGCCAGAGACATACGTTGAGTGTCGTCCATATGAGGAATCATGGTCGTGCATAGCGTAAGAAGAAGACGCTCCCTCACCTCCAAAAGAAGAATGTCTCCCCATAGATGGTTGACCGTAGTCGGTGCCAGGGACATACATTGAATGTCGGCCATATGATGATTCATGGTCGTGCGCAACGTAAGGATCAGACGTTCCCTCCCCCCCAAAACTATAAGGATTGTATGGATTGTATAGATTGTACGATGCATTTGTTGGTGCATCGAATTCATCGTTTTGGGGTTGGTTCAGGTCGAACCCGATACTAGCTACGCACGACTGCCTTGGAGGAGCAGATAACGATGCACCAAACTCGTTGTCTTGGCACAGTAGGTTAAAATCACGTCGTAGACCTGCGGTCGGGCTATCAACGTTGGCATTCGGATCGAAGTCGAAATTCGCCCGGCCCCAGCTTGGTATTTGGATAACTGGATTAGAGTCGGAGAACGATGCATACAGCTCGAGGGGCGTTCCAATTGAATAGTCGAAGTGGGTTTCCATCATCATGTCCACGTCAGCATTTTCCGCAATTTGGCATACAGAGTACCTTAAAGGGTCTATAGATGTTGGCACCCGATACTTCACGTCGGACAAACGGTGATTATCGAAATGAGGGACTTTTGCCTCTAGTTCCTTGACCAACTTTTTGAACAATAATCTCATCGGAAGCTTTAGCGTTACCGGATCTTCGTAGTGAAAAAGGACGCCGAGTTCGGTACCCTCGAATATCTGCCCATCGTAGTAAACTAGCGTAGTAACGCCTCGTCCGGCCATTTAAATATTTTCTGAAAGACTTTTGAATTTTTGATACTTGGAAAATTCTAGGAATTGTTTGGCAATTGAAACTTATATTTTCGTTTTATGGTTCTGCTTCATATATAGGCAAAATTATTGGCCCTTGAAATCCCGGAGAATCTGGTTGTGTAAGGCAAATAATGGTTCCGAGAGATAACTTTGCTTGTCCATTACCTAAAACCGATAAGCAGGTAAATGATGAACAAGTCAGGAATGGCGTGTGCCCGGGAGGCAGTCCCCTAACTTTGGACAAGTAAGGGATAGTTGATGGGAGGCAGGGTTAACCAGTACCTCGCGTTCTGTAGAACGCGATATTAGTACCTCGCGTACTATACAACGCGAGGTCTATAAATATCGCATTATGTAGAACGCGAGGTCACTTTAATTGCTTTGTCTCAGATATTCCGTCAGAAGTTATAATAACCGTACTGTTTACTCTTTGTTTGCTTGTGTAATTGAGAACATGTTCGAGAATTTGAGACAATTGTAGTCTGATAATTTAATTGAATACTACTAGTGCTGCATAACGTGAGTCCCTTTATATTATTTGAGACAGAGATTACGTCAATGTAATTTATGTTTGAATAATTTAGACAATTGTAGTTTATCAATGTAATTGAATAGTAGTAGTTTTACATAACTTGAGGTCCGTTGAACATTAATAAAGGATGAAATAAGACGTCATATAACATAATTAGAAGATAATTTCATAAGTTTATGGTTAATCCGAATCATCGTAGTCAGTGGACACGTCTGAACTTAGGTTTAGTTCTTCGATCAGCTGTTGTTTTCTTTGTCTACGCCTGTACATAAAAAGTTGAAGCTCCTCCGCAGCCGCATCAACATCCGGTGAAGACGGTGCGTGTCACATCCCAAAAACTGGTCTAGTCGGAATTAAGTTCCGGTGACCGAATATTTTTATCGATTAAATAATTTATTCGATCTTATCTTAAGTATTCGAATTAATTTATGATAATTTATTATTATATATTAAAAAAAAAAGAAAATGAGTGGATTTACACGACAAGATCCACCTAAATTATTAGGTAAAGCAAAAGCAAATTCATGTGGATAGAAATAATCCACCATTAGAAATTATTGAATAAAATAATAAATGGTGGGTTTTATTAATTGATTTGGTTTATCTTATTAATTAGGTTTGGTGGTCATTCGGCCAAATTGGTTTAAGATGTGGCAATTGCCACTATATAAAGAAAACAAGTGGAGAATGGTAAATGGAAATGAAAAGAGCCGATAATTGTGTATAAATTTAGGGTTAAGTTCCGACGATCGAATATTTTTTTTTCAACTATAAGTTGGTTTGATCTTGTTTTTAAATTAAAATAATAGGTATTCATATTAGTTTATTATTATTATTATTATTATTATTATTATTATTATTATTATTATTATTATTATTATTATTATATATAGAGAGAAAGATAGGTGGATTGCTGTGTAAGGCATACCACTAATCAAATGGGATCAATTATTAAAGTAGTCAAATTGCCTTCATGTGGCTAATCCACTATAATTAAGATAATGATTTAATAATAATTAGTGGGGGAATAGTTCACGCCAAAAACTTGTATAAAAGGGGGAGGGAATTGATTGAAATTTGCACGGCAATTGAGAAAGAAAAATAAGGAAGTCAGTGAGAAGCGAAATTAGGTGGGATCGAGTTCAGAATTAGATTGGTGGTCCGATAAATTCGATATAGTAATATCGAATCTATGTCAATGTCGGGGTAAGCTCAAATCATTGGTTAGTCTAAGTTTCGGTATCGAATCTATTTAATATTTTTATATTTATTCGATATTGTCTTATTGATTTTAATTAGTTTTTATTAATTATCATGTTATACGAGGTCGATTCGGAACAACCGTCAAGCCCAAGAAATAAAAATAAAGTACCGGTCTATCAAGGTGAGTGAAATAAATTAGAGTTGAAATTAGAGTCTCAACTATCTTTAATTTGATGTTAGTATATATATTAAGCATGAAATTGGATTAATTAAAAGTTGGTAAAAGATAAGGGTAGAAAGAATAAAGAAATTCGGATTTGTAAACTGTCCTGTAGAAAACTGCATTTTTGAACATGTTAGAGTCATTTCTGGAAAACGGGTTCTTCTACAAAGTTGTAGAGGACAAAATTTTACATGAAATAGAGGTATGATTTGCTCAAAAATGTTAAGTATAGGTCTCGGAATTGTTGTTAGAAGTTACTGGACTAAAACTAAATAAATCTAGAATCTGCTATACTAAATTGTAAAATTCGAAAATTATAGGGGCTTAAATAATGCCAATAAAATTCTGGAAATTTATACTTGAAACAGGGGAGTCATGAAATGAATGAAATTAAATGGCCAAGCTTGAATTAAGTTTCACTTGGTAGGTTAAAACCATTTAGATCACATACATGATTATTAAAGAATAAAAGGGGACTGTTTTGTGGAAATTAATAAATTGAGGACTTACATGTCCTATTTTTGAGGTTACTGTATTATAAAAATAATGTTATAAGATTATTGTAAATGTGGTTAAAATCTCAAGATTAATGGTGTAGTGAAACATAGGTTATAAATGCACTAAAATCACAAATTAAGAATAGGCAGATTAGGTTTCTAAAAATGCCTTATGTTCAAGTAATAAACTGTATTAATAGGGAAATGATAAAATTATGTGTCATACATGGTTGTAAAGGTGTATTTATAAGCTTTCCAAAATGGTAAAGAACTCCTTATTTGGAGTTATGAGTAAAAAGATATGAATTTTTAAGTAAGTAAAGGTCATGAAAATAGGGTAACAGTTTGCCCCTAAATCTGCATCAACAACGATTTTAGAAATTCATTATAAATTGTATAAGAGGAATTAAAAGCTATAATTTATATGGTTTAAAAGGTTATTCAGTCTAGTTTCGTTTAAAACAAACGAAATCAGATTTTGAGTTATAGAACATTTTATATAAATATTTCTTTAAGGACAATACAAGTTGCCTAATATACTAAATGATATGTTTCTTTAATGTTTGGTTAGAAAAGAGTAGAAATGAAGGAAACCACAAAGTTGGAGAATAAGGAAAATATCTCTAAGCTTGGATTGAGGTGAGTGTGGATGCATTTGTCTCGGGTGACGCGGTGTCATTCCGATCTTTGTTTCTTTGTTCTGATATGTGAGTGTAGTTGCGTCAAGGGATAGGCTCGGTGCCTTCCCGTTGCATTATTTATGATTATGTTTGCATTTGTTAAGGGCTCATGTAGAGCAACTATGTTTGAATGGCAAATTTGGTAAGTGCCTTGCATTACTTTGATATGTTCGAATATGACTATGAAATGCTACATGACATGGAGCTACGGCTCATCTTGTTATTTCATATGATATGATATGAAAATCATGGACTATGTGAATTTGTGTGTATTTATGGACGTTGGATACAATTGGCATGCCATAGGGTTATTCGAGCTCAACATGTAAGGGAGGACTACGGTCCAGGGCTACGGCCTATATGTGGGAGATAAAAGGATGGAAGTGTAAGGGATACATGGAGCTACGGCTCAGGGCTACGGCTCAATTATGATACATGATATGGTGTACAGGGAATCCGCGTATCCAATGGTACCAATATATTATGTGTTTTATACGTTATGCTATGTTATGATCATGATATGATATTATGCTTTGTTATGAATATGAAGTATGCCATGTTATTGCATTATGATCATTTTTGGAAGCATGCTACATGACATAACATGTTCATTCATTGTCATTGGCTACCTCACTTAGACTATGTAAGTCTAATGCATTCATTGCATAACATTTCAGGTTAAGGAAAGTAACAGATTGAGATCGAGATTGGTTGGAAGGTTGGCAAGTCACTACAATTAAAGAGTAATGTGTTTTGTCCTTATGAACTCCTAGTATGGTGGCAAAGTAGTTAAAATAATTATATTAATCTTGTGGGCCTACTATTGTGAAATTTTGACTATGTTTTGTATAAGATTTTAAAGTTATATTGATTATTGAGTTAGTAATAAAATTGACATAATTGGTACTAAAATATTGATTCAAGGACTCTAAGATTTTTATGAGTTGTTAGGCTCAGTTAGACATGTAAAGAATTTTAGTAAGATAATAAAAAGAAATAGATTTGACTATTTTACAAAATAGTCACTAAATATTACATCGTCTAATCAGATAGGTAAATGATCTCTGTTAGTAATGAGATTTTACAGGCTAATAACTAGTAAGTTTAATTTTAGTATAATGTCACAAATTTCAGATAAGGATCCCTAAGTTGTAAAAATTACAATTTAGTCCCTAAGTTTGAAAAAGTTTAAAACTGACCCCAATTTGAGTAAGTTGTTAATAAGTTAAGTGTTAAGTCTTAAAAGAGATTAATAAAATAATCTGAAATGATTTTTGAACTTTGGATTTATGTCTCCGATCTCCGCATCGTTTCCGGTAGCGCTCTCCGACCCGGTGCTCTACCAGGCCGGGAAGGGGGTGTTACAGTGCGTGTTCAGTGTTCAGAGCAGGTTGTACGGGTGCAGACGTACTACCTTCGTCGGCGTTGACGTCGTCAAACTTAACATTGAAATCGACGTCTCTAGCTCCGACGGGATTGAGCCGGTCATACATGTTACGAACGTCTGTTTCGTTCGTAAGCTTTATAACGTAGTGCGTTTCGTTTGCTGACGGTGTTGGGATTCGACATTCCATGGCAGAAATTTGTTTGTCGGTGTGTTTACTAACCTCGATTGTTTTCAACTGTATTAAATCTTTCAGTGACATTTTGCCGGTGGTTGTTGACTCAAAATAAGTATCGAGAAAATAAAATTTTGCCTGAAATTTTGCCATAAGGTAAGCAAAGATTGGGTGTTTAGAGAGAATTTGGAATGAGTAAATGATGGTGGAATTCTTGGGTATTTATAGGAAAGGAAAAATACCACATAAGTAAATTTAAGTCGAATCAAAACTTTATTTATACTAAATAAAAAACGCAACACATGTAAATTTAACTCGAATCAAAACTTTAATTCGCATTTCATTTAACAAAACTTTAATTCGCATTTCATTTAACAAAACTTTAAACATGTATTCTTTAATAAGTCGAAACAATATATGCAAAAAAGTCCGGTGGGCAAATGTTGTAACCCCCTAGACCGGCCTATGCGGAAAGACCAAGTCTAGTAAGGCACATCAAAAACTAAAACTCAAGTGGAAAATCCGTTATCAAATTAAGTATTTATTTCGACAGCATAACGACAGGACTTAGGGAAAACCATCAAATGAAATGAACCTGTTTAATACGTCAACAGTAATATTCTTCAAAGTCACTCTCAACATAGCTATCATAAATAATACAGGCAGCCATGATTACTTAAATAAACTCATCATATGATGGTTACAAAATATGTATCAGTTAGCATATCAAAATACTTATAGTTTAGTACCATACATAACAAAATATAGGCACATGTCACTCTGAAAATACAAACGGTGGATAGAAACATTACATTCAAAAAGAATACCAAATGTGTCGATCCTCCAAGTGTCGGCTACGGGGTGGCCTATCCAAAATATCTGAAAGGGGAAAGAATTTGGGGCGTGAGCTAGAAAGCTCAGTGTGTTCCAACAGTGCAAGTAAAACATGTACAACAACAGTATAATATACATTTATAGTTCAAAAACATTAAGTTCAAGTAACAATACGGTTCGGTTTAATCTTTTATCTACCCTCCAACCATACTCCAAGAGGCAGTTCCCCAAAACTGCGTCAAAGGCATTAACCAGTGCCCATTGGGCATAGGTGCCAACCTAAGGGAATACCTTAGGAACGGTACGGTACGGTAGGAATTACCCTAGCCGAAGCATAGGAACTTGTAACGGTAAGGAATTACCAGCTGGATCAGGGCTGAACCTGCGGTCACTTCATATTCTATCCCCAAGTATCCCAGTAATAACCTATGTCATAGTTCGATTATCTATAACAACTGTAATTTCGGTACGTGTAAAATAGACATGTATTTACCATAAAACAGTAATCATATAGCATATTGTTCAATCAAACTACGATGTATCACACATATGATATAATCATGCTTATCTTAGATATCATATCACAATCATACAAAAACACTTTATCAATCATGAACATGTGTTTAGTTTAATAACATACTTTCATCATGTAAAACAATATTAAAACGGTTATATAGCACACAAGGAACACACCTCAAAAGATGAGATCGGTCAGAAGATCTATCGAGCACCAAGATCACGCTCCGCTACAGTACTGGAACCTAAATAGACATGGATTATGGTTACTAACAGATTTACACCTTAATCATAATAAAATACTAAGTTTTCGGGTCGTACGAGTGACGATAGGATCACGAGGTGGTACAGATCGGGACGAGCTGGGCTGGGCGTCGGTACGGTCGAGAGATCCACGAGTACCTATTAAATCAGAAAATCACTATCAGTCTTCAATCATCAATTTTCTCTTGAAAGACATAACTTATACATATGCATGTTCGGGTTCAACGTCTAATTTAGAGGCTTTCGGGTTAGAATTTTGCGAAATGGGCTTCAAAATCGGACTCAGGACGTCGAAAAACATAAAATAGGGCTTTTAGGAAAAAGTTGACTTTTTGGTCAAAGTCAACGCTGACGTCAGCAGTCAAAGTCAACGCTGACGTCAGCGGTCAAAGTCAACGCTGACGTCATGCTGACGTCACTAGTCCAAGGTTGACTCACTGAGTTGACTCGAGCGAGTTGACTCACTGGGTTGACTCGGGCGAGTTGACTCACTGGGTTGACTCGGACGGGTCGGGTCGGTCAACGGGTCAACGGGTCGGGTCGGTCAACGGGTCGGTCAACAACTGGCTTGGACCGATTAACCACTGGGCTTGGACCGGTTCGGGCGGCTCGGTTCGAGATCAGACCGGGTTTGAGCCGGCCGGTTCCACAACCACCGTCCAGGGCGGCCGGAAATCGCCTTGGACGGCGTGTGGGGCCCACGCGCGGCCCTAAACGGTCGGAAATGAGCCGGAAAACACCCCAATCACACCAATACTGTTACTTACTCCACTATAACTCAATAAGTTTAAGTTTTTTGGCCTGAATCTTACCGAACTTACCAAAATGGAGAGGGGAGGACCGGTTTCGGCGCAACTCCGGCGAGGAGGGAAACAGCGTCGGTTCGATGAACGGAAGATTGGGTTTTGCTCAGCTCGGGACGGGGAACCCAACGACGGTGAGAACGTGGCGAACGGACGACGATCGACGCCGGAAAAGCCGAACGACGAGGGTAACGCGAGTTTGGGTTGTATCCGAACCCTTCGACTGTTCTCAACGGCGCACGGCGGAGGATTAGGGCGAGTGGGGGTCGTGGTTCGATCGGGAAGGGGGCGACGGTCACTCTGAAGGTGGCGGTGCAAGAAACGGCGCGGCGACGGCGGTGAACAGACGGTGGCAGCTTGTTAGGGTAAAGGAAAAAGGGGAAGACGGTAAGGGGAAAGGTCTGGAAATTTTCTTGGGGACAGACCCAATTAATTTCCACTCAAAATGGTAGGTAGGATATTTTGATTTTAATATTATTTTATTTCCAAAAGATATGGTTTAAAAGAACTATGGGGGAAGATTAGAGCCAAGAGCTCTCTTAGCTCAATTGCTGGGCACCCGGCTTAAATCCCTTGAGGTTGTGGGTTCGATTCCCACAACCCTCACTTCCCTTTTTTTTACATTATTTTCTGGGTGTTACAAATGTGATCGGAGGTCCCGACTGAAATTAGCCTTGAAAAAAGCAACTTTAAAAAAACAGCTTTGATCGACATTAGCAAATGTAATCTGCACCGGCCGCATCTAAAAATGTTGGCTGCCACGGTATAATGGTCGATCTGAATCCGCCCTCGCTTCCTAAAAGTCGTTTCGTTTCAAAACTGTAGCCGTGGATCCTCTCGACGGCGGCTACAGAAGCTGCCATTGAAGGCACTACTGCAGGCCAGCACACAACCTCCAAAATATTGCGATATGTCGGTAAATATTATTCAATGAACGTATCATGCGGGGGTATGTACCCCGCGGAACACAAATTTTTAAGTGAACTCCAACTATCATAAAGGAACAAAATTTCAACTGTAAAAAATGCAGCATGACAAGAACTCATATTCAACTTACCTAAACTTAACTGGTTACAAAAATTCATCGTCGTGCATATATATATACCAACATTCTGGGGTACCTCGTGTTCTGTACAACGCGAGGTTTGAATGACCTCGCGTCCTACAGAACGCGAGGTTGTCACGTCAGCATATTCACCTCCCTCTATAAATAGCAAACTCTTGGAGAGGCAAGAAGCACCCACAGAAATTTTTTTCTGTATTCACGTAAACATATTCACGTAAGCAGTTTTCGCTTGCAGACTAATGACAACATAGCGCGTATTTTGGAAGTTTTGTTCAAACTAACTTCCAAAATATTGTGCTATGTCGTTATTTGTAGTTACTAATGAAACATAGCGCGTATTTAGGAAGTTTTTTTCGATTATTATTGTTATTATTATTATTATTGTTATTAATATTATTGTTATTATTATTATTATTATTATCATACTAATAATGTTTATTATTATAATTATCAGTAATATTAAATTACTTTTATTATTATTATAATTATTAGTATGATATTATTAGTATGATTCATTATTATTGTTATTATTATTATTGTTGTTGTTGTTGTTGTTGTTGTTATTAATATTATGATTTATATTAGGATGTCTTTATTAAATCTTTATTTTCACAGCGGTGTGCGCGAGCCCACATCTTGCGCATTATTGGTGGGATATTAATGCCAGACAAATCCCGCACAAAGGTGCACGTGATGTGGCTTCGTCATCTTACAAATTTAAATGAGTCTGGAAGAAAATCTTGGGGGTCAGCTGTCTTGGCGTTTCTTATCAGAGACCTCTGCAGAAACGTTGACGCCTCCAGAGCATCAATGGGAGGATGTTGTTTATTCCTACAGGCTTGGGTTTGGTTTCGGATGCCTACTTTGAGACCACAGCTTAGACAGCCCACCGCTATGTTATTTCCGCTTCTACGGAGGTACTACGTAATCTACTATATTTTTATTTTTAAATTATTTTATTTAACGATGTTTTTCATTATTTATAGGTGGGCCACCACACTGACCCACACCGGCCTGCCGGACTCCCAGAAAGCATACATGCATGCTTTCGATACATTGACGAAGGACCAGGTAATTCGAATATTAATTTGAATTTTTTCATACTATTTTTCCAATAATATTTCATATAACCGTTACAAACGCTTTCATTCTTTTTAGTTCGTGTGGAGGCCCTACGATTCTGAGGAGATTCGGCAGATTACTCCACCAGATATTCTGCGAGACCGAGACCTCTGGATTTCCGTCGTGCCGCTGCTGAACTACGAAATTTGCGTGTGGCATTCTACGGATAGGGTTCTCCGACAGTTCGGGTACATCCAAAATGTTCCAGCCCCTCCGGAAAATATGTACCGCTTCCACAATCTTACGCGCCAAGGGAAGACGGAGGTTGACTGGGCCGAGCACCACGCTACCTGGATAGCGCTTTGGGGTCACCGATTTGACAGACGCCCACAGTTTCTCCAACAAATTATGGAAGGGGGTAATTCAGTCGCTTTCAATTATGACCAGTGGTATAGGAACAATGGGATGCAGCATATCCTTACTCAGGCCGAGCGCGAGGCAGGGCTTCCCCAGCAACCCCAAAACCGCCCACGCAGGAGCCGTCGCGCGACCCAGAGCCAGAGGCAATCGACGCAGCACAGTCCGAGACCACGATATGACACTGCAGGGGCATCATCTTCTGCCGCACCATTGCATGCTTATAGCGGTCCATCGAGTTTCCACCAGACGATGCCTCCACCCTAGTTCGGCTCCTCTGATGTCTATCGTCCCCATACGCCCACGACTGACCTTCAGCTTATCGATTATCCACAGCTGCACTCTCAGTATGAGTTTCCCATTGTGGAGAGTACGCCCATCGGTAGCTTGTTTTACTCCCCGCCTGGGCCCAGCACAGATCCGCATATCGCGCACGATGGTCAGGATGATGGTGACCAGGGACCACCACACGATGGACGGAGGAGGTATCCGGATCGTGAGCGTCATCCACCCGACTGCGGAACGGGTGGACATAGGCATTTTTAGTCTTTTCTTTTACTGTTTTGTACTTATGTTTTTAATATTTATGTAAAACACATTCGAATTTTATAATGTCGTATTATAATTTTGTTTACATATTATAATTAAACTTTATAATGTTTATTTAATTTCAGTTTTTAATAAATTTAATGGGATTACTAAACCGAAAATCGACATTAGTTGAAATGCAACTTCATTAAAAAAAGGCTTCATAGCATATGGTTTTCGAAGCCATTTTAATTTATTGTACAATGGACGGAAATTAACAATGTTGGTATCATACTATAGACAATTTCCAGTACTACGACTCCAAACTCGATGATCGCTGAAAATATACGATTTACACGCTCGAAATTGGGCTCGAACAAGCCTACCCACACTTGCTTTCCCTTGTTCTTCAGCCCAAAATTGCACAGAACTCGCGTCCTGCAGAACGCGAGGTCTGTGCGATATATTCAGCCGCCGTTTCAAATTCTCGTGTTCCTCGCGTTCTGCAGAACGCGAGGTACTGTAAAATCGTTAACACAAACAACAAGGCCAGACGCGAGGTACTGTAAAATCGTTAACACAAACAACAAGGCCACGTAGACTGAAATCGCGTTTTGCAGAACGCGATATCCTACATCGCGTCCTACACAACGTGAGGTCTACCAACGTGGCAAGTTTGGGGTCATTTTGCCAAATATTATTTTTTGGGAGCCATTTTCCCAAATAATAATTAAAAAGGGATTATTAAACTAAAATTGCCATTTTTAAGTTTACTTAAATAATAAAAGAAAATTGAGGTTGAAAACATTGTAGCCTTATTTGAGCAGATTAAGAAAACGTCAGATGTCGCAGTAAATTTTTTTTAAGAAAACGTCAAATCTGTCCATGAATGATTATGAGCGACGAGTTGAGTAGTGATCGATTTGTGCTCATTAAAAAATATAGATGCTCGATTTGATTTATTGCTTGTTAAATTTGATAAAAATTTGTTCGACTCGGACTCGTTAAAAAGTCTCGTTACTCGACTCAACTCGTTGGTAGTTAAACTCGTCAAAATTTTACCTTATTTCTTTTTAAATATAAGTAAAACATAATTATACTATTAGAGCTTAATTAAACATATAAATGCAGGAAAAAAAACGTGAGGACTTAGAAGATAAATAAATGAACCTATCATGATCAAGTTAGAGATGAAGTCGATATTCGAGTGTGAGACTATTTTTAGTTTGTCAACAATTCGATGAACAATAAAAGAGAGAGGCTTTAGAAATTTAAAGATTTTAACTTTCAATCGTATTTTTTACATGGAAACGAGAAACTTTTCCCCTTTTTTAGTTTTATACACAAGGTAATAATAAAAGAAAAATGTAAGACTGAAAAGAAAAAGAAGAAGGATACTCTAATTATTATAATTTAATTTCTTATTGATACAAATTAACCTTTTAAATTCTCGTGAAATTTAAAACATTTTGAAAATTTAAAACCAAATATTTTATGAGTAAATTATTTAACAAGTCATTGAATTTTTTTTATATTTTTAGGGGAAAACTACTCCAGTGACCACCGAACTTTGAGGCGTACCTATTTTGACCACCGAACTATTGAACTCGTCAATCGGTCCACCAAACTAATTAAATCAATCTATTTTGACCACTGTCGTTAAAAAACTAACGAAGGGAGTGACGGTAGGTCACGTGGCAATTAACAGAAATTTGTAAAATCACATATTTAGTCTCTGTTATTTACTTATTAAATCAATTTAATCATAATTTTAATTTAATTAATTAAAAATTAACCAACCAACCCGTGCCCATATTTTTTAAATTTTAATTTATTTTGTTTAACAATTTTAATTAATCAACCAGATGTCACCATCCGATTGGACCTAATCAAATGAAAGAAATAAAATAAGTTATATTACTGAGAGTTGAACCTACAACCACCAGCAACAAAGACTTAAGTTATAACCACCAAGCCAACTATATCTATGTAATTTAAAATGATAACATAGCTTATTAAAGGGTTGCTACTGCAACGGCAAGAAGCCAAGAACTGAAATCAAAACACCCCTTTCTTATTTATTTACTTATTAGCTGTTGTCTGCAGCAATTTCATTTTGAATTCTTGTCTTCTCCATTTCACACAATAAATCCAAATCCACCCATTTCCTCTGCTAAACATCACTTTCCTTCCTCTCTCCTATATTATATCACCTCCATTTCCTCTTCTTTGCACTCTCTCCTTCACCATCTTTGTGCTTTTGTTGTTTGGTTTCACAGATGGAGGTGAGTTCTAGAGATAGAACCACAGAGTTTGGGGTTGTTTCAAGAAAATGGAAAGACAGAAATAAGCCCCGAAAGGCATAAAATCTGGATTGAACTCAAGTCTTGCAATGCTCAAAGGAAAGCTTCTGTTGTATACTATTTGTCTAGAAATGAGCAGCTTCAACACCCTCATTTCATGGAGGTTCCTCTCTCTTCTAATCACGGGCTTTATCTCAAAGGTACAAGAACTTGGTTTCTTTTCTTCCTCAAGGAAATGAACATCAAATTCTGAAAAACTTCCTTTCTTTTTCCCTTTCCCAGAATTTTCCGTTTTGGTTTGTAAGAAGGTTAAGAGCCCAAAATTTTGAATTTTACGTGCCCAAGAAATGCCTTCAATTCCATAGCTGACAAAAGGCCAACTTAAGAAAGTGATGTTTAGCAGAGGAAATGGGTGGATTTGGATTTATTGTGTGAAATGGAGAAGACAATAGTTCAAAATGAGAATGCTGCAGACAACAACTAATAAGTAAATAAATAAGAAACGGGTGTTTTGATTTCAGTTCTTGGCTTCTTGCCGTTCCAGTAGCAACCCTTTAATAAGCTATGTTATCATTTTAGAGCATATAGATGTAGTTAGTCTAGTGGTTATAACTTAAGTCTTTGTTGCTAGTGGTTGTGGGCTTAACTCTCATTACTTGCAATACAACTCTTTTTATTTCTTTCATTTGATTAGGTCCAATCGGATGGTGGCACGTGTCATCATCTGGTTAGTTAATTTTTAATTAATTAAATTAAAATTATGATCAAATTAATTATTAATTCATTTGATTGGGTCCAATCGGATGGTGGCACGTGTCATCATCTGGTTAGTTAATTTTTAATTAATTAAATTAAAATTATGACCAAATTAATTTAATAAGTAAATAACATGGACTAAATGTGTGATTTTACAAATGGTTCTAATATGAGCTTGGTAAACTCATATGGTTATGTTTATATGCTTGAGGCATATGAGTTGAAATAGAGCCGTTAGGCTTGGTTTGCATATGTGGTTTACATATGGTTTATGCATGTTTTGTGCCCATGGCATGTGTTGTTGCAATTGCTTATACTTGATTTAAGTAAGGTTTGTTTGAAAGGAAATCATTTGCGAAAGTGATTTTAACAAATTGTTTTGGTTTCTAAAATGAGGTTGGTTTACAAAACAACATTGTTGTGGTTTGGTTTTGAGCCTCGCTCACTAAGCTTTGTAGCTTACGCTCTCTTTTACAACAATGCAGATCCGTAGACTATCTTAGAAGGCAACGATGCAAGGGAGGTGATCCAAGTGTCCACATCAAGCTCAAGTATGGTTTCGTTTAGATAATAGTGTGTGTGGCAAAGTGGATAGACCTTGTTTATGTTTTGGGAGTGTTTTGTAAACTCCTTGATTTGAGAGCATGTTTGTTATGCCTTGGTTGGCTTGTTTTTACCTTGAGCTTTATGGTTTCGGTTTTCTAGGTTGTTTTGCTTAATACATGGATCTTGATGTTTGTATCTTGTCGTTTGTTAATCATGAGTTGGACTTCTTGCTTGAATGTATGTTTGATTGCTTGATCTTTGTGTTTGTGTGCCTATCTTGTTGTTATGTCGTTGCTTGTGTTGATTGGAACCAAGGGAAATGACTTTGGAGATGTTTGGCCTGCAGTTTTCCTGTTACTGCAGTAAGGCGTTTCGAAACGGGCTCGAAGGTTTTGGAACGGCCCTTATTTTGGCCTTTGCGTTTTGGAAAGAGTTTTGAAACGGGCTTTGTAGGGCCAGAACGAGTCTAAGCCATTTCGAAATGAAAGCTCTCTGGGCAAACCCGTATCGATACCAGAGAGGGTGTTTCGAAACAAGGGTCGTTGGAAGTTAGTTAAGAGCATCTTTGAAGTTATTTTTCTTGTGTTTTGGTCCAAGCTTAATGTGTTATCAATTGTGGTTGATTGTGGGCTTGTTTTGAGCTACATTTTTGCATGGAGGTACGAAATGAGTCTAATTTCAAAGTGATCACCTTAATTTCATCATAGGTCTCTGTTTTTATGCTAGTTTTTCATTTTGGTCCCTGGTTGCTCAGTTGATCGTTCGGTGCTCGTTTTGTCGTGTTTTCTTCCGCTGTGTGTTCTTAAATATAGGGATTAATTCGAGCATCTAGAAAAGATATTAATCAACATGTTTAGGGTTGCTAATCGGAGAGAAATCTCCGGATTTTTCTTTAGTTAGTCCCATGTGATCCGCTCGATACGGTCTGGTGGCTAGGCCGGGTCGAGGGGGTTACATGTTGCTTGGTTGATGTTTTGGTTGTTTGAATGTTAGAGACCTCTCTAATAGTTAAACCCGAATTTGGTGTTAAAATAGTATAAAAATGGTAGAAAACTCCTTAAACCACTTCTCATAACTTGTAGGTTCATTTTAGGGTCTTAATTTTGGGCTTTGGAGGCATCTGAGGTGAATTGCGAACTCTAAAAAATGAATTTTGGGTTCGAGTATCGATACGGGTTGAACGCGTATCGGTACCCTGTGTTTTATCGGATGAAATAAAGTCATTTTAGAAGGGCATATCGGTACACCTGGGGGTATCGGTACCCCCTGTTCCATCCAAATTCTAATGGCAAAAAAGTGTACATGTATGCGTTTGAGCGTATCGATACCATATGGGTATCGGTACACAGCGTCGTGTATCGGTACAGGGTTACAAGTCAAACCCCCTTTGAGTGGTAGTTGGGTATCGATACGCTTAGGATGGGTATCGGTACCTAGAGAGGCGTATCGGTACGCGCTAGTGAGTATCAGTACTCATTGAGCAATCTACCTGAAAAATACGTTTTGAGTTCGAGGGACCTATAATTTGAGGACTAAGGCTCGATGAGCTTCTAAAGTGGTAAAATGAATAGTAAAATCGAGAAACTGAGATTTAAACCTCATATACGAGCTTAATGAGTAATAACTTATTTAAAACCTTGGGTGACTTGTTGTGTTGTAATAATAAGGATCCTTGGTGGATCGAATAATGGTTGTATGCACGTAAGGGCATTAATATGGTTGAGTCACCTTGATTGATGGGATTTCAGAATACCCGGTGTGAGAAAGAGTGTGTTACAACAACATGGTTAAAGAATTCTGAATGTATGAACCTAATGCTTTGTAGGACCAGACTCATTTGAAGATGCTCGATGGAAGATTTTGAGCAAGAGTATATGAACCCGATGCTTAGTGGAACCAAGTCTCACTCAGAGTGTGTGTACTTGATGCTTAGTGGAATCGTGTCTCACTCCAGGTTTGTTGGTATTTATACGTATGATTGATATGTGAGACTGTTTACATTCTTATTGTTTGATATATGTTTAAGCGGCTAATGGTAGCGTTATATTGATAAGATCATATTGCCATGATACCATCTCTTGTTGCATGCTCTTATTTATGATTTGCATGAAGCATGGTTGAGTGTAAGTGTATTCATTAGGCTTCGTTAGCTCTGCGTTCGGAATTGTTGATTCCGTTCGCAGGTTAGTAGATTGGCGTGCATGGTTGGAGCATCATCGGAGTAGGACCTCATCATCGACTTGTTGTACGAGTACAATACTTAGATTATTTGGGTTATGTATTCGTATGATTTTATGTTTGTATTGTAACTCATATTTTGTGTTTAACTTAAGTGTCCAATGCTTTTAACTATGTATTTAAATGGAGCTCCTCATGTAACCTTTTTACGTATTTATCTACTTAAAATATTTTAACTTTATAGATTTTACCAATGAATGAGATTTGGGCTAAATCTAGATGTAAAATTTTACGGTAACAAATTGGGTTTGAGGCCTAAATATGATATCCGGGTCGAGGATGTTACAGTAATCTATATCATATAATCCCCTAATCTATACACACGTGTATTTACATTTCTATCTATATCTTTCCGGAGTAATCTAACTCTAACAATCTCTTTTATCATAGTAACAATGTCCGCAGTGTCTTTCGTAAGGCCCCTGAACAGCCTCATATTCCTCTCCTCCCTTTTACCAAAGATTGTAAACTAGCACATTCCAAATCAATTTCAGAATAAAAATAATAAGAGATTTACCCTTCAGCCGCGAGTAAGTCCAGGATAATTCAACATCCCAATCTGCACAATCTCAGTATTTCAGACCAAAGGGCATTAGAGAATCTGCAAAAGAAAAAAAAATAAATGATCTCTACTTTCATGCTGCAACCCACACAAACAACACTGACTATCCACCTCAATCCCCATTTCCTCAACATAACCTTAGTAGGAAGCTTATTCACGATAGCCATCCAATTGATGATAGCGTGTTTAGGAATGTTTTGGACAAACCAAACCATATTATGCCAATTGCCAAGAGACATTTTATTTCCTCTCCTTGCACCTTATGACATGTCAATCAGTCACATTGTTAAACAGATTCACAACTATATCCCCGAGATGCCAAAAATCTACAGATCTTAAGTTGTATGTTTTGAGCCATGCTACTCGTAATGACCTGTCATTGGCTAATATGTTTTTCACCAATAACAACAAACATGTGCTATTCCAGCAAAGAAGATTTATCAACCCAAGTGCTTATTTTGATCAAAGTTTAAATATATTATGATTATCACTTCAATATATATTATGATTATAGATTCATTCGTTTATACATTTAATTAATTTTAATTATCCAAAATAGTCATTTATATATTGAGTGCAATTACAATACAACTTTCTAACTATAATTTCTATAAAAAAAACTTATTAGCTATAATAATTACATAATTGTAATTGTACAATTTTGTCTATTGATTTCAATTGTTTTTTTTATTTTTTTACTTTAAAACCCCTCAATACTGTCAAATCATTTTTTATATTTTTTTCGTTTCTTAAATTTATCTTAAAAAAACAATGAAAAGGAACGAAGAAGAGAAGGAAAATATCCAGATTTTAAAATTTTTTTCAATATAAAAATAGTAATTATTTATTTCATGTGTTGATAGTGATTTTTTTACAAGTAGACTTCTCATCATATTTTAATCATATTTAAAAAGCATGAAAACTGCTACAATAGAACAAAGAAGTCAGGGGTAGTTACAAAATTCCCCGGTCTATAAAAAGATGGTTGTTTACTTTACTATATTACTTATATCTATACATATTTTTATGCAGCTTAATAACAACTTTTTGGCGAATTGATTCAGCAAGCTCTTCAAAATTCTTAGAATGTCCTCTAAATTGTCTGTTATTTCATTCTCTTCATATGCAGTAGATGTACGCAGACCAAACAAGCTTAAGGGTTTTGCCTTTAAAATTTCTGATTGCTCAATTTAGCTCATCTTCCCAGTTCATCACTGCTCTGGTTAGTCTGCACAGTCGCAGAATATGAGCACTTGAAGAACAAGGGATTTGTGGATTTAACTTCACTTACAAGTAGGACTGACTTCAATCCTCATTTTTTCAAGCCTGTCTGTAGTTACCAATCTGTCAATAATTGTCATCCAAGCAATAATGGCACCAAAATCATACAAGCTTTTGCCACTTAACTTTAAGTTTCTTTTCTTTAACCTCTTCTCAAATCCACCTTGTATTTATCTGATTACAGCTTGTCAAATTAAAAAATAGGTTCACTGCTTTAGTTCTCAGCTTTATCAGTTTTAATCACTAAATTATAATGCAAATAATTGTACATTTTGTATCTATTTTAAATTCTAAAACACTAAATATGAGACGTGGCAGCAGAGCCGTCCTGAGATTTTAGTGGCTTTAGGGTAAACTTAAAAAGTAGGCCCTTAATAATAATTATTGTAAAAATTGAATTTTAAAAGTGGATCTTTAAGATCAAGCATTAAAAAAATAGGTCTCTAATAAAAAATGTTTTTTTTAAAAAATGCCCTTAATAACAAGTATTGAGAAAATACTTGACTCTTAAGAACAAATATTAGAAAAATTGAATTTTATAAGTATATCCTTAATAACAAATATCGAGAGAGAGAGAGAGATTGGGCTTCTAATACTAAGTATTGGAAAAAAATTAGCTCTAATAACAAGTATTAGAAAAAAAATAAATTTTAAGAGTATATGCCTAATAACAAATATTGGAAAGAAAAAAATAGGCCCCTAATAATAAAGATTGAGGGGAAATTTTGAACCCTTAATAATAAATATTGGAAAAATCGAATCTCTAATAACAAGTATCGAAAAAATTAGGGTCGTAATAACAATTATTGGGAAAAAATTACACATCTAATGTATGGGGAAATTTTGGACCATAATAATAAATATTTGAAAAAAAAATTTAAGAGTAGGCCCCTAATGACAAGTATTGATAAAAATTAAACCCACAATAACAATGTTAAAAAACTTAGACCCCTAATAACAAGTGTTGAGAAAAAATTGAAGACATAATAACAAATATTAGAAAAAAATGAATTTTAAGAGTAGACTCATAATAACAAATATTGAGAAAATTGAGCCCCTAATAACAAGGGCTAAAAAATTAGGCTCCTAATAAGAATTATTAAAAAATTGGACTCAAATAGCTAATATTAAAAAAATAAAATTTAAGAGTAAATTTCTAATAATAAATATTAAAAAATTAGATCACAACACTAATATTATAAAAGAAATGAGCCTGAACGGACGCCCTTCTCGTCCATACCCAGGGACGCTCTCGTGCTAGCTAGAACTAAGCAACAAAAATTAAGAAATCGAAAATCGATTTGAATAGTAGTATTTGAAGAATTTATAGTTCATAAATTAAAAATCTTGGTTACATGAATTAAAATAAATTTATTTTTTATAAGTAATTATAATTATTTTATAATGTAAAAATAAGTATTTTTATAATAAAATAATTTAAAATTATTATATATAAATTACTCATGTTAAAAACTATTTGTGAGAGTTAATACGAGAAAAAAAACAAAAATTAATATCAACAAAATCAAAAACCAATTGATTATTCAATTACGAAATCAAATCGTATACACATCTAGTGGTGTAAACAAGCCGAGTCGAGCTTGAGTGGTGCTGAGCTCGACTCGACTCGTTAAGATTTCGAGTCGAATTTGAGCTCGAGTAATTTTTAACGAGCCTGAGAAATTTGAGCTCGACTCGGCTCGTTAATAACTTGAGTCGAGTTCGAGCTTTATTCGAACCTAATCGAGTCAAGTGTTGACCGATCTTTGACCGTGTCAGACTCGAATATCTCGCCATCTGTCACGTCTCATTTAAAGCCTTATCAAAAAAAAAACTTTGATATACAAGTTGTATAAACTCAATCGTGTTAATTTTTTGGTTTAGGATATTAGTTTAGGGTTTAGAGGTTTGGGTTGTTAGATTTAAAATTTAAGATTTAGATTTTAAGGTTTAAGACTTATGTTTATGGTTTATATTTTAAGGTTTTAAGTTTGATAATTTATATTTTAAATTATAAAAAATAAAAAAACATTATATTATATTTTCAAGTAGCTTGCGAGTTTTTCGAGTCGGGTATCAAATAGTTCGGCTTGAATCATTAAGAACTCGAGCCGAGTTCAAACTCGAGTCGAATACAATTGAATCGAACTTTGATCGAGTCGAACTCGAGTAGCTCGTGATCTGTCTCGTCCCATTTACAGCGCTATACACATCTAATAATGAACATTAAAAAATTGCTTTTGAAAAAAAAATCTCTAAATGATATTTTCTAAAATATATATGATTGTTTAGAAAACAGTAATTAAAATATCCTCCATTGACGTGTAGTCGACAAAATATACATACAACGTGGGTACCTTCATTTCCTTTGGCCTTTCTCTTCCCTCCAATCAGCGAAATTATCACCTGCATCCGACACCACAACAACAGCCATAACTCAATCACAGCCATTCATGTACAATACTTTTCTCTGACCAATCATCATCAACGGTTGAAATCGGTTTCGAAACTTTGAACTCTCTTTCTTGCCATCTCTTAGCTTTCCTTTCTCTATCACCGTCTGAACTGTAATGTTTTTGTATTTTCTCTCTACGGTTCACTCGTTTGTTTTTCATTTTTTTCAAAATAAAATAAAATATTTCTGTTTTTTTAAAATGATTCGGCATTTTGTTGCGTAAGTTCTTGGGAATCAGGTTCGCGATTGGAGTTCTTTTTAGTCAAATCAGTGTTATTCTCTGCTTACATTTTCTAGATTCAGAGCACGAGTTTAGGTGAGTTGGATTCTGACTCGGTTTATTTATATTATTGTTAAACGGCTTTCAAGTTGAGCTGTCGAGTTACTTCTGTTTGGCTGGCTAGAAAAAGAGGAGAAAAATGAAATTTAGATAAAAAATGTTTTAGTTTCTTCGAGTTTATATTTCTCTAAGTTTGAATTATTTTGTTTCAAAAAAAAAAACTTATCGATTTTGACTTTGAATCTCAACTGTCGATTCCTCTCGCTTACATTTCCTGTTTCTCAGCAGCCAAACTAGAAACTTCGAGAAACTGAGCGATATCATTAACTGACTGATCCAAGCATCGTCTCCGTGTTTAATTTTTCTCCTTTTTTATTTTAATTTTCAACAGATTTTCGGCGAGGTTAGCAGCTGGAACCGGAAGGTCTCTGGAACGAGAGTTTTCGGATCCAAATCAAATACTTCAGGGAAATTGAATTCTAATAGAAGTCAAACTCTTGAGATATTATATAAACTGAACTCTTAGGCCGTTATTTAAAATAATAGGTTCTTGATTGTTAGTAGTAACCATGGCGACCGGGATCCTAAACTCAGTTTTAGGCTCCGATCATAGCTCAGTGGTTTCAATGAACTTATTTGTTGCGCTTCTTTGCGGTTGTATTGTGATCGGTCATTTACTAGAGGAAACCCGGTGGATGAACGAGTCCATTACCGCCCTTGCCATTGTAAGTTGTACCTTTGCTCATTTAGGGATTCTGTTTAGGGGTTTAATTGTAGGAGTTTTGAATTTAGGTGGTGTGGTTATCCTAAACCCTAAGTCCATAACCTCTAAACTCTAAATTCTAACCATGATGTCAAAGAGAAAAAGGCATTAATTTTCGTAATTTTGATTTATTTTAATGGCAGGGGGTGTGCACTGGAGTTGTGATTTTGCTTACAACAGGAGGAAAAAGCTCTCATCTGTTAGTTTTCAGTGAAGACTTGTTCTTCATTTATTTGCTTCCACCTATTATTTTTAATGCGGGGTGAGTTGTTGATATTTGCATTCAATCTCTATTTATGTTTGTATTCCACTTAATTTATGAGGAACAATACATGATTTACTTTTAGTTGGTATTAACTTCTCTATTGGGGGTCTTTTGGTTGTGGGTTTTCACTTTTAATTTAGTTTAGGATCTTGTTAGAGATATAAAACCCAGTGACAGGTAAAAGTCATACTTTATGAACACTAAATACAACCAGTGTATTATTTTTCTTCAATTTAATAAAAATAATGCATTAAATGCAATAAAGTAGCAAATTGAGAGTGGTCAAACACGGTAGACATTGACAAGGACTGATATTTTTTTCCTTTTACCAGATTCCAAGTGAAGAAGAAGCAGTTTTTCCGCAACTTTATGACAATCATGCTATTTGGTGCAGTTGGTACTTTAATATCATTTGCCATCATATCTGTAGGTATGTTTAGTGTTTAGATGACTTTTGCATGTTTCATCTTATTATTGGGTTAGTTCAAGGTGGGTGGTTTATGAAATACATCGTTTTCATATTATTAATGAATTTTTGGAAACCATGCACCAATTAGAACTTCTATAGAAGTGTGATATATATTGTTTCGACTCTTCATTACCCTTGTTTGACACCTTTGTACAACACTGTCAACAGGGCACGGGGATATGATTGTTGAAATACATGGAAATTTTTGAATAATATTTGACCAAACCCACACTTGTATTTGAGACTCACATCCGAATCTGAGTACCATAGAGTGTGGTCATACTCTTTGAGCTGCACAAACATGCACATCTGCACACAAGCACACATGCTAAATTACAAATATATTGGCCTTATTGAATATATTTCTCTGGTTCAACAAATACTAACTACTTTTTGCTAATTTTTATCCTAATATCTTTTTTTTCCTTTTATGGTGGCCTAGGTGCCATTGAGATTTTCAAGAAAATGAATATTGGGAATCTGCAGATAGGGGATTATCTGGGTAACATTCATGTCGCTATCTCTCTTTCCTGTATAATTATTGTATTGTATGTTTTAGTCTCTTGCTAATTCTCCTCACTATCTGAACTGCAGCAATTGGAGCAATATTTTCTGCCACAGATTCTGTTTGCACTTTGCAAGTATGTATGTTAGAGATTGAGGTTACAGTTACAGTTAAACAGAAACTTTGCCCGATCGATTTATCCTCTGCTTGTTTGTTCAGGTTCTTAATCAAGATGAAACACCTTTATTGTACAGTCTGGTTTTCGGGGAGGGAGTTGTTAATGATGCCACATCAGTGGTTCTTTTCAATGCAATCCAGAGCTTTGACCTTTCTCACATCAACACTACCACTGCTTTGCAATTTGTCGGAAACTTTTTGTATTTGTTCATCTCAAGTACTTTGCTGGGGGTTTTGGTGAGGCTTTTCTTTTCTATTCCCAGTTTGAAGATATTCTTGATTATGGTTTGGTATTCCTTACGAAGCTACGATTTTTTTTGTTTATCTTCTACAGGCTGGACTGCTTAGTGCCTTCATTATTAAAAAGCTCTATTTTGGAAGGTTTGTATATTAGTCCGATATAAATATTTTTTCCTCATTTAACTAGCTGAGGACAAATTGAATTGTCTAGTAATTCATGGTATATAAAAGTGTGGAATAGTTGAGCATTCTCAACTGTAATCTGTATCAGTTGAACTTGAGTCTAAGTGTTGGGTACGGATAAAAATTCTCTGCCCCTTTTCGATGCCCCTACTTATGCCCCAACACAAAAAAAAAACACTACAAAATTAAATTCCAAGCCCTATCCTTAAATTCTAAATTCTACACCCTATACCCTAAAAAATACACCCTACCCTAAATTCTCTAAACTCTAACCTAAAACCATAAACCTAATTTTAAGCATAGGAGCACCGAAAAGAGGCAGAGGATTTCCATCTGTTGGATACGAGTATATGTCCAACACGGGAATATTCAATTTCTTCCAAGTTTTTCCATGTATTTGGAGGAATCACAGAAGCTAATACCCATGTCAAGATATGCATCAGACACAAGTGCTTCAAAAAAATGAAGAGTCGCAGTAACATAGATTATTATTTCAGTTGAACTTAATTAGATTATATATCTGCCTAAGCTGTAAGCACTTGTTTTGCAGTTTATCCAAATAGTTAAATATACTTGATAAATACTTGCTGTTATTCTTTCAAATAATATCTTCAACTTGAATAATGTGTTCTCGTATCTTTTCTTTTGCAAAAACAGGCATTCAACTGATCGTGAGGTTGCTCTTATGATTCTCATGGCTTACCTCTCTTATATGCTTGCCGAAGTAAGGCTTCTTAGACATTGCCGGGCACCTCTTCAATGACAGTTTTTCTTTTCTATCAAGAAAAAAAGGCAACCTAATCTAATGACGATGTTGGAACTATTGTCTTGCAGCTTTTCTATTTAAGTGGGATACTTACAGTGTTCTTTTGCGGGATTGTTATGTCTCACTACACGTGGCATAATGTTACGGAAAGTTCAAGAGTGACAACAAAGTATGTTCAGTCTCCAATATCCGTTGTTTTGAACTGTATCGAACCTTTCGTGTTATTGTATCTCATCACTCCCAATTATTCTTGTAGGCATGCTTTTGCTACTCTGTCATTTGTTGCCGAGATCTTTATCTTCCTCTATGTTGGTATGGATGCTTTGGACATTGAGAAGTGGAGAGTTATTAGTGACACGTAAGGGCCAATTATACATCGTTTTTAGATCTCACCAATGACTTAAAGTTCCGTTTTGGCTATTACAAGTTAAGTTTACATAACTCTTCTTTTTTTCTCAGCCCTGGAAAATCGGTTGGGGTGAGTTCGATTCTGTTGGGCTTGATTCTTGTTGGAAGAGCAGCCTTTGTTTTCCCATTGTCCTTTGTATCCAACTTGATGAAGAAAACTCCATACGAGAAAATTGGATTCAAACAGCAGGTATGAGTTTCAAACCATTCTAACTTGCACCTTAGTATGCCCGAGTTCGATAAATTTATACCTTTTTCTGGACATCTATTTTTCAGGTTACCATTTGGTGGGCAGGTCTTATGCGCGGCGCAGTCTCAATCGCACTTGCTTATAATCAGGTATAAAGATTTTAACTCACTTAAACTTATATATAGATAAATCAAGGTTCCAACCATGGTTTGCATACTGGTTAATTTAGTAATGCCAAATTGAGATGATTTGCAGATGAAAATGTAGAAAACTTGCCTATTATTGCGAATTTCTGGCTTTCCTTTATGCAATGATGTTGAGTTTAATATTTGATTATTAATTTTTTGCAGTTTACCAGTTTAGGCCATACGCAATTGCGAGGGAATGCAATGATGATAACCAGCACAATCACGGTTGTTCTTTTCAGCACAGTGGTAAGACATAAGTGTCTTCGTTTTGGTAAACAAGCTTGACCGTGTAATCAAGTTTACTCGAGTTGTTTAATTTTTATCTTGAATCGAGCTCACGCTTATTTCAACTCGAGTTCAGCTCTGCTTGGTCATACGACCCTAATCGTAGCATAGCAGTCGTAATGTGTTTCATTAAGCAAACCCCATGATTCCTATGTAAATATGTTCGTTAACACTCTGCAGGTTTTTGGATTGATGACTAAGCCATTAATTAGAATCCTGCTTCCTTCACCAAAACATCTAACCAGAATGCTTTCATCTGAACCATCTACTCCAAAATCATTCATCGTGCCACTTCTCGACAACGGCCAAGAATCCGAGGCTGACCAAGGAAACCGAAACGTACTCCGACCAAGCAGCTTAAGAATGCTCTTGACCACTCCTTCCCACACCGTACACTATTATTGGAGAAAATTTGATGATGCCTTCATGCGACCTGTGTTCGGCGGAAGGGGTTTTGTACCCTTTGTTCCCGGATCACCCACCGAACAAAACGGTCATCAATGGCAATGAAGTAGGAACTCGAAGCTGATACAATAGCAGCAGGTAGTAAAATCATAGTGATACCGGCGTAAAAGTCGGATTTTAGTGTGGAGTTTGTGTAATTAATATAGATGAGAGTTTTGCAGATTGATTATAACAGCAATTTTTCCCAGCATTAGCTGTTTATCTTTTGATTGCATTCCTGTACCTGTTGTGTCAATATTTGGATTTGTATTATTGACTTAACTGTTTGGTTTGTTAACATTTTTTAAAGTATGTTAGTGTTATATTGAATATTATTTTGAGTTTTCAGATCAGTTTAAAATAGATATATATTTATTGGTAATTAATTATACTATGCATTGACAATGAAAATAAAATCTTTACAAGTACTTTAATTTTAGTGTTAAAAAGTTTAAGGGTTTAAATTTATGAGTTTAAAATTTAAGTATTATGGTTAAAATTTAGAGTTTAGAGATTAAAATTTAAATCATTTATCATATTATTTTAAATCTTAAACCCTTAAATTCTAAATCATATATCTTAAATTAAACTTTTAAACCTTAAAATTAAAGTTTAAAAAATTAAAGGCTTATAGAAATTTCTTGTTTCCACTGCAAATGCATGTAATACTTTTTCTTTATCTAATTATGTATGGTCTTGCAGGGCAGAAGATTTTATTTTAACATTATATTAATTAATATTCTCTTAAACTCTAGGAGGTAGCAATGTAGTCATTTTTTACATAATATAATGCAAATATACTTTAGTTACATAATTTATTTATAAATATAAAAATTTAAAATTAGTTAAAACAATTATTTAAAAAAGTAAATTTTAATACCAAACGTATTGAGAAGGTACACACTGATAAGGTCTAAATAGTTCAAGCACATGAAAATGTTGTCCGAAACAAAACTTAAGCTATTTAGTATTAATTTCACGATCAGTACAGACCTTAATTACATACATATAAACAACTTTATATAAAATTATTAATTAAATTTGAGAATTTAATTAAATTAATATACTTTATTCATAAATGCGACTATCTGAAAATTGAAAATAGTTTTAAGATAATTTAAAATACACGAAGGAACGAGAAAAATATAAAGATGTCAATGATGATAAAGATGCGAAGCATGCATGGATGGTTTATATAGTTACATGATAAAAGTTGGACTTCAACCAAATGTAAACTCACCTCTCAAACATGGATATTTAGACCAGAGCAGGCTCCATCAAACATGTTCCATGTCCTGTCCACATTGCCTGTAACAAAAAATTATATATGAATCCAAATTTACGAATTTATTTTAAATTTGAATTCATTTATTATCCAATCAGAGTATTATTATCTGAATCCGAAAAAAAAAACGAAATTAGATAGATACACTAGTTGGAGATGTACCTGAAAAGATGTTCAAACGCAACGCGGCAGCCGCTGCAACTCCGAGAAAACAAGGGAAGCAACACTAGCCAGACCAGGTATACCTGAGCTTTTCAACTCGGAAACGATGCCTTGAATCCGTGTGATCTCCGGTGCCGATATCGATAATATCATAGCATGCGATAAGTACTGCCTACAAGAATAACCAACTGTGTGCAGTATCCGCTTCAAGAGCAAGTGGGAATTGCCGTTGCCGCGCCATGACTCGAGGATCGAACCGGCCTTTGAAAGATTAGTTAGGAACCCGGTCGTGGCTTCCCTTGGAGCTGCCTTGAGCAACAATACAACGCATTCAGAGGCTACATCGGCAATGTGTGGTTCAGGATATGCACTTAACTCCAACAACACTCCAACATTGCTGCCAAAGTCCATTATATCTCTAATGCGTTGCTGTTGATCGGCTGAGCCACTCAACTGGAACGAACCATCGAGTAATAGAGTGGGTTCCTTCGTGTAGACAGAAGGATTTCCGATAGAGCGGAGAAGGAAAGCCTTGAACAAGCCAAGAGTTGGTTCGAGGAAGTCTTCCATGTCCTTTGCATATACGAACTCCAAAAGATTACCGATTTTCCGAACCACCTTTAGCTCCGAAAGTAACTTGGAATCCATCTCTGGAGCAGAAGCCAATGCTAAACAAAGTTTGACATTGTTTACATTTGCATTCGTTAGATCTCCAAGCAAAAATCCGAAACATTTCGAGACCATTTTCGGATATAGAATGTCGGGGATTTTGATATAATCGAACTCGATTAGCATCACTAGAAGCTTCTGCGCATACATGGGAATGGGATCTTCATCTTCAATCAAGGTGGGGTAGAGTGGAAGAAAATGAGAATTAGCTACCAATCTCAGATCCTTTGAATTTTGATCAGTTAATGAAGCTTCATTCAAGAAGATCGTCATCGCATCGAACATGATTTTCAGGCACAAAAATCTAGCATTTCCATCTTTGTTTCCCTTGTAAAGAGCAGCAAGGCTAGGGAGAATTTCAAGAATAACAGGAGATTCCTCTGGTATAGATTCCAGAACTCGTAACAATGTTATCTGGAAATCGTCCCGTCCCTAGTCAATGAAAAAGATAGCCTGTATTAGTATATTTTGGCATAAAAGAGCAAAGAACATAGATATAGAGATATGAACATCAAAATACTTTGAAAAACTTAGAGAAATCAAACATTGTTACGTCATGAATATAGTCATATCGAATGCTATTGCTCACCCAAGTACAAATAATTGCATTATGTGCACCAATTATTATATTCTACTTGCACCATATCTCGATTTTGTAAGCAGAAATGAAAGAAATGCTCTCTAAAGTTTATAACTAGTGATGACATCAAAAGGATGGCTGAGATGAAACTACATACCTGAAATGGTGTCTCAACAACTTGGATAAGATTTGCCAACTGCCGCAAGAACTGATGACTCACCAATCTGTTCTTAAACGATGAGTTCTCGAGAAGATGAAGAACTACAGGGAACAAATGAATATTGTTCTTCGGAGCAGCACGACTGGTAAGGGCAGAGATCTGCCCATGTCGTTTTCCTCCCATCATTTGCTGGATATCTCCGGTTATACCATCGAGTAAGCTGGGCACAGTAGATGCCACTTCATTGAGAAATGAATTTAGGCAATGCTTTAGATAGTTATCCTTCTCTTTTGCCAACCTGTCCACTGTGGGGAGTAACCTTGAATTGCAAAAGAATTGCAGTAACCATCTCTTACCATTCTTACAAAGAAGAGCCACCGAAACAAGTGCTTTGCCCCGCAAGACTTCACTCCCTTGTTCAATGAGAGACACAAGATTAGGCACCAGATTCTTGTCCTCTGACAACTGTTGAAGGTACCTTCCTATATTGGAGAATGAATGGCTTCCAAGCATAACCACATTTAGAAGATTTAAGCTGATTTGCTGCTCACGTGGACTGCCCTTGACAAGAGCAGATGCGATATCCTTGAGTGACAGTTTATCTGTAACTGATTGAATGATATGGGGATTGAAACGAACAAGGCGGACCAAACAAGACCCTGCAGTTAGCCTCATGCTCTCCTGCTTCCCCACAGCCTTGTAAATGTAACACAGGTTACTGATTATGTCCTGGCTGGTGAAACGAGCTGCCCAATATCCTCCTTGACTGCAAATGTTTTCAATTGTCCTAAGTGCGTAAAGCTGAATCATGTCATCCTCTCCTTTACGTAAGACTGATGACACCAATGAAATCAATGAATTTGGGACCTGCCAATGAGGGGAGAAAGTAGCATTACAGTATTTCACAAGCAACAGTTCTCTGTAAAGCATCAGAATCAAGACTTCATGACTGTCTATTAATATTGTATTTTGGCAGTTTCTGACTTGCTTAAATCATGGAATCATCGAAAGCAACATCATTAAAAATCAAGATTCACTTATCAGAATTATTATCTAAAAAGCTAGAGCAATGGCATATGAAACAGACCTGCCAGCCAGATGCAGGCTTGTTGTCTTTTGATGGAGATTCAAAAGGATTGTTATCTCTTGCTTGCTCATTTTGAGTGGAAATATAGAACATTAATTCACCTAATGCAGCCATAGAAAATCTTCTCACTTTTTCCTGCCTGTCTCTAAGACCATCAGTAAGTGCGCCTAAAATTCCTGAATTTGCCAAGTCATCTTCAATCGAAGTAGAATGTCTGATCAGCAAGCCGATCAGTGAAGCAAGTTGTACACGCAAAGCCGAAGTCTTGGACTGCCTCAGCATTTTCACAAGAATGAGCATTATTGGACCATTAGTCAAGATATTGGCTGCATCTGTGTTATTACTAAGCATCTCAAGGTATCTAATCACATTTTGCTTCTCAGCGATGCCAGTACTCCCACCAAGTATTGATATGATCCTACTGTTGAGTGCATCCAATTTTTCCTTTGACACTCTTACATAATCAGGCGGTTGCAACGCCTCAAATGGTAGTGAAGGAAGTACCTCTGACATTTTATCAGCTTTTCTGCTTGGCATTACAGGTCTTACAGAAAGATCAGAAGGATGCCAGAGAACTTGGGAGATATTGTTGGTTGTTTTTGACCAATCCGACTCGAGGGCAGCCCCTGGACTTTCCTTAATTCTCTGGTTTCTGTGTTGAGAACTGACACTTGGTGGGGTAGCAGCCACTTCAACATGATCTGAAGACGATACCTGATCATATTTTTTTGAATCATCTGAGGGAGGCAAATTATTCCCAGCTTGGCTGCCTGATCGTTCAATGTTATTATCCCCCTCCTCCATTCTGAACTGTTGCTGATTCTGGCTTGAATTTTTTTCTTCAGTCGTACAAGTGGGGACATCTGACCCCTCTGGTTCATCATTCACTTCCTCTTCAGTGTTTTCATCAAAATCAAGTTCCATATCAGTGTTCTCAATTTTAACTTCAGCTTCATTCTCAGAGCTATTCGGAATGGGCCTCCGGTAATTTTCCTTCTCATTCTCCTTCTGTAAGTTTGTTTTGGCTATTCTAGATAACCTCATGAGGTTCACACGCTTGTGCTTCTCCTCCACTCCTCTACCAGAAGCCTTTGTTTGAGTTTTACGGCCAACAGGAGTACCCTTAACTGGTGTCTCAGGGGCTCTTGAACCTACCAGAGAATTCTCATCCTTCCTTGAGACCCCTTTTGAATCTCTTTCCCTAATTTTAGGAGGGGTTTTGCTTTGGGAAGATCTATCACCATTACGCTCTGAGAGACATGGTTTAGCATACAACTCAATCATGCTTTCAAAAGCAGGCTGAGGAGGTAAAGTTACTTGAGAAAATTTAGTCCTCCAAAAGGCATGCACACAAAGCTCAGACCACTTTATTCTCTCAGCTGGATCTTTAATCAGAAGAGAATTAACAATATTGACAAAAGAAGGGCTTGGACTTCCTGGGAGTGGAGGAGGTGGATCTGAGAGGATGGATTTTACAAGTTGAGTGAACTCCCTGCCAACAAATGGAGGCTTTCCTGCATAACACTCGTATAGCACACAACCTAGTGCCCAAAAATCAGATGCATAAGAATGGACACCTCCATCCTCAAACAATTCAGGAGCCATATAACAGGGTGTTCCACGTTTTGCTTGTGGCAGCTAAACAATACAAATCAGAACAATACTCAACTTAGAAACTAGAAAAAAAGGGGTGAAAAGATGAACTTGATTAAATTGGCAATTAAATCATGTCTATGGTGCAGTGTATCACAATTGTTACAAGAACTTACCATGGAAGAAGGCGTTCTAGATATATCGGTCAACTTTCTTGCAAGTGCAAAGTCACATAACTGCATCACGCAAATATACACGTGAAACTCAATTGGATAGGAAGCAGGATGATAGCAACTTCATCTTATTAAAAAGTTATGGCGGATAGGTACCTTTATATGCCCATTCTCGTCCAAAAGTATGTTCGATGGTTTTAAATCACAGTAAATGATTCCTTTTGAATGTAAATATCTGATAACAAAAACAAAAAAAATCCATTAGTAACTCACAAAAGCTATGTTAGTTCAACTTGCAGACATGAGTATGAACATATAACCTTCCAAGGATCTTCTAGAAAGAAAAAAATATAAAAAAATGACAGAAATTGAGCATAACCATGTCAGACACTCGTACCCGTATCCAACACTCATATTTGAGTCCAAGTAATATAGCACAAAAAACATTAAACAGTAATAAAATACATAATACGCACGCAAACAGCAAAATGAAAAATAACATTTATTCTTACTGCAAAGCTTTCACAAGATCATGGGCCAAGAAATGAATTGAATCTTCTGGCAGCTTACCATCCTGCAACCCATAAATAAATAAAAATATATTAATGCAACTCAAACGTATGTTTAAAACAAGCATACCGACGTTCGGGATCCTTGAATCTGACCAATAAAATTTCTTAGTTGCTTTCCTGCTTTAAAGGAAATGAAAAAGATGTAACCTGTAAGTACCTGCCGTAACAAGGTCATGAGATCACCACCGGTACAGAATTCCAAAACTAACCACAAATGTGCAGAAGTTTCGTACCTTGATACACAAGTGACAAAAATGAGAAATTTTCAAAATATGCCAAAAATTAAGAAGTACGCGTATTTTAATTGGAAAATAAACATACCATGAGTAAAATTTGAGTATATTCAGATCATTTAAAGAGTGAAGCATCCTAACCTGAAAAGGGAAATGCAATAAAAGTAAGATAGAAGCAAAAATTGTACTATATTAGAAATTAAGCATTATAATTGTGGTTATTAAAACATACTTACCAAATATTACACAGAAAAATTAAAAAAGAAAGAACGGAAAGAAACAGCTCTCACTTATATAAAGATCATGCCTAGTAAACCACAAGCTTAAATTACAAAAAAAGGAGCATCTTAAATTCTTAATTTCCAATAAGAGTAATCAATCACTCAAATCAGCTCAAGCATTGAAAAAGTCGAGGTTATTTTTAGATGAACTTTGCTCCGATATAAATTAAACATAAATACCGAGATTATCAGATTATCTCAGATATTCAAAAGGGAAGAAAAAAAAAAGGCAGCTCTAACATCTGTAAAGATCATGCCTAATAAAATTACGAGGTAAAATCAAATCAATGGCATCCAAATTTTCAATATTAGTAATTGATCACTCAAATCGTATCAATAAACTAAAAAAATCGATGTTACTTCTTGAAGAACTTTGTTCCGCTGTGATTTCTCCACGCTTTTGATTGCGAAATACTCAATCGTCTTCTTCTTCCTTCCTTTATACACAGTCTACCAAAAAATGAGATTAATTAAAAGAAAATGCAGCAAAACCGAACATAATCAGCGACGAAAAAACGATGGCGAAATCTGAGAGAAATTAGATGATTTTACCGAATATTTGCCGCGACCAATGGCTTCGTAGATGTGATACTGGTTCATGCTGAGGCTGTTAGGGTTCAGGATTTGAAAATTGAGAGAGCGAGTGAGGGTATTTTGGGAAGAAGATTTTTCTGGGAGCTTTTTTGAAAGAAGAAGAAATTAGTGAGACTCTGAAGACAAATGAAGAGAGAGAGAGTAAGGAACTGTGGAGATGAGCGGGAAATTAATTCAAATTGAAAATCAAAAGCAGAAAATTTATTATATGTCGAGCTTACGTGGCGGATCAAAATGAAATCACGTGATTTGAACGTGATATATGACTTTGGGAGGGATTAACACCTGGCAAGCACTATGAATGCCGCTAAAAGAAGAAAAGTTTTAAAATTTGTCTAAAGTAAAAATATTAGAGCTTTTGATAATTAAAAATATTAAATTTTTGATAATATTATTTTGTTGGTTTTTTTAGTTTTTTTTAATAAATCTTATTTATAATCTTAATCTTACCTAGAGAGGTGTTTTTAGTGGTTCTAAAACTCATGACCTAAGAAAATACAAGGAAACAAAGATTAACAGTTTGACCAACCGGTCAAATGTGCTTACTCGATTCATTTTTTAGTTATTTTGCAAGTTTCAATACTTATTTTGTAAATACTGATATTTAGTTTTTTTCATAAATTTTCAGTTTGAGACAAAGTATCACAACTTACAAAATAAATATCGATACTTACAAAAAAAATCTCAAAAAACCAATCAAAATTGTTATCAAGAAATCTAACATTTTCAGTTCGAGAAAAAATTTCGAAATTTGTCATCTTTTAGTTGCACCCTAGACATATCGTACGTTAGACTCGTCTCAATGTATCCGGTGAAATTTTAAAAAAATAATAAATTGAACTTTAAAACTTTTACTTCCAACTAAATTCCTGAATTGATAAATTGAATTAATTAAGTTTTCTATCTAATTTTAACTATTATTTTTTTACATGTGTTTCTTGAGATATTATTGTCATGTAAGACATTATAGTTAGGGATAGACATTTCACTCGGTCGATCTGATTGTTTGTAAAAAAAATTGGTTTGGTTAGAGTGGAAAAATTTGACCCGACCTGAACTAATAGTGTAATTTCTCTCTATTTTTAGGAATATTTTGTAATAAATATTTTTATAATTAGGTCTTTAAAATTGATTTTTTACAATTTGGTCTCTAAAATTATTTTTTTTACAATTAGATCCCCAAAGTTGAAAATTTTATAGATCAAGTCGGATTGATTTGGGTTTAGGATAATTATTTTCAGGTCTGCCAAAAACCCGACCCACGCCCATCCCTAATTATAGTTATTTCCTGGGACATTTATAAGTTTTTTAGAATTTTTTTATAAGTTTTTACAGAAATTTTAGAACTTTTAAGAATTTTTTAAAAAAATAAAAAATGCCAAGTCACAACACTATAACACGACACGCAGTGGAGGAACCAGAATCTTAAAAATGGATCCAAAGTTTTAATACACATTTTTTTTTATAAATTGGTATGCAAAATAAAATTTCTTTTACAAATTAAACTATGTTTTTAAAATTTTCCCAAAAAATAAGGATGCATATGCTTCGCATGGGAGCCATATGCATCCGCCCCTGACGACACGTTGTATCAAGTGATTAAAAAAAACGGTTAGATTTAACCGTTAACGTTGATCAATGGGTGATTGACAAAATTTTAAAGTATAAAGGCTTAATTAGGTAGGAAAAATTAATGAATTAATTAAGTTTTTTAAAATTTTAAGAACTTATGATACCTTTAAGCCTTTAAGTTATGTTCCATTTTGATTCGTTTATTGTTTATATTGACTTAAATCCTAGCTTCAATGTGAGTTGTACAAAAACAAAATAATTATCGACATCGGGAATGTTTTATAAGTGAAGGGAGTTGACAGAACTTTGTTGAACAATGAGGATACGGTGACTAAGGAATTTGTTCCTAATAGATTTTGAATCTACAATTTGAAGGAGAAATAATGATGTCAACAAAAAATTTTAACTACTCACTCTAGATATCGTTGACCTTGAATAATTACTCTTAATAAAATGCTAACTAGAGTGATTTTGAAATGGCAAATCATAATGGAATATGCAATCTTTGTAATAATCATTTGAAAATTGGAGATCGCTTTGTTGTCAACTATTCTTTTGTGACAAAGATATGAAAGGGTGGGTATTTAGTTCATAGTTACTAGAATGGGAAACGGCTTACCGATTGACTAATTGAAAATGACGTTTTAAATTTGAGAATATAATGGCGTGGGACGGGACTCAAAATGATTGTTATGGTTCTGAAAAAAGTGAAGATAAGAAGAAGATGAAGAAACAGTCGAAGGAAATAAAACAAACTCAAATGTATGAACCCTCTTTTTTAGCTTGATTCAAATGAGAAAGGAGTTCGGCCCTTGAGTAGCATATAATTCATAAAAAATGACCCAAAACTTCTATAAACAAATTTTCAATTTATTCTAAGGATTTAATAACTTCAATTTGAATCTGAAATTCAAATTTTATCGTTATATTATTATTATATGTATTAGTATAATTAATTATGTACCTCGTCTAAAGGTGGCAAACGGGTCATGCAATTCGGTTTCGGTTCAGATTATTTCAGTTTAGTTTATTTCGGGTTTGACTATATTCGGTTTCAGATCGGTTCGGATCTGGTTCGGTTTTAGTTCGGGTCTATGGTGATTTCAGTTCAGGTATCGGGTCAAGATGTTGTGTCGGTTGATTTTCGGTTTGATTGACTTTCGGTTCGGATATTTTCAGATCAGTTGATTTCGGGTCAGGTCAATATCAAGTTAATAGGAGATCGATCGGTTTTAGTATGGTTTTCAGGTCGAGTTAGGTTTTTCCACCCTATATATGACTTTATATAGCATGTATATTTGAATTTTTGGTGAGTTATGCGATAGTTCACATCTCATCTTTATTTATTTTAATATATTTTTTTTATTTCGGGTTGCCTTCGGTTCGGGTCACTTTCGGTTCGGATGAAATCGGTTCAGTTCCATTCGGTTAAGTTGAAAATTGATTCGGGTCCATTATGTTCGGTTGAAAATTGGTTTGAGTTTATTTTCAGTTCAGCTAAAATTCGATTCGATTTTGAATTGATTTATTTCAGGATTCGGATCAAATTCGAGTCACCGGTTTCGAGTCTCGATTCGAGTAAATCAATTTAATTCTCAGGTTTGTCAGGTCCTCGTCCTCGCCATATATGATTCGGTAAGGTAACATTCTACATTTTCGTTTTATGTTTTGTATCGTATTACGTTCAAGTAACTATGATTTAGCTTCTATGTAACATTTATCGAAGAATGCTTGGATGGTAACAAGAACTTAAATGGCTTTGTAGATTTCTTAGGGAAAAATCATTACTCACTCTAATTTTCAACCTTGCATGGAATAGTTTAATATAGGTATAATATTAAAATATACCCCTAAAGTTTAATTGAATAATGCTTTTGGCCCATATTCTTTTTTTAACTAATTTAACTCCTACTATTTTATTTTAGGGACTTAATTGTAAAAACAATAATTTTAGGGGATATAATTGTAAAAAAAAATATTTTGAAGGACTAAATTATAAATAAAAATTCAATTTTAAGGACCTAATTATAAAAAATATATAAAGAAGGGGTATTATTATAAATGTCCCTAAAACTTTAGAAGAAAATTACACAATTAGTCTCAGGTCGGGTTGAATAAGATATTTTCCACCCTAAATCCGAACCCTACCCAATGTCACCCTTAATAAAGACCCGACCCGAATCCGATTTTGTCATTTAAAAAATTGACCCGATCGGGCCGGGTCAGGTTGAAATTTGACCGTATCGGGTAAAATGTCCATCCCTAGTTAGTCAACTAACGATAAACATCTTGAAATGACGTGACAAACATACATGAAAGCACACACCGCAATAGTAGTGTCATATAGACAAATATGGTGACTTTACATAATGACACACCAGTCAATTTTTAATACAATTGTATAAAATGTAAAAAAAAAAATCTTCTGACGCGTCATTTTAAGTTGTTTATCGTCAGTTGACTATCAATTTCATCTATAGAGGGCCATTTTGATCCAGAATAAAACGTTAGGAGATTTTTTACTTTATGCGTTTAATATACTCTATTTGAAAATAAATGAACTGTAAGGCTTTTATTGGAGTACAATATAGTGGTGATAAAATATTCAGAAAGTGCAAGGGATATAGTTAATTGTTAGCGGTATAAATAGAATTGAAATCATCCACCTATTTCCAGTGCTTTTATTTATGCTCCACACTAAAAATTAGGTTTATAATTTAGAGTTTAAGGTTAGAGTTTAAAAAATTTAAGGTATGATAAATTTTTAAAGTGTAAGATTTGAAATTTAAAATTTAGAATTAAGACTTAGAATGTAATTTTTTTAGTGTTAGAAGTACTAGAAAAGGACAAATATTTTTATCCGTATAAATAAGAATGATCATGTGAATGTTAATGCTTTGTAATAGCTAGTGTATATTTGGTTAAATAAACTCTTCGTATAAATTATATTGGATGGAGTTAGCTTTACTATGTACTTTCTCTAACAACTTTTTTACTGTTTTTTATAATAAAACAAATATTTTTTTTTAAAAGATCGATATATAAAAGGATTTAGTTCGGTTTTGTTCAAATTAAAAAGTAGTTATTATAGGGTAACCAACTTTTTTTTCTTCTTATTATCAAAATCGAATTGAATCGTTATCACCCAAATTCAAGATGTAAACTAAAAACAAAACAAATAAATAAAACATATAGGCTGAGGCTTAAAGACTAGTGGATAAGAAGTTCTTGAAATTTTGAAAACAAATCAATTCATCTTTTAAATTTTTTCCACTCAATTAAGCCTTTAAACCAATAAATTGAATCAATTAAGTCATTTGACCAATTTTAACCACTAAATCTTGACAACTTTTTTTTAGATATTACTGTCACATAATACTATACGATTCTATCATGTGTCATTTACATATTTTTAAAAATATTTTTATAAGTTTTTAAAACTTTTAATTTTTTTTAAATAAAATAAAAATCTTAAAAATACCAAGTGTCAACACTGTGACACGATGCGTTGCACAAATTGATCCAAAAAACCGTTAGATTTAACAGACAATGTTGGTCAAATAGTTTAATTGATTCAATTTATTAATTCCAGAAACGTACACAAGATTTCATGTAAGGGAATGCGAACTATCTGAAAGTTATATTAAAAATGTAGGGGTGCAAAATTATAAAATTTTAAGGGTGCATAATTAGATTATCAATAAAAATACAAAGAAATACATAAAAATATAGAAAAACTTAAAATTTTTAAGGATGCGACTGCCCCAGCACCTTGCGTCCTTTCCTGCTTAAGCCAAACATATATGATAAATTAAAAACCACAAAATTAAATTTGACCTATATAAAAAGTTGAATAAACATTGAACTGATAAAAAAAAAACAGTTCAATGTCGGAAATGAATGAATAAGTTCAGTGATTAAGGGTATAAAAATTTAAATTCAAGAAATTTAATCAACAATGGTGAAGGATAATTTAGTAATTTCACATCCCTATAAGGCTATAAATATTAAGTTTCATTAAAAAATATTTTAGTCCTTTGCCACAATTGCCCTTTAATTAATTGTGTGTTGCCACAATTGCCCTTTAATTAATTGCGTGTTGCCACAATTACCCTCTTACACCTAATCTGATTTTCTTTTTCTCAGATTGCCCTCAATTAAGTAACTTATTGCCAAAATTACCCCAACTATTTCCCGTTCATTTGCTTTAATTTTCTAATTTGCCCCTTCATCTGCTTTTAAAACAATTACTATAAGATGTTATAATACAAATTTTATTTCTTAGAATTACAGTGAAATATGAATTTAGAGGGGGGGGGGGGGGAATAAAACCGGATAAAAATATAGTTATTTCAATATTACTCTTTGTTTTGCTTTAAATAAAACAAAGTTAATAGGAATTTGGAAAAACATTCTTGAATCTAAATAAAGAATTCGAGTTACTCAAATAATTTTTGAACCTATTCACAAAATTCGAAGTTCTCCATTGTTTAAACTTTAAACAAAACAAAATCATTTTTAGAAAATTTAAAACAATTATAAAAATAACATTATCAAGTATGAATTACTGTTTATTAAAATTTTAAAATTCTAATTATAAAATAACTAATAATCTTACATAGCGATATTTTAAAATTTTGAATGTCATTAATTTTTTTAAATATAATATAATATAAGGACACATGTTAAAATATTAATTTTTGAACCGACACGTGTTAATATATATATATATATATATATATATACAAAAATTAAAAGCGAGGTTTTCATTAAAAAATGCAAGGTACAAACAAATAAAGCATACCTAACATGAAAACATCAACATATGTGAATAAACAAAACCAAAAACCTCCTTGAATACAATTTTCATCTTCCATACAAAAATTCCACGATTATCAATATTTTCAGTGTTTTTATTTAAATTAGACGTTATATCATTGTAGGAGTAGAGATTGAATAAAGTAGCTTTATAGATTATTTCGCGAACAATTCTGAATACATCGACATAAATTGTTACAAAGAAATTCTAACCATAAGAGACTCTTAACTTTCACTGATCAGTGGTGCGACGTAATAAATGTAATACAAGAAAAATAAATTATCATTACTATAAATAAAAATTATGTCAAAAAACAAACGAAAACAAAACGCTTCAACATATATATGAGAAAAGAAAGAAACCAACACATAAATAATATTTGGTTAAAGAAAACTTAGTTTTGAGTTTCTAAGAGTTCTTAAGTAGATAAAAGTCTAACTCAATTAATTATGATCTATAGACAGCTCTACGTGGGATAAGTATTTGATGAAGTTGAGTAAAATTTTTAGAGTATATAAAGTTTACGAGTTATAATTTATAATTTAAAATTTATTTAATTTTTTAGACGAGTTGAATTTATAAAATTCAGATTGTTTGAGTTTCTGTTTAAATTTAATTTTTAAAAATATAAGTTCTATAGCACAAATTGATTTCAACTTAGTTTTCTATCACTCAAATTTTATTTGAAATTTATTTTCGAGTTGAATTTATGAAATTACAATTCGAGTTAAATTGAGTAAAATAATTTAATTTTTCAAGTCGAGTTTAGTTTTGCTCACTCACCTCTATGCCCGACCTGCTCGGGTCAACATTAGAAGAGAAGAAAAAAATTCGGGACGCGATTCGACTCATTAACAGGTCTATTTAAAATCGTAAAATGGCGAAATTACGAGGGCATTTCTGTAATTTAATTCACGAAAATGCCCCTAAAGTTGACTGAAATCACAGCCATGTTCAGAATTGAAACACAAAAACAGTGGCAATGGAGAAATTAAGTCGTACACAGATACTTTCTGTTCTTCCCCAATTTCGTAGTCCTTCCTCCCCTCCTGTCTCTGTCGCTCAAATCCCTAAACCCCTTTTGTATTTTTGGTGGGACTTTTCACTCTTCTCTTTTGGAATTCCAAAAACAGGCAAGTTCCATTTCTCCGCTTCTTCAATTTATCACTCTTTCAAATTTTAGGTTTTTTTTTGAATTTCCGTTGACTTGCGTTTTTCTGGTTTTGTGTCACCGAAATGCATATATGTTTTCCTCTTCGTTCATGTTTGTTAATGTGTTTAAGGATTTGGTTTATTTTTGTTCTCATAAACATTGGTTCATTTTTGTGGGCTAGAAACTTAGAATTTGGGTTTTAGGTTTTCATTTATGTTTAGTTGTTTATACACTAGGGTTTTAGGCCTTAATGCTAGAAGAAAAGATGAAATTTATCTGGTTTCTCTCATTATGGGAACAATGTCAATGGAAAAGCACGCTTTATAACTTGTATTGATATGCATTGCTTTTGTAATTTTCTTTTTTCCATCGAATTGTTCTTATTCTTACGTGTGTTCTATGGATTATGATATCATTTTAGGCTTTTATTATTATTATTATTATTTTGTGATGATATTTTCGAAATATTTAGTTATAATTTCTGGCAGGAAATTTGGTTGGTTGGTCTGGTCAATGCAGAAGTATGAAGACTTATATTTCTTTCACCGTTTCTTATTTATGCTCGAAAAATTTGAACTTTTAATTGCTTGTTCTATAAATGCATTTTGAAGAAGTTTGCAAGTACATTGTGTTTAACCCTTTTTTCATGCACGCAAACGACTTGTTGTGTTAAATGTGGTAATGGTTCTGATGGATAGGATTTTGATATCTTCAGATCCCTGGCTTTGTCAAATTTGGGTTCTTAATTGTTGTAATTTTATAAAATGACTGCAGGGCCCATGAGGAGTTGAGAGATGAGTTTCTTGTCTGATACTTGACAGATCTCGGAGGAAGAGTACCAGATTCTGTTATCATTTAATGAAATTAGATTGCTAAAGCAATAATTAACTCCTTTTATTACCAAAACACATTCAACCAGACCCCCTCTGGATTTTTTATGTGATGGACTGCAACAGGGAAGAGGCCATAAGGGCCAAAAACATTGCGGAGAAGAAGATGCAGAATCGGGATTTTTCTGGGGCTCTTAAAGTTGCGATCAAGGCCAAACAACTTTTCCAGGATCTGGAGAATATTTCTCAGATGATAATGGTGTGTGATGTGCATTGTGCTGCTGAGAAACCATTTTTCGGTAATGAGAAGGATTGGTATGCCATACTTAAGGTGGAGCAGACAGCTGATGAAGTTACAATAAAGAAGCAGTATAGAAAATTTGCTCTCCAACTTCATCCGGATAAGAATAAGTTTCCGGGAGCAGAAGCTGCTTTTAAGTTGATTGGGGATGCTCAGAGAACTCTTTTGGATCAAGGCAAAAGATCTGCACATGACATGAAACGGAAAGTGACTGTTAATAGACCGGCTCCGGCAGCAGCATTTCGCCCCCCGCAGAATCCAAGTTGGCACCCACACACAGCTGCTCAGAATAATATCCCCAACTTTTCTGGATTGAATTCTCAACAACAGCGACAACCGCCAACTCAAGCAGGGTTCTCCAATGGCCAGCGCACTTTTTGGACCAAGTGCCCATACTGTACGGTTAGGTACCAGTACTATACAGAAGTACTTCACAGATCTCTTCGTTGTCAAACTTGCAACAAGCACTTTGTTGCCTATGATTCAGGTGCAGTTCCACAGGCAACTAATATGAATCAGTCGAATTTTCCCAGACAAGGAGTTGCCCAGAATGAGAGTGCTGGCAGAGTGGATCAAGGATCTCAAAGGAAGTTCACTACTGAGAATGTTTTTACAGCTTTTACTCCCAAGGCAGCTAGAACTTCAGATGCCCGAACAGAAAAAGTGAATGGTAAAAGAGGAAGAAAACAAACTGTTGAATCCAGTGAAAGCTGTGACAGTGAAAGCAGCATTGAGTCGGAGGAGGATGTGGGAATTAATGACAATGGTGAAGTTTTGTCTGGAAAGAAGGTTAATTCTCAAGTCCCACAGAATGTGCGGAGATCTGGGAGGCATAAGCAACATGTTTCTTACAATGAAAATGAAAATTTAAGTGACGAGGATAACACAGTTAATCGAGCAAAAAAGGCTAAGGGAAGTGGATTGCACTGTGCTACTGAAGAAATGGCTGATGAAGACAAGCCTGCACACAAAAATCAAGTGAAAGAAGATAAGAAAGCGACGGACCACAGAAAGGGTAAACATTTTGAGGCGAGCTTACCCAATGGTAAGAATACCGGGGAAGCTTCTGCTGATGATGTCAAGGGAAATTCAAGCCATGCTGTTGATGATTCTGTGTTGGATTCAAGTTTGAAAGAAACAAAAGAGCCCGCGGTTTTTGATTACCCTGACCCTGAGTTTAATGACTTTGACAAAGAGAAGAAAGAAGAGTGTTTTGCAGTAGGTCAGATTTGGGCTTTGTATGATACACTGGATGCCATGCCTAGATTCTATGCTCGGATCAGAAAAGTCCAGAGATCTGGGTTCAAGCTGAGGATAATGTGGCTAGAACCTGATCCAGATGATGAGAATGAAATACAATGGGTCAGTGAAGGTTTACCCGCTTCTTGTGGTAACTTCAAACATGGAGAGTCTATAAACAGTGAAGATCGTCTTATGTTTTCACATTTGATATATTGGGAAAAAGGAACACATAGAGATACCTATAAGATATTTCCAAGAAAAGGAGAAACTTGGGCCCTTTTTAAGAACTGGAATATCAAATGGAAGTCGGGGCCCCATAAATACGAGTATGAATTTGTTGAGATCTTATCAGAGAATGCTGAAGGTGTAGGAATACGGGTTGCTTACTTGACTAAGGTCAAAGGGTTTGTGAGTGTCTTCGCTCCAATGAATAAGGATCCATTTCTAATTCCATCCGGTGAACTATTCAGGTTTTCACACAGGGTTCCATCCTTTGCACTGACCGGTAAAGAGAGACAAGGGGTGCCAAAAGGTTCATTTGAACTCGATCCTGCTTCTTTACCTGAAGAAATTCTTGTTTCCAAAGACTTGAAGGAGGAAGGTAATGGCAGAAATCCTAGTAGTTCGTGTCCCAGTGTTTCCGAAACCGGGAAACCAATGGTGGGATCAAATAATTCTGTTCCTCCAGCTACAGCTTCGAAATCCTTTGAAATTCCAGAATCAGAATTCTACAATTTTGATAATGACAAAACCAAGGAAAAGTTCCGCCTTGGTCAGATCTGGGCACTGTATGGTGACGAGGATGGCTTGCCAAAGTACTATGGCGAGATCAAGAAAATCGACTCCCACTCGGTTTTCAAAATACATGTGAGATGGCTTTTTCCTAGCACATCTGAAACCACGGTCGAGTGGTCTGATCCAGACATGCCAACTTGTTGTGGGAGATTTGGCATTAAAAATGGTTCCCAGACCTACACCTCCACTGATTCCTTTTCTCATTTGTTAAAAGCCGAGCCTACTGCTTTGAAGGGCGAATACACCATCGAACCTAGAAGAGGCGAAATTTGGGCCTTGTATCGGAACTGGACTCGTGACATCAAATGTTCCGACTTAGAGAACTGGGAATATGACATAGTGCAGGTTTTGGAGGAACATTATTTTCTCTTTAAGGTTCAACTTTTAGACAAAGTCGACGGCTTCAACTCCGTGTTCAAGCCCCAAGTAAAAGGAAGAACGAATGTTACACTTGAAATCCCTAGGGTCGATCAGCTTCGGTTCTCTCATCAGATTCCGTATTTCCAGCTAACCCACGAGAGAAATGGCAGCCTGAGAGGATGTTGGGAACTTGATCCTGCAGCATTGCCACCACATTATTTTTCTTTCTAGCCTTTTGAGTATTGTTCTTTTTTTTTTCTCTTCCTTTTGTTTACATTATGTGTACACTACATGATGCTCATCCGGTCAGGTGGTTTAAAAACAGAACTTTTGGTTGATGTCTTAACTAGTAACTACTACTGTAGGTGTAACTGGGTGCTTAATGTGCCCTTAATCTCGTTGAATCATGTTTTGATGTAAAACAATTGTATTTGTAACATCAATATGATGTTGAAGAGTTGATGTAATTCTGTCTTAGTCAATGCAGATCAGTAGTTTAAATGTCCTGTTACAATTTGAACCTTTGTGTTTTCTTTTCCTTTTTCAAGAAACACTCTCATAATTGGGTTTGGTAATTATTCTGCACACGATCGGTAGAAATAAAAAAAATTTCACAAACGTTTTAGTTTTAAGTTTAGAGATTTAACAAGGTTTAGAGTTTAGGGGCTGTGGATAGAACTTAGAGTTTATAACTTAAAATTTTAATCTCTAATCGTGATAACCTAAAATTTAAACTCACCTAAAATTTTAACCATAAATCTTTAATCCTAAAAACTATATTAACTAAAATCTAAAAACTCACCCTAAATTCTAACCATAATTTTTTAATCTTTAAGTTAAACTTTTAAAACTTAAAATTAAAATTAATACGTTTGTAGATTTTTTTTTTGTTTTCAACACCCCATATGTATTTATATGAATTGATATTTTTTAACGAATATAAATCCATATTATAATGGCTGTTTTTTTTAAGTATAAAAGAGTAAAATCTAAAATGTAAATCACTAAAGTTAAAATCCCCTGGACTAAACGTCTAGATACTAAATGAAACATCAAATTAAGTACACTTTGTTCATCAATTATTATATTTAAAAATAATTTTAATATTAAAATAGTTTTTAACTTAAATTATAATTTCAACCAAATTAATATCCATTTAAACCTTGATTTTCTTTTTAGGCTTAATATCAAAATAAATCTTCAAATTATCTCGTTTTTTTTTCTTTTAAGTGTTTACATTATGTTTGCTCTTTAGGTGTTCAAATTATATTTTTGGTCTTTTTAAGGTCTATTGGGCACTTATTTTAACAAAAATAATAATAATTTGAGCACCTAAAAAAAACAAAAAATTTAAACAACTAAATAAAAAACGGAATAATTAGAACACTTATTTTTGAAATTAATTTTTTTATTGGAATGTATATTTCTCTTTTGGGTTATAAAATGCAATTTTTTTAGCTAATACAGTGAAGGAATGCAGGCCAGGTGATCAAGTCCTCCTGCACAAGCAGGCGCACAACATCCGGTGGTTTCTCGAAGTGTTGTTCCTTAACTAGAGCACCTTGGTTCATAGCCGCAAGTGCATCCGCAACGGCATTCCCTTCGCGACGAATATGACGTATCAGTGTAACCCAATTTTGGTTCAACATCATAAAGATTGTAGCCACTAAGCCATGTCCCTGCAAAGAAAGAGAGGCTTTCGATAAGATTCGTATCGATTCCAAGTTATCCGTCTCCACCTCAATTCTTCGATAGCCTAATCTCCAAGCATGAAGCAACACATCATGAATACCCCATAGCTCCGACATAAGGACAGAACAAATACCAATCCTTCGAGTAAAACCAAAGATCCACCTGCCATCGCTATCACGTAGAACACCTCCAACCGCCGCACGTCGACCATGAGAAGAGACTGCACCATCAGGGTTTGCTTTTATCCAGCCAAGAGGTGGACAACACCATCGCGCCATAGGCCGCTCAACCACCGAAATCTCCCGCTGCGTCTGAAACGACTCATGAAACTCCGCTGCAACCCGCTTGCAGTGCACAGCAAGACCATGTTTATCCACATGATCAACGTTCAACAGAAGGCTACATCGGCGTTTCCAGATTAACCAACAAGTGGTGGCAAATAAAGCTCCCCAAGTGCCACTATAATGCGCGCCATTAGCAGTAGAATTTAAGTTACCAAAGAACCAATCCTTGAAAGGTATCGACATAAACGCAACAATATCACTCCCTGGTACAAAATTTGACCAGACTTCCACTGCCTTAGTGCAACGACGGAGGATATGGTCAGTGTCCTCATCACATCTTCGGCAAATAGTACAAATTGAGGAAGTTGCAAGGTGTCTGCGCGCTCTCTCGACATTGGTAAGAAGACGCTCATGAGACGTGATCCATAGGAAAGTCTGAACTCTTCTCGAAACTTGAAGGGACCAAATAAGCTTCCAATCATAGTTAACAATATACCCTGAATCGGGCTCTAGTGCCAAATAAGCTGTCTTTGTGCTGAATCGTCGTGTTTCATCCCAACGCCAACCCGGATTATCATCACCAAGCCTGGTATTGGGTGGAGGCACAGCCGCAATTTTCAAAAGAATATCCTTAGGTAGAAGTTGTGCGAGTAAATGCCAATTCCATTCTCCCGAGTCAGTCACCATCCCTGCCACTAGGGGTGGGAGAAAATACCCGACCCGATTGACCCGACCCGAAAATTCGACTACTCGAAACAAAAATACCGGGTAATTTCCGGAAAAAAATTACCCGACCCGGCAAATTTCCCGGGACACGGGCCGAGACACAGGCCGAGAGTTTTCCCTTACCGGGTACCCGACCCGACCCGATAAAATTTAATATATATTTTTTATATTTAAAATTATATTTTTATTTTATGTTTCTTAATATTTTCACTCTAAAATTAAGTTTAAATCCCTATATTTTTTCTATGTTTGTATTATATTCTTTAAAGTTTTAAGTTTAATTTTTTTAAATATTTTTGTGTTTAACATATGATTTTTTTAATTTTAAAATAATAATAATAAAAAAATATGAACCGGGTACCCGGTACCCGATTACCCGGGTACCCGAATCCCGGATACCCAGATTTAATGGGCCGGGACAGGGGCTGTTTAAAGAGGTATCCGAACGAACCGGGTACCCGACAATTCCCACCCCTACCTGCCACTGTCGTTGGCACCATTGCATGCGGAATAATACAGGAAGAAGCGAGTGGCCCTTCCCCCATCAAGCCACGTATCAAACCAAAAGTCCGTTGATAGGTCATTCCGGATATTCCAACAAATTCCATTACGTACTTCACCCCATATGCTTGCTAAGCCCTTCCAGACTCGAGAGCATCTGGTTCTTCGTAAGCTCATAAGTACTACACCATGCCAACGATACTTCGCCTTTAAGATTTTGATTCAAAGCTTGTCCTCATCGCTAACCAACTGAAATCCAATTTTCATTAGGAATGCATTGTTTTGCTGATGCACATTCTTAAACCTCAACTTACCTTTGATAATCAGTTGCTTAACCCATCGAATTAATGGGACAACATTGGCATCATTGCTTGAGCCCCAAACAAATCGCCTGATCTATAAAATGTAATTTTTTTGAATATATAAACTGCATTCTTGAATGGAAAGATAATTACGAAATTTAAATATAAATCAATGAATGATACTGAGAGGTATATTCACAAGGAACATTTTATAACGGGCGACGAACATTGATGAACACCACTAACGATGAACACCATTAATTTTTTTTTTAAATTTTAAAAATTTAAAGGACTAAATTATAATTAAAAATATCTCTTAAAAAATAAAAATCAAATTTAATAGTTACTTTATAATATTTTTAATAGGTTAGAATTAAATATATCCAAATTCTTCTAAACCCTAAGTGTTCGTCGCACGTGGTAGATTATTTTTGAATATGCTGGTGTGATGCAAAGGTAGCATCTGTCTTTTCAAGAACGGCACACACAACATGCATTACTAGTGCTTGAACCCAGGTCCCAAAAGATGATAAATATCTACTTTTGCCACCAGGACACAAGGAAATGAGCAATTAAAATGTAATTTTTTTTTTCGAATTAAAAGAGCTGCTAGAAATTACAGACTATTTGAAATGTCCGAACTAACTAAGTGCAAGAAGGAAACATGGGAGGAGTCAAAGGTGGTCAAAGAGAAACAAGGAAGATTGCTAAACTTTGCAATGCTATCTGCTAGCCGGTTGGCAGTCCTAGGAATCCCTAGAAAATGTAATTATTAAATTATAATAAATTCCATTTAATTTATTTTTTTAAGAATGAAATTACCCTAATTTCTTGTCCTTTTTACAAACCACCTGAAAAGCAAAATCAGAATATTCTGTCGCCCACTCTGCATTTCTGCAACAGGCAAACCATAAAAGCTAGTGTTAAAATATAGTTTCAAATGTAAAAGGTCTCTGCATTTTAGGGTTTTGGTGTCGTATTGCCTTTATTAAACAAATTCTCAGATGAAATTGAAGTGAAAAGATGGGCAGTATTGGAGACATCAATGGCGAAACCAAAACTTCTGAAACGAACCCAAGCACCGATTCTGTTCATGCCGAGACTCAGCCCTTTGAATTTGATTCTCAGTTTCCCGATTCTCCTTTTTCTGGTATGTTTTTCTCATTCTTTTGTTTTTTTCACTCAATGTTTTAGTATTATTAGTTATTTACGCTTTAAATCATTTGAAAATTTATGCGAAATTATGGGTTTGAAAAAATACATACAGGTGACGGAGATTATGAATTAAACTTTATACAAGATACGGTTCCTGTAGATGATAACAATGTTCAAATTGAGGATGAATTTGATTCTCAATTTCCCGATTCTCCTTTTTGTGGTATGTTTATTTCAATCTTTGATTTTTCACTTAATATTTTAGTATTATTTATTTATGCTTTGAATCACTTGAAGTTTATGTGAATTATGGGTTTGAAAAAATGCATATAGGGGACAGAGATGATAATGTGGATGATGATGAATTAAAGTTTCTACAAAATACGGTTCCTCTAGATGATAACAATGTTCGGATTGAGGATGAGTTCGAAACCCAATGTCTGAACCTTGGTGAGGAAACTCAAATGTTGAACTTTGGCGACGAAACACAAGTGTTGGATGATTTAGATTTCTGTGAGAATATGGAGACTCAGTTGTTGGATGAATTCGATGTCGACGTTGCTCTTGATAGTGAAGGTGAAGGAACAGATGGAACTGAGGTTTTGGATGATGGTGAGGAGGTCTCGGACGATGAGGTAGTAATCGGAAATCATGGCCGATGGTTTGGTCAGGAGGAGAAGGAATCTTCGGAGCAATTTAATACATCTACCGACGAACTGAGGAGTTCAGGTACGTTCTTTTCAGAGTTTTTTCGGCAAATGTTGTGGTATTGGCTACAATATCTGTATGTTTTTTATGTGAGGAAGTTGATCCTGGTGTCTCAACTGAAGTTACAATATTGTGCATTTGTGCTGTGTTTCTTCAGGAATGTGTGTTCCTACATCAACACCAGATGTCAAAGCGGTGTCGGAATGTGAACCTGGTATTTTTTCTATGGTTTGTTCATGGTCAGGAATGCTTTACTTTGTTGATATGTTGTGGCTCTATTTAAATCAACAACTAGTTGTTGTCTTAGGGGATCAGTTGATTTTTGATACGCGGTTTGGTAAACTTTGAGGCACTTTTGCTTATCCTCTGTGTTCATTCTGCATCCGTTGCCGTAAAATTTGTTTGCAAGATTAAGCCACCTTCATTAGTCAATAGCTTAAGAAAAATACTTGATAAATTCTGTTTTTCATTAAATGTTGCAATTTATTCCTCTTTTAATCTAGATCAAATGTGACGGTGAGTAATTTTAGAGCAATTTATTTTCTATACTTGCATTTGGAAGAATTATCATTTCATCTTCAAATATATAGGATGGTGGGAACTATCGGTTTTTCAATTTTATTAAATACACACTTCTTCATTTTCTCCATTAACGTTGCTTGTTTCCCATAGGATCTGTCCGAAGGTTTACTTCAGTTCGTGCAGCGTCCATGCGGGCCTCTGGTCTTGCAGCTCGCAATGTGGCATTATGGCAAACGAACTGCGATTCTTGTTCTATCCAGACCGATAGTCAGTTTTCGCACCAGTGCACAGTTGATAGTAATGGTTTAAATCCAAAAGTCATTGAGAACATTAGTCAGGCACAAGATCAGGGGAATTCTGATAAGAACTCTATCAATTCAAGGCATGGAATCGATTCCAGGGTTGGTTGTGCAACTGCAAGAAAACTTTTTACAGAGAATTGTTTTACTGAAAATCAAGAAATTTCTGGGAACAATGAAAATGCAGATGCAAGAGAAGACTTGCTTGAGGTTCCCGATTGCGATGGTCCATCAGCAGGTTTAAGTTATATCGACTCTCAGGAACCTGGGGAGTTATCACAAGCTAATGCACTTAATTTCGTGGAAAGATTTGTAAATGATAATTTGATGGAACTTGATGGTGAAGTTGATTTGGTAAAGAGTATGGGGCAGAACTCGAAACTTGTCTCGTGTGCAAAAGGGCCACAAAGTTTGGCCAAGAAAACTATCAAAAGCACTGCCAGTGATGCGAGGAATTTCGAATGGGATGATTGCCTGGAGGATGATGGAGGGGGTGATATTTACCGTAAAATGAAGGAAGAATTCTATGGTAATAGAAGTCATTCATGGAAATCTTCTACCCACCCTCGGAAGCCTAAAGGAAGGAAACTAGATGAATCATGTAATGAAGACCAACCGAAGTCCGCTGATAAAATGACAGTTCAATCTGATTCAAAATTTCTTTTGTGCAAGTCGAAAGATAATGACAGGACAGTACAAGGTCAAATGAGTTTTAGAAAAAATCTTTCCAATGAGTTTGATGAACAATTTAATTCAGATTCCTCGAGAGGGCAATTGGAAGCCACTGGGGCAAAGATAAGTGCTGCTGAAGAACTAAATGATGTAGGTTTTGACACTCAGATGGCTGCCGAAGCTATAGAAGCCTTATTCTATGGGGAGGCAGCTACGGACCCGGAAGCTAATCAAGGTGTCCAAAGCATATCCAAGGGCTCCACTGAAGGTTCATTTAGAGGAAAAACTGGGAAGAAAATGTCTTCTACATCAAGAAAGGGCGTTTCTTGTTCTGATGCAGCTCAATTTACAAAACGATCCAAGAGAACTAAGTCAAGTGAAGAGTCTTCTGTTTTGATGGAGAAACATTCCAAGAGTGTCGGGAAGGCCTGTGACAAGGAGCTATTTCTGCCAAAAATGAAGAAAGCTAAACTTCATGGTGGATCAATAAGGAAACGGCATCCTGAAGAGGTTCATACTATTACACCCATTGCTCATCGAACGAGGCAGTCCTCAGTCACAAACATGCAAATGGCTGAGACTCCAATAAGTGATTGTAGAAAAGGTAGAAAACGGATCAAAGAGGCTGGTTTCCTTCAAGAAGGTAGATCTAGGAGTACGGATGTTGAGCTATCCAAAGTGTCAAATGCTAAAGGGCAACTTTCTATATTGCATTCTGATCAATCTGGAGGACACGGAAATGGAAATGTTGAATTCAGTATTGATGTTCATTTGGAGCTGATTACGAGGAGCACTGGCTATCATGTACCTAGCCATCCCAGACAAAGAAGGTCCTCCAAGAAAACACCTGTTGGTCTTGGTGAGTCTGGTAAAATGGAAGAACACTCCCGAAAATCGGTTCAGTCAGATGTCAATGGACGTTCAATTGTTGTGCCGAAAAGATCGAGAGGAAGCAATAGAAACATGTGCATTCCATCATCCACTAGGAGGACTACACAATCATCTGTGAATACTCGTCGACTTCTGTATAATGTGGACCAGAATTCAGAAGGAAAATTATCTCATCAAAGTTCCGATAAACAGGGTTCAGATGATGATGACATTAATTGCAATCTTACCGAGGCAGCTAAGGCAATCAAGCACACTGGTGGAAACCCTGATGCAATTTCTCTGTCAAATGCTGAAAATTTAGCTATGAATGTTGCTTCTGATAAATCACCAAAAGAGAAATCGAGATCACCTGGTTCTCTATGCACTACACCGGCTAACCGTCCAACACCCATCAACGCCGCATCACCTGTTTGTATGGGTGAAGAATATTATAAACAGTCATGCAAGAAGAACCTATTAAAATCTTCACTTATAAAAGAACTCAGAAGTTTATGCCCCATTGAGCCTGAACCTATTTCCCCTTTGAAAGAAATGAGGAAGAGGAGGAATTTGGCTGATGTTCGAGTTTTGTTCAGCAACCACCTAGACGAGGATATTCTTAAACAGCAGAAAAAGGTATTAGTTCATTTGTGATTTCAGTAGCTCTCTAAAGGTATAAAAGCTCTTTTAACTAAATCTTATTCCTCGATTTTTTCACCAGATCTTGGCCCGCCTAAGTATCTCCGAGGCGTCATCTATTTCAGATGCAACACACTTTATAACTGATGAATTTGTGCGCACCAGGAATATGTTGGAAGCGATTGCTTATGGCAAACCTGTTGTTACACATCTGTGGCTTGAAAGCATTGGGCAAGTTAATATTCACATCGATGAAGAAGCCTATGTATTGAGGGATATCAAAAAAGAGAAAGAGCTTGGCTTTTGCATGCCGGTTTCTTTAGCACGCGCACGCAAGCGACCCTTATTACAGGTAAAATTTTCTAGGTTTACCTATTGCTTTGGCCACTTGTTCAATCTTGATTTTCACAATAGTGGAAGTTATGCAGGGTCGAAGAGTTTTAATCACCCCAAATACAAAACCAGGTAAAGCAACAATTTTGCGTTTGGTGACTGCAGTTCATGGTCAAGTATGTGGGTGGTTCCCTCGAAAATTCTCTCTAAAATACATATCCATGGATGTTTTATCATGAGAACTTATTTCCTTTTTATGTTATTTTGATCAATAATCCCAGGCAGTTGAGAGAATTGGCAGATCTGCCATGAAGGATGACAAATTCCCAGATGACTTGTTGGTTCTATCATGCGAAGAAGATTATGAAATTTGTGTTCCTTTCCTTGAAAAAGGTAATAAGGGTTTTGTAAATTAGCTGGATTACAGTTCTAATGTTTTATTTGAATTTTTGCCGTTATGCTTCCAGGGGCAGTGGTTTACAGTTCAGAGCTGCTACTAAATGGAATAGTTACTCAGAAGCTGGATTACGAAAGGTTCGTACTATATCATCATTCTCTCTATTCTTTATGTTTGCTTTTGTTACAATGGATCAAGGCTATATTATCATATTGCTCTTTCTTTTTTTTCGTACCCCTGTTCATCGCATATTCGGACACGGGTATAAGGATTTAAACCCTCTGAAAACCTTTCAAATGTTTGAAATAACTTTTAGAAAATAAAACATACATGTGTACCATGCCTGAAACTCTCACCTAACATATGTCAACCATGCACATCGAATGAAAAAATTCTTATGCAGACCCAAAATTTTGTCAAGACCCAGTGTTTAAGTTGTTTTATGGACGATTGATTCTTCGCTTTTCTGTATTGGCTAAGTTATGATTATCGATTTGCTTCCCTAACATATATGTATTTACCGGCAGGCATCAGCTCTTCGAAGATCATGTTAGACGAACCCGGTCAACCATATGGCTGAAGAAAGACAACAAGTTCATCCCCGTGACACAAGCATAAGTGAAGCTTTCTGCTTTCTTCTTTTATTTTTCAGCTTCCTCCGAGATTTCCTTGTATTTCCGCCATCTCTTCGGCACAATTTTCGTAGGCATCGAATTTAGAACATGGTAATCTTGTACAGTCTTAGAATTAGTTTAGCTGTATATGGTAAATGCTTAAGATGTATGCTTGTTTCATTTTTTACCTCTGCAATTTTGTTCATTGGTATGGCATCATGTATATATTTCTAAGATATATTAGTGTTAATTTTCTGATCCACTTTTCAAGGGTTCATGTTCGAATTCCAGCATTTACAACCTTTATTCCATGGAAATGACATCAACATATACACTATAACTTGAATATAAGAGGTAATTGTGCATTTAAACACGCTCTAATTAAGTTAATATTCGACCTGTTTTATTTGTTAAAATATTTAAAAATGTATTTATGTTTTTATCTATAATCAATTTCGTTGGTCAAAATGGAACCTATGTTGTTTTCAAATTTGTACAAGTAAATGGTTGAAGTTAAAGTTTATGTTGAAGCTTTGCATATATTCTCCCATTTATAATGTGCCAAAAATATGTAAAAATAGAATCTGACGAATATTATACACCTAAATAAGGTTACTATATTTGTATACAATTATTTTATTGTTATTATTTTTTAACTTTTGGGCTTTGCTTGGTATGAAAGATAAAAATAATGATAAAATTTAAGATGAGTCTATCACGTGCGATGCGACGAATACCGCTGAATACCACTAATGATAAACACTATTAAATTAAGGGTAAAATACTTAAATCATCACTTAACTTTATTTTAGGACTTATTTTGGTCACTCAACTTTTAAAAAGCTCAATTTACTCATTAAACTTTACTTTTTTTATACCTATTTTAATCATTTTGAATTATTTTATTAATATTTAAGTATGACATGACATATTTTATTATTATTAAATATAAAAAATAATTTAAAATAAAAATAAATTATATTTTATTTATTAATAAATAAAAAAGTAATTAAAATTAAAAACCCTAACCCCAAACACCCCTAAATATCCCAAATTCTAAACACCCAAACACTCAAACCCTTACCGGTATCACTCTCACCGACGACCACCATTCTTTCTGCCGCCACCGACAACATCGTCCGCCGCTAACGATGCCATCAAAATTTGGAAAATGTGGCTGGTACGGCTTGAGAAGAATTCATCAAATTTTTAGCCATGGATACAATGTTCTTCTCAAATTTGGGAGACGTGGCTTCAATTTTAGCAGGTTGTTCAATTTCAACTTTAGTGGGAGTAGATGAAACAGAATTGTTCATAACAAAAAAAGTAGAAAGAGGCGGAGCTAGCGGCGTAATTTCATCCTCGTACTTTATTAGTTTTGGTCTTTTTCTTTTTGGAGCTGTAAGAAAGATACAAAACAGAACAATACTTAAATCAAAATCTGTCACTCAATTGTTTGAAAAGGTACAATTTTTTTTCTTCTAGTCTTAAAGTTACTAACCAATTGCAGACACATGAATAGCGGAAGGGTTATAATTTGAAGGTAAAATGAAAAATGATTGAGGAATAGTTGATGGGAAGTTGGAGATTGGTGAAGAAACTCTTGATTTAGAATTATTATTGTGTTTATTAACTGTAGGCGGCCAGTGATGCTATCGTCGGCGACAGAGGGAGTGGTGGCCGCCGGTGACAGTGGCGGCCACTGGTGAGAGGGCGCCGGTAAGAGTTTAGGAGTTTAAGTGTTTGAGATTTGGAATATTTGGGGTTAGGGTTTTTATTTTAAGTTATTTTTTATTTATTTATTAATAAATAAAATATAAGTTATTTTTATTTTAAATTATTTTTTATATTTAATAATAATAAAATATGTCATGTTATAATTAAATATTAATAAAATAATTTAAAATGATTAAAATAGGTCAAAAATAAAGTTTAATGAGTAAATTGAGCTTTTTAAAAGTTCAATGACCAAAATAGGTCCTAGAGTAAACTTGAGTGATGATTTAAGCATTTTACCCTTAAATTAATTAATAAAGATTTAAAATTTCAAGGACCTATCAAATAATTAATAATTACTTTAAAAAATTCAATTAAATTGTTATATATATATTAAAATTTTATTTTTTTAATAAGGGTAAACTATATATTTAGTACCTCACATATTTTCGTATTTCTATTGAACCCTCATTATTTAAATATTATTTTAATTTGACCCAATTCTTTATAAAAAAATAATTTAACTCTTAACCCTCAACCTAGAACCCTAAACTATTAAACCTTAAACCCTTAAACTCTTAAACCTATACCCTAAATCATATACCCTTAAAAATAATTTTATTTAATAAAATAATTGATATGGATTATAGCCATCAACAAGTTTTTTCACTCCAACCCCATTCCTTTATTAGTTTCTTTCAGGAATTTGTTTAGTAAAAAAAGGAAAGGGCAAATACACATGTAGCAACTCAATGTGATTATAAAATTATGTTGGGCTGCATGGTTAGAGTTCTTTTTCTTCACCTTAGTGGGTACTAAATTTATTGTAAATTAACTTTTAAAAGAAAACCATTGTAGAACTAATATTTTGATATAATATTTGAAAAATGTTTTGGACTAAATTGAAAAGAATTTAAAATATGTTTTTAGTCAAAAACAACTTGAAAATATGTTTAAGGGTTTTACAAGGCTTTGGAATGATTTAAAGTACATTTAAAGTAGTCAAAACCAGCCTTTTTAAGTACCCGTACCGATACGGTCTTGGACCGTACCGATACGCCTTAGGGTTTTAACTACCTGATCTTTTCTAGTAGCCAAAACTCGTACCGATACGCTTAGCCGTATCGATACGGTGTGTTTTTGAAATAGCCCAACGGCTAGTCGTGTACCGATACGGGTGTATCGCGTACCGATACGCCTAACTACCCCAACAGTCATTTTCCCAACGGTCTTTTAATTGCAGGACCGTACCGATACGCTAGGTAAGCGTATCGATACGCATCAGCTGAAGAAGTCCAACGGCTAATTCCTCATTGAGACCGTATCGATGCGGTTTGACGAGTATTGATACGTCAAGCTACAGAACTGCATTTATGATGGGAAATAAAGGCTCCAACGGCTCCAATTCAATCCCAACGGCTAGTAACGGCTATAAACTCATCAAGAAGTATAAAAGGGACCTCCAAGCATCTTGTAATGGTGAATGCTTCAATTGTTACAACATTATGATGTCAAAATTTGTCTAGAGCTTAAATTGTTTATTTCTTGCTTAGACAACACTTGTGAGCTAAACATTGTTAAATTTGCTCAAGTGTTTAGGTTTTGGGTGAGAGCTTAGTATTGCAAACACATACCTATTGGAGGGATTTCTAGTTTGCTAAGTCTTTCTCTTGTAAGAAAGTGTTTGATCAAGCTTTGGGTAGAAAGCTTGATCGTTGTAACGGTTTCCTCCAACGCCGAGAAAAGGGGACGGAATTCTTAGTGAATTTGTTTGGAAATCCTTAGTGGGGAGCTAAGGTAGTGGATGTAGACCTTGGTTAGAAGGTTGAACCACTATAAATCCTCGTGTTAAATTGCTAATTTTTCACCTCCCACTAAAACACCCAATTATTCAACTTCTCCACACTTGGCGAGCAAGAACGGTTGATCGAATCGAGCCCCTCACATCTCAACAACCACCCTAAATTTAGAATTTTTCTTGGTTCATGCATTAATTGACAATGTATTGTTTCAGGTTGTTTCGGAGGGATCCAATAAGTGCACTTGGATATGCAATGTATTATTTTTCTAGGAGACATGCTTGATAATATCAGATATTTATCTCTGCAAATGAAAAACAAATTCCTTTCTTGTATCAATAATAAAAGTTGAAGTTATTACATAAATAAACTATCATACTGATTATAATCACAAACCTTAAGTATTTAGAGTACTATGGTAGTCAATTCCTATTTCTGGTACTGGTCGATACACTCCATTCCGACATAAACCAAACCACTTAGCATATGTTTTGTTCCTACTCAAATGAAACTCAAGGATGAGAGATTTGTGATAGCACCCATTATTGCAGGTTAAATTAATACTAGTATTTTAATAGCCAACAGGAAACACTGATTGACAGCCATAGAATATTATTTTTCAAGTGTAAATTGGTGTGATGATTAAACTAATGAGAGAAATATGCTTTAAAAATCATTTGTTTTATCCCCAAGACAAATCTGTTTCCTCTGCTACCACTTGATTTTTAACAAGTTTACTTACAATCTATTCGAAAAACAAAACTTTCAGTGAGCTTAAAACATGGGCTCCGTTAGTTTTGATTCTACATGAGAATCGAGTTCCCTGAAAGAAACTAATAATGAATATATATATATATATATATATATATATATATATATATATCCCAAATTCATACAAATATATAGATTTTATTAAATAAAATTATTTTTAAGGGAATATAGTTTAGGGTATAGGTTTAAGAGTTTAAGGATTTAAGGTTTAATAGTTTAGGGTTTTAGGTTCAGGGTTAAGGGTTAAATTATTTTTTTTATAAAGAATAGGGTCAAATTGAAATAATATTTAAATAATGAGGGTTCAATAAAAATACGGAAATAGGTGAGGTACTAAATATATATTTTACCCTTATTAAAAAATAAAATTTTAATATATATATATAAAATAATTTAATTGATTTTTTAAAGTAATTATTAATTATTTGATGGGCAAATGAAATTTTAAATATTTATTAATTAATTTAATAGTGTTCATCGGTATTCAACATTAGTGGTGTTCAACGGTGTTCGTCGCACGTTGTAGAATTTTCCTTATCATTATTTATTGAAGGATCTTTTAAAAATATTTAAATTTAGGGGATAATAGTATAAACTATATGTTTTAAAAGATAAAAAATATAATTTTACCATTACTCTAATTTAATATTTTTTTAATTTTTAAAATTTTTGGGGTTGTGACTCTTACCGGCCCCTCTTAGGTTACACCCATGAATGAAAATATAAAAGTATGGAAAATTTGTTAATCAAATGGTTAAGATTTAAATTAAAAAATAATTATAAAAATAATAAAATATCTCAAGCACCGACAGTAGAAACGAAAAGTATTACAAGCTTCTTAGTTTTAGAGTTTAATGATTGAGTTTAAGGTTTTAGTGTAGGATTTTAAATTTAGGGTTTGTAGTTAGAATTTAAGGTTTAGTTTTAGGGTAATATAGTTAGAGATTTAGATTTTAACCTATAAACCCTAAACTTTAAATTCTAATCACACCCCTAGATTTAAAAGTTATCTACTAAAACCCCTAAACTCCTTAAACCCTAAAATTAAGATGCTTATACAAATATTTTTTATAATCATTTGTGCATAGAATAATTACCTTATAAATATTCACCATTTAATTTAAATTTTTTTTATCCTTCTACGTTTCCATCCTTTATACCTTAAAACCTTAAAGGTTGAGCAAACGGTTAAGTTGGTGGATAATGTTGATTAATAAATTTAACCGATCATCGCATATAATAATCGAAATAATCAAATTTTATGTTTATTACCGATTTAACCATTGTTAGATTTAATCGATTAACTTGGTTAATTGATTAAATCGATTTTTATCAATTATTATTGACATAACCAAAATCAATTTAATCGAATTAAACGATGTAATCAATTTTAACTGACTTACGCTTTCTTCTACACTTTTTTATAGACTTAACTATAAAATAAGTGTCTAAATTATGTCTCATTTTTAGAATAAATGTTTAAAATATTTTTTGGTTGAAATAAGTGTCTAAAGTTTTATTTTGACTGATATAGATGTCTAAAGTATTTTTTAGCTGAAATATGTACTTAAAATTTTTTTTAGTTAAAATATGTGTTAAATAGATGCTCAGTTAACATTAAAACAAGCAAAAAAATAAACTTTAAACATTTTTTAATTAAAAATAAAATTTTAGACATTTATTTCAACCAAAATGTACTTTAAGTAACTATTAAAAAAAAGCCGCACTAAAAGAATGTACATAAAATATAACATTAATATATTTAGGATTTCATGACGTCTTCTGCTTCCTCCGAAGTTCTCGGACGTGATTGCGGGCTAGCGCCGGTGGGTCAGCCACCCGATCAGCAGGCGCAAGAGGTGATAAGGGGGGACGGTCCGGTGCATGACGACAACGCTGCCCTTGGGGACGACAATGGTGAGACGGGGCAGCAGATGGAGATTGAGGATACGCCTCCTGCCACTGTTGTGATTGTTGACGCTGGTGGCGAGGCGATAACTGGTTCTCCGGCGGTCGGGGAACAGAAGGGGGCGGCGCAGGGCAAGCCGTCTTTTCGCGATATGGTTGTTAGACAGCGATCAGAGGGTCAGAAAGATAATTTTATATGCGATCTTGAAGCAGATGATGTGGTGATTGGAAACGTCGGCGAAGTGTCAGAGATTAAATTCTCAGAACGAGTCGATCGCATCATTGATGATAAACTGGCAAAATCTTTGGTGGTGAGACTTTTGGGTTGATCAATTGGTTATCGTGCGCTGCATAACAGAGTGCATATGATGTGGAAACCGGTGGGTGAGATTAGTATTATTGATCTAGACAATGAGTATTTTCTTGTGAGGTTTGCGATGGAAGCGGACTACGAACGTGTGCTGTCTGGGGGTCCGTGGATGATTTATGGTAGCTATCTAACGGTCCAACCGTGGTCGCGGGACTTTTCCACGGCTATCGATTACCCTAGGAAGTTATTGGTATGGTTGCGGCTTCCCGGATTGCCTTATAGATACTACTCGCATAGCATATTTGAGGCCATTGGTGGGGTTCTCGGGGAGGTAGTTCGTGTGGATTTTAACACGACAGAAGGATCACGCAGAAAATTCGCTCGCCTTGCGGTGGTTGTGGATTTGGAGAAACCGTTGATACCGGCAATTATCATTGATGGGCGGCACCAGTTGATTGAATATGAGGGCTTATCACATATTTGCTTTTATTGTGGGAAGTATGGGCACTTAAAAGATTTATGTGAGAATTCCGCGGCAAATAAGGGAAAAGCGAAGGTTGCGGAGAATGTTGTTCCGGACAAGACGAACCGCTTTGGTCCTTGGATGCAAGCACCTAGCCGCCGACGCCGGACGATGATGACAAAGGACAAGGCCCCGATGCAGGCGGCACCTAGACCGCACCCTGGGTCACGCTTTAGGCCGCTAATCGTGGAGGGTGAGGGTAGTGATGCTGCGTTGGATGTTGCAGATAGGGGTGAGGAGCATGCCGTTGCTCATAGTGCTGGTGGGCGTAGGGTTAAGAAAGCATGTGCGGGCAGTAGTGTGGATAGGGATGGACATGGTAATGCAGCTATGGATAATGAGGTAACGAAGGAAGGTGCATCGGACAACAACAGGGCTGTTGGAACTGGGTTGCAGGATGGTGAGGCTGCTGGGAGGAGTGTTGCGGTGAACATGAAGGGGATTGTGATTGAGAGTAGTCCGGAGGTGCCGATTGCTTCGGCCGATGTAATTGTTGTGGAGCAATCGACGTTACCGGCGTCGAATCATACCGTGGTGCGGGTTATGGATGACGGGGGGCGTCAACCGTTACAAGAGTCGAATGGTCGACCAAGTGCGGGGAATAACCGGGGAAGCGAGCATAAAGGGCCAAGTCGAAATCGGCTTGCGCCTAAGGGTGTGGCGTTGAAAGGGGTCAAGGCTCGAAAATCCGATAACTCTGCGTTGACCCAAGTAGCGGTTAAGGATTGGGCGAATGATTTATCGAACTCCCTCACCTTGACGCAGGATGTATCGGATGCTAGAGGTGTGAGTCGGGGGGATGTCCAGTGGATAAGGAATGCAACATTCGAGGGGTCGTCGTCTGGCACACCTCAGTGAGTTTCGCTTGTTCTCTTCTTTTTATCCTTATGGTTAAGTTTATTATTTGGAATGCAAAAGGCGCTCTTGGCCTTGATTTTAACCGTTATTTTCGAGTGGTGGATAGAGTGTATACTCCGGATATGTTTGTTATTGTTGAGCCACGTATCAGTGGTGCTGCGGCGGATACTTTTATTCGTCGTGCTGGATATGATTATTCGTATAGGGTTGAGGCGAATGGGTTGTCAGGTGGTATTTGGGTCTTGTGGAGGAATACAGTTCAGTTTGATGTGTTGGCTTTGTCGAACTAGTTTGTGCACGGGTGGTGTAGGGAGGTAGATTCGAATATCAGCTTTTTTACCACTTTTGTGTATGCTAGCCCTAATCATAGTAGACGACGGTTGTTGTGGGATCAATTACGTGCGTTGGAAGTTACCGATGATTTTCCGTGGGTCCTCGGGGGAGATTTTAATGCCATTTATTCCTCGGACGATAGACAGGGGGGTTCACAGCGGAGAACGGGGATTTGCCGGAACTTCTGTGAGTTTATGTTTAGGTCAGGTTTGCATGATATGGGTTTCAATGGTCCTCGGTTTACTTGGAAAAGGGGAGATCTTAGTCAGTGCCTGGATAGATGGATTTGTTCGGGGGCGTGGTATAACGTTTTTCCTCTCTCGGAGGTGTACCATCTTCAGCGTTTTGGCTCGGACCATCGACCCATTTTACTTTCCACGGATGCCCTGCATACCAATCGAGGTGAGCGCCCCTTTAGGTTCATTTCGGCATGGAATGAACATCCGGATTTTGGGAACTTATTATCTGATAGCTGGAATAAGGAGAATGATGTCTTTGACAATTTAGCGAGGTTCCAGAATAATAGTCAACGGTGGAATAAAGAGGTCTTTGGGCACATTGGGCAACGGAAAAAGCAGCTTCTTGCCCGTATTCGTGGGGTGGAGACTGCTTTGGAACGTCATCAAACGCCGTTTCTTGTTGAGTTAGAGAGATGTCTAAAAGATGAGCTGTCTGAGGTTCTCAAACAGGAAGAAAGCCTTTGGTTTCAGAAATCGCGCAGTAGGTGGTTGCAACAGGGGGATCGAAACACTAAGTATTTCCATGCGACGACCTTACAACGTCGCCGTAAGAATTCTATTCGAATGCTGAAATTGGATAATGGTGCGTGGTGTGACGATCAGACGGCCCTTCAGAACCATGCCGTCGAGTTCTTCTCTTCACTGTTCACGTCGGAGCCGTGTAGGGAACCTCATGGGATTTGTTCGAATGGGTTCCCGATGGTGAGTAGCGATAAATTGGAGGGTTTGGTGAGGAAGGTGACTTTTGAGGAAGTTGCTGAGGTTGTGTTCAGTATGAGCCCTCTGAAAGCTCCGGGTGCTGATGGCTTTCAAGCGGCTTTCTTTCAGCGTAATTGGAGCACTGTGGGTGATTCGGTGTTCCGGTTTGTTGTTGATTTCTTTGAAAATGGTGTGCTACATGACGATGCGAATCAAACGCTGCTGGTTCTTATCCCGAAAGTTCAGTCGCCAATTAAGACAACTCAATACCGTCCTATTAGCCTCTGCACTGTTTTATATAAAATCATTACAAAAATTTTGGTTAGTAGGCTGAAGCCCTTACTAGATGGGTTGGTTAGTCAGAACCAGGTGAGTTTTGTGCCTGGTCGTCAGATTACTGATAACATAATTTTGGCACAGGAAATTATGCATTCGATGGCCAGGAAGAAAGGGGCGAAAGCCTGGATGGCGGTTAAGGTGGATTTGGAGAAAGCTTACGATCGATTGGAATGGACTTTCATTGAATCCACGCTTATTGATATTGGTTTACCGATGAAATTTATCCATTGGGTCATGCATTGTGTACGATCTGTTCAGACCCGTATCATTGTGAATGGGAATCTCACATCTAGTTTTCGACCATCGCGTGGGATCTGTCAGGGAGACCCCCTATCGCCATATCTGTTTGTGCTTTGTATGGAACGCCTTTCCCATGCGATTAATAGAAGGGTTGATGAGGGCGCATGGAAGGGCATTGCGTTGTCGAAGAATGGCCCGGGTATTTCTCATCTTTTCTTTGCCGACGACTTGGTTCTTTTTGCGGAAGCAAATCTTAATCAGATGCGGGTGCTTAAAGAGACCTTAGATATCTTCTGTGCTTAAAGAGACCTTAGATATCTTCTGGGCATCGGGTAAGTTCTGATAAGACCACTATCTATTTCTCCAAGAATTGTAGCAAGCCTAGGGGTTTGGAGCTTGCCGGCGTTGGTGGGTTTAAGCTGGTCGATGATTTGGGGATGTACTTAGGGGTTCCGTTACTAAACAAACGGGTCACCTCTGCTACATACAAATTTCTTATTGAGAAGGTTGAAAGCCGTTTATCAGGTTGGGTGGCTCGCGTTTTGTCCTTAGCTAGCCGGATTACGTTGGCCAAGGCTGTTCTTCAGGCTATTCCCACGTATGTTATGCAGACGGCTTGGCTTCCGAAGAGTATTTGTGAAGCGCTTGAACGCATCATTCAGAGATTTATATGTGGTTCACCGAGTGGATCGAAAGGTATTCCGTTGGTTCGCTGGACTGTTATTACAGTTGATGTGCAGGAGGGGGGCCTTGGTTTGCGGCAACTTGGACGTCAAAACCAAGCTCTCCTTATGAAGGTTGGTTATCGCCTAATCACGGAGCATAATAAATTATGGGTCCAAGTTCTCCGCCACAAGTACAAGTGGGATGGTCCTCTCCCGCAAAGTATTGACAGGATGGGGTGTTCCCGGTTATGGCGAGGCTTAAGCCAAGTATGGGACGTGATTAGAAGTGGCATCTGTTGGAATATACATGATGGGTGGAACACGGATTTCTGGTTTGATCAATGGTTGGATGGTGACGGGGTTTTTGCGGATCGTCGCATTGGTGGGTCTTCGCCTAGGAGATCACCTGTAGCGGCATGGATAGGAGCGAATGGAGATTGGGACTGGAGCAGGCTCGCGGGAGTGTTGCCAGACGCTGCGTTGCAGCAAATTCGGACGGTTGCACCGCCACACGCTGCTGCTGGTTCGGATAAGGTAGCGTGGAAGTGGGAACAAAATCGTCGCTTCACAACAGCCTCGGCGTATAAGGCGTTGGGTAGTGGTATGGTGGCGAATAATTTGAGAGCTTGGTCGTCCATTTGGAAGCTTAGAGTTCCGCAACGAATTCGAACCTTTTTGTGGTTGGTGGCGCATAATAAGCTTTTGACAAATGCCGAGCGAGGACGGCGACATTTGACAGCAAGCATGGACTGCAGTGTCTGCGTTGGAGTGATAGAAGACCTCGATCATGTCCTCCGAACATGCCCTCGTGCTTGGAATTATTGGACTCGGATTGTTTACCCCAGTAGGCAGCAAGAGTTTCTGGCCTTACCGTTTGCGAACTGGTTTTGGGGGCTTGTTACCGGTGGCCGAAGTTATTGGTTTCTGGAGCCGGAGTGGAACATCGTGGCTGTCATTATCATGTGGCTGCTTTGGAAGAGCCGATGCGCAAGGGTGCTGGGGGACGACGCTGGAGGTTCGCGTGACTTAATGGAGGTGGCTGTGCGCATGAAGGACGAGTGTGCTGCAGTAGCTTCGGAACATACTGCTGGAGGTAGTCGCGTGCATGGGAATAGTCCGAGCATGGCTACATGGCGGATTCCAGCGCAAGGACGGGTTAAGGTTAATGCGGACGGTTCGGTTAGGGGGCCGTTGCGGCTAGCGGCTATTGGTGGGGTTATAAGGGATGACTCGAGAGCATGGGTGCTTGGTTTTGGACGGTGTATAGGACGTTGCTCGGTTCTCATGTGTGAGCTCTGGGAGGCTTATGAAGCTCTTCGGCATACATGGGACTATGGTTGCCGTAGGGTGGATTTTGAGACGGATAGTTCCACGGTTGCGGACATGATTAATGGTAAGATCGACGCAAGTGGTGAACATAATTTGTTGCACCGGATTATGGAAATTGTGAGGCGGGATTGGGATTTGACAATAAGTTATATCCCTCGCGCATCTAATAGTGTTGCGGATAAGATGGCTTCGTTAGCCTTCGAGTGGTCCTTTAGTGGAGAATCTTGGCTTCATCCTCCTTTGGAGGTAGTAGATTTAGTTCTTGATGATTTGAACTTGTCGACTTAGTGTCGTTATTCGTTTTGCTTTGTACGTAACATCACATGTACTCTTTTCCTCCATTTAGGTTTAGGGGAGTTTTTAACGAGGCATGTGGTGTTACTCTCCTTTATTAATAAAAAAAAGCCGCACTTATTGTAGTTAAGTTTTTTATATAAAAAATTGGTTTTAAATATTTTCCTTTCTACACATAATTGAAAGGGTAAACTACACAGTTGACCACCGAACTATGAGTTTGATGTTAAAATGACCACTATATTATTTTTTGACTCAAAATGACCACACAACTATTTAAATGGTGCCACGTTAGCCCACGCCGTTAAAAAAAAAACAAAAAAGTTAACGGAACTGTTAAAAAAATTGGTATAATTACACATTTGGTCCTTTATATTTATACAATATATCAATTTAGTCCATTTCAAAAAAAATATATCAATTTCGTCCTAATTTTAATCTAATAAAATAAATTAATTATTCAATAAGATGGTGACACGTGTCACCATCTTATTGGAAGTCTTTAATTATATTTTTATTTAATTAATTTAATTAATTTTCCACCTCCAATCAAGAGGTGACACGTGTCACACCCAATTGGAGGTGGGAAAATAAGAGAAACAAAAACAGCCCCCACCAGGATTCGAACCCAGGACTTTGGGGAACCAAAGTCCTACGGTTGCCACTGAACCAATCACCCTTTTGTGCTAAAAGGTACACCAATTAATATATGTCTTAATGATTTTAATGCCCAGAAAAACTAAAGAGTTGAAAATGCAATTGGATGGATTCGAACCAAAGACCTTGTGGTCCAAAGTGTATGTGCTTGCCACTGGACCAAGTGTATACCTTGTGTTATAAAGTACAATATTTAATATATGTCTTATATAGATTTTAATGCTTGGAAAAAGGAAGGAAATTTGGTTTTAGGAAACTCGAATATAATATTTTTATGATGCATAAAAACATCTAACCCAATTAAATAAATCTAATAATTAAATTAAAGTTAACAATATTAAATTATGTTTGTGAGTTTGAATTCGCTAAATGAATTTAATATATATTTTTTAATTTTTTTAATATAATTATATATAATAATTTAATTATTTTTTTTAATAAATATTAAAATTATTAATTAAGTTAAAAAAATCAATTCAATGATTATATACACGTGAAATTATAAAAATAAATCTGGAATTGAGAAATATAAAAAATTTAGTTTAAAATATAAAAATTTTAAAATGATTTTTATATTAAAAAATTAAAATAATAATATTAAATTTTTTTATTTTAAATCGTGCACTAACTATAGTTTAAAATATATACAAAATATTCTTAAATTTGATTTAATTATTATATTTATTTAATTAGGTTATATGTTTCTATGCATCATAAAAATATTATATTCGAGTTTCCTAAAACAAAATTTCCTTCCTTTTTCCAAGCATTAAAATCTATATAAGACATATATTAGATGTTGTACTTTATATTACAATGTATACATATGTTGCAGTGGCAAGCATATGCACTTTGGACCTCAAGGTCCTTGGTTCGAATCCATCCAATTGCATTTTCAACTCTTTAGTTTTTCTGGGCATTAAAATCATTAAGACATATATTAATTGGTGTATCTTTTAGCACAAAAGGGTGATTGGTTCAGTGGCAACCGCAGGATTTTGGTTCCCCAAGGTCCTGGGTTTGAATCCTGGTGGGGGCTGTTTTTGTTTCTCTTATTTTCCCACCTCCAATTGGGTGTGACACGTGTCACCACCTGATTGGAGGTGGAAAATTAATTAAATAAAAATATAATTAAAGACTTCCAATAAGATGGTGACACGTGTCACCATCTTATTGAATAATTAATTTATTTTATTAGATTAAAATTAGGACTAAATTGATATATTGTATAAATATAAAGGACCAAATGTGTAATTATACCAATTATTTTAACAGTTCCGTTAACTTTTTTGTTTTTTTTAACGGCGTGTGGCTAACGTGGCACCATTTAAATAGTTGTGTTGTCATTTTGAGTCAAAAATAATATAGTGGTCATTTTAACACCAAACTCATAGTTCGGTGGTCAACTGTGTAGTTTACCCTAATTGAAAACTTTTTTTAGCTTCCCCTTTTTGTTTACAACTTTAGTCTCTGCGCTGCGAATCGCAGACCCACCCCATCAATTCATTTTGCATCGCCGATAAGGGCTCAATCGTAGCCGTCGGCGTCTAGTGAGGCGACGGTGCCGGTTTGGCGGCAACCTCAATTTGCAATTCCTGGCCTCCGGGCTCACTCCTGGTTCATCCTCTTTCTCAAGCCACTCAAGGTCACTTGAATTTAAATTTAAGTTTTTGTTTTGTTTTGTAATTTTAGGTGACTATTAAATATCTGTTTTCATAGTTTATATTTCTGTTCGTAGTACAATTTAGCTTGATCAGAATTTATTTCATTCGTTAATTTGAACTTCTTACCTAGCAAAAATGTTTATTTGCAGCTAAAAGGAAAATGGCAATAAAGTTTATTGATTGGTATTTGAAGATTGCAGTTGGGTCGGCTCTAATTGGAGGTTCCATGGAATTATTCATGATCAAGACCGGCTTCTGTGTGAGAACTCTCCATTTTTTCTCCCTTTCATTTATCTAAATTGATTTCATTTCAGCAATTTATGATTTTATTCTCCAAAACCTAGTTAGTGTAGTAGTTGATTTTCCGTTTCTTTGGTTTCCTTTTAACTTGATATCTCGAAATTCCATAAGATATTGGCTATGTTACCGAGACTTGGGCAAGAGATGTGTGTCAGATACGAGCATGTTTCCGACAAGGATATGTTCAGTTCTTTTTTCACTCTTAAGTTTTAATGATGAGTCGAAGCAAATTAGCATATTAGTAGCATATTATTGTTGTTTGTTATTGGATTTTTCTTTGAGTTATTTTGATTGTCTCAATTCTTAATGCTATTCAAATAAAACTTTTGAACTCCGGGTGATTTTATTTCGAACATTTTCAGAATTCTCTCATTGTAATATATGGTTAGTTTTAAATTCTAGGTCGTATAAATGGATATCAAAGCCTGTTGTTTCCAGGGAATCTTAGATGTGGATCTAATATTCTTATGTCTAATAGGATTAATTTCTCTTTAATAATTTAACTTCTTATTGCTAATTAGTTCGACTGTGTGATTAGTGACAACAAGCATTAGTAAGTGTTAGTCTCGATGGATGCTTAATGATGGGTTGAAAAAGATTTGGTTCGAACTGTTATATGCAACCCTCGGTAAATGTAAAGGAAAATGTATATGAAATCTAACTATTTCGAGGAAAGATAATAATCGAAGTCCAGCTATTGCTATGAAATGGTTGTAGTTACAATTTGGTATGTTCGTCAAGTCAGGTTGCCGTGTTTTGGCATGTAACTCTTGATTGAACCTTTACCTTATGTTGTAGATGACAAAGTGACTGTTCTGGAGTCGGAGAAGCGAGCTTGGGAGAATTCCCCTGAAGCTCAAGCAATGAGAGAAGCTCTTAATCCTTGGAGAAATCATGATGAACAAGAAAGAAAAAGTTCCTAATGGAGCCACATTGAGGATGGGTTTTTGATTTGTTTTGAATAATAGATGTCCCCAGCGGGAAGTTCGGCATACAACTACATACATTTACTGGCTGGTATCTTGAAAAATTCTTCAATTTGTCTCCAACTTTTCATTGTTTCCCTAAGATACCGGTTCCCGACACATATTTGGGCACGAGTATAGGAATATGAGCCTCCAAATATACAGAAAATTTATAAAATTTGAACATGTCCAAAACTCACCCAAGTCTAAGTAACATAGGTATCTAGTGAGTTAGCAATGCCATTCATATACTATGCGACAATTTATGGTAGATTTGTATGTTTTCGTTGGTTCTATTTCCATAGAGCAATTTGATTGGTTATTTCTCAAATTATATATGATAGCATGCATTAGTAAATAACTAAGGAAAAGAGTATTGAGAATCATCCTTATTGTTTATATAAACATTGCATGGTTATATGTCATGACAAGTAAAGCAACCCAACTCACTAATGGGTTATCAACAGACTTGGGCCAGGCACCTGCAGCTCGAATTAGTTCTCGGGTCAAGAAAACACATGTCAAGTATGCTGACTATGAGCTTTATCCACACTAGCGCAAGTAGTTATAAGTATATATCGCAGGGACGATTGTAAAGGGATTAAGTAAAAATGTGATACTTAAAGCATTTCTTTTCTCATCTCCTACTACTGTAACTTTCTTGAGCATTTAATCGAACACTTCAACTTTATCTTTTCAACTCTATTCATAACATTGGTGCTTTCATTACTCATCTACAAAAATGGTTGATGGCACCCGACTCAAGACTCTTGACGATAATGTCAAATTGCTTCAGGAATCACAAGCTCAATTTCGCAATGATTTGGAATCCATCAATACGACGTTGAGTAAGCAAAACATTTTGTTGCAGGAAGCTCTCGATAAGTTTTCAGCGACTCCTTTGCAAAAAGCTTTAGTTGGGGATTCGAAGGACTCGAGTTCATCTTTCACCGATGGGTCTATAGGGACGAGCATCTTGGGGGCATCATAAACCTGCGCTTGTTTAAATGGCTCGGTTCTCACATAAGAATTCGTAGCGTTGGATTTCACAGGCAGACCGTTTTTTTGATTTCTATAACATTCGGGAAGATGATCGGATGACTATTGCCTCTTTTTATTTCGACGAGGAAGCTACGGATTGGTATACTTGGATGCATCGCAAGAAGCAATTGGTTAGTTGGGGGTCATTTGTCGAAGCGGCGATCCATCGTTTTCGCTCTTAAGATCTAGAAGAACCTGAAGGATTGTTGGCGATGCTCTACCAAACTACATCGGTGGCTGCCTACCGTGCTCAGTTTGAGACCATCACCAATCGCACCATGTATTTGCCTCTTCCTTTCTTAGTTCGTTGTTTTGTATCCGGTTTACGTAGTGATATCAAGCATTCGATGCTTATTCATAAATCCACCACACTTGAACCTATGGATTTAGATCAATTGCATGAACAACACATCTTGCTAGAAAAAATGGATTGGTCGTGCTTCTTTGGGTAATAGTAAACCTTTGTTACCAACACCTAAATTGTCCAGTTCAGGGGATCCGATTACTCCAACTCCTTTGCGTTCAATTCCTACATTTCTTACACCGACCAAGGTTGGTTTTTGACGTTTATCCCTTGCGGAAGCAGCTCACTGCCGTGCACAGGGACTTTGTTACCATTGTGACGAGAAGTATACATGGGATCATAAATGTAAATCTACTCCACAATTACTGTTATTTGATGACGGTCCAGATCCGTTGTCAAGTGTTTCGTCTCCGGAGACACAAAATTCTATACCATTGTCTAATGAAGCTATTGCCGACAAGTCACAACCTCAAGAGGTGCAATCTTAGTCTGTCATTTCTTATAATGCTCTTGTCGGAGGCTATTCCATTTCTACCTTGCGTTTCACGGGAACAATTCATGGTAAATCAGTACAGGTGTTACTTGACGATGGTAGCACACATTGCTTTATTCAAACTCGTGTTGCTAAATTTCTCCACTTACCAATTGAGGATACATCTCCATTTTCAGTTGTTGTGGGTAGTGGGAAACGATTATCTTGTACAAGTTTAGTCAGATAGCTTCCTCAAATCATACAAGGCCATACTATATCCATTGATTTTTATGTATTGCCGTTGCAAGGTTGGGATCTCCTTCTTGGAGTTTTTTGGTTAGCCACTTTGGGGCCGATTATTACAGATTATGCTACTTCTCATTTTGAATTTCAACAGAATGGGTCTGCAGTAGTTTGGCAAGGCAACACTACTCCCATAGCACATCCAGTGCAATTTAATAGTTTACGCCGATTGTATCACACTCACGCCATTGATGAGCTTTTTCGTTTGGAGTTGATTTCCCCGACTTCCTCGGAGACCTCCGTGATGGTGCCGACAATGCAATGTTTATTAGATGAATTTCTGGATGTATTTGCTAAATTGCATGAGTTACCACCTTCTCGACCGATCGATCATTCTATACCTTTACTTTCGAATTCTTCTCCGGTAAAGGTACACCCCTATCGGTACTCTCATTTTCAAAAGCAAGAAATTGAGAAATTTTTTTCGGATATGCTACGGGAGGGCATCATTCGACCAAGTAGCAGCCCTTATTCATCTCCCGTCTTGTTGGTTCGTAAAAAAGATGGCACTTGGTGTTTTTGTGTATACTATCGCGCCCTTAATGCTATAACAGTTCGTGATCGTTTTCCGATACCCTCGATTGATGAATTGTTTGATGAATTACACGGGGCTATCTATTTTTCAAAGTTGGATTTATTGGATGGGTATCACCAAATCTGAATCCAAATTGACGGTGTTGGAAAAACGACTTTTCGGACTTATGACAACCATTATGAATTTTTTGTCATGCCTTTTGGATTGTCTAATGTGCCTTCGACATTCCAACGCTTGATGAATGACATTTTCCGGCCTAACCTTCGTCAATTTGTCTTGGTTTTCTTTGATGATATTTTAACCTATAGTACCACATAGGAAGATCACTTGAAGTATGTTCGACTTGTCCTTCACTTATTACGTGTCCATCAACTTGTTGCCAAACTTCCAAAGTGTGTTTTTGGACAACAATCTGTGGGTTATTTGGGACATTATTTCAGCACATGGAGTATCCGTTGATCCGGAAAAAATCGCGGCTATACGGCAATGGCCCCAACCAAAATTAGTTAAAGATGTTCGGAGTTTTCTTGGATTTCCCGGCTATTATCGACGCTTCATTCGTCACTATGCAACCATCGTTGGACCATTAATCGATCTTCTTCGAAAAGATGCCTTCTTATGGACGTCGACTACTACTAAATCTTTTGAGTCTTTGAAATGAGTTTTGAGCGATACTCTAGTTATTCGCTTACCGAATTTTACACAACCATTTACTATTGAGACGGATGCTTCCGGAGTTGGTATTGGTGCCGTTCTTTCTCAAGGTGGTCATCCATTAGCTTTATTTAGTCAAAAGTTATGTCCTCAAATGCAACGTGCTTCAACTTACCAGTGGGAAATGTACGCCATCACTCAGTCCGTAGCAAAGTGGCGTCAATATTTATTGGGTCAAATATTCACTATTTTGACGGATCAACAAGCATTGAAGAATTTACAAACTCAAGTCATACAAACTCCGGAACAACAAAAATGGCTAAGTAAGCTTCTTGGTTATGAATTTGATATTTTATATCGACTCAACAAAGGAAATGTGACTGCGGATGCCTTATCTCAGATTTCTTATTCTCAATTAATGACGTGTTCAAGACAAGAATTCGATATCATCGATGATCTTCGCCTTGCTAATAAGCAACATCCTGAGCTTATTCAACTTCAACAAAAGTTGGCACAAGATTCATATACTTTGTCAGATTATGCTTTTAAGGATGGTCTTCTATTTTTTCGGGATAGACTAGTGGTTCCTACAGATTCTCCTATCCGACAGCTACTTTTGACTAAATTTCATGCTTCTCCTATTGGGGGTCACTTTGGCATCCATCGTAACTTCCATCGACTTGCTTCCAATTTCTTTTGGCCCCACACGCGTCAAGATGTGCAACAATTTGTAGCCGAGTGTCATGTTTGCCAACAAATGAAATCCTCTTCATTACCGCCATCGAGGTTACTTCAACCACTTTCGTTACCTTCTTTAGTTTTTGAAGGTATTTCCATGGATTTCATTACAGGTTTACCAACTTCACATGGCCGACCAGTCATGATGTTGGTAGTTGACTGTTTGTCCAAGTATGGGCATTTCATTGCCTTGCCCACTCACTTTACTAGTGCGATCGTGGCTAACGCTTTTGTGTCTGAAATAGTCCGACTATATGGTATTCTTGCAGAGATTGTCACTGATTGTGATAGTTGCTTTTTGACAGAATTTTGGCGTGAGCTACATCGTTTGCAGGGCACTATTTTAGCCATGAGTACAACCTACCACCTGCAAATCGATGGTCAAACCGAGGCACTTAACCGTTGCTTGGAGATGTATCTACGATGCTATGTGTTCGACTGTACGAAGACTTGGCTAACTATGCTTCATTGGGCTGAGTATTGGTACAATACATCATTCCAAATGTATGCACAAATGACCCCATTTGAGGCTCTCTATGGAAGACCACCTAATACTATTTCCCGTTACATCCGAGATTCTTTCGGACATTCTCTTATCGACGCTTTCATGCTAAAAAGGGACGAGATGTTGGGTACTCTTAAGGTTAACTTGCTTAAAGCCCAAGAACGTATGAAAAGCTTTGCCGATCAACATCGACGTAAAGTGATCTTCCAAGTTGGTGATTGGGTCTATATTAAACTGCACCCTTATCGACAGAATTCCATTCGTCTTCAACAACACCACAAGTTGGGACGTCGATATTTTGGACCTTATAAAGTTCTTCGTCGAATTGGTCAAGTCGCCTACCATCCCAGCTTCATCCAATTTTTCATGTGTCCTTGCTTCGTAAATGTGTAGGTGTTCTAGCCCAACAAATCATTCTATTGCACTTGGTTGATTCAACTGCCACTATTGTGCTGTCCCCGAAATCAATTATGGCTACACGAGTCCTTTCTCGTAATGGACAGTCTATAAAGCAATGGTTAGTTCAATGGGAAGGTTTTTTTTGCTGACGCTGTTACATGGGAAGATAAGGATCAATTACTGAAGTCCTTTCCAAGTCTAAACCTTAAGGACAAGGTTACTGCAAATGGAAGAGGCAATGTCATGACAAGTAAAGCAACCCAACTCACTAATGGGTCATCAACAGACTTGGGCCAGGCACCTGCAGCTCGAATTAGTTCTCGGGGTCAAGAAAACACCTGTCAAGTATGCTGATTATGAGCTTTATCAACACTAGCACAAATAGTTACAAATATATATCGCATAGACGGTTGTAAAGGGATTAAGGTAAAAACGTGATACATAAAGCATTTCTTTTCTCATCTCCTAACTTTCTTGAGCATTTAATCAAACACTTCAACTTCATCTTTTCAACTATATTCATAACATTATATGAGTCTCAACCTGATGTTGCACAACTACATCACAATAGAAGTTCAGGTTTAGCTTAATTGGTTCAAATATTTTTAGCAGTGCCGCCCATGTGAGCCTCAAGCTAGCACAACAGGTTCAGAACATTGGTACGAGTCATAGGGAGTTTCTCGAATTATCGGGATTGACCCGATAACTGTAGTATTCTAGATGGCCTTGGAAGTAGGGGTGAGCATTCGATCGAATCGAGTAAATTTTTTTTGAGTTATTCGAGTTGACACGTCATATTTTACAACTCAAACATTATTTGAAATATTTTCGATTCGAGTCGAGTTTATGAAATTCGAGTCGAGTTAAGTTTTTGAGTTCCTATATAAATTTAATTGTAATTATTTATCATGTTATAATACGATTTGATTACAATTTAAACAACTTTCTCTACTCATATAACATATGTATATATATTGTGATACCCGATTTTTGTCCGGGGGTATACGAATACATATATATGTATCGAGCATCGAATATAAATATATAAATAAATAAATGGTAATAATAAAGTCCAAAATAAAATATCCAAAGTCAATTTTACAAAGTCTAATATCCATTTTTATTGAACAAGACCCGAAACTCATGTCAATTAACCCACTACAGTTCATACCCAATCCAAACAAACACAAAAAAACTCTCTCAGCCCATTTGTTCTTTTATTTCCCGCCCAAAACAGAGCCCAAGGGACACGTGTTGAGTTCTTGTTGGTCCATCTCGTCTCACGCGGATTGCTGCTTATCTGGAGCCAGCTGGCTTCGCCAGCAAATACCATGACGTCATCCACCTGCCAGATGTAAAAGGAAGAGAGAGACTTAGTGGGGGACAACGATGATTGCACAATAATTACGCGAATTAATTAAAGAGAGAGATAAGCTCGAAAGTCGCTCACCCTGCCGTCTAGAAGCTGAGAAGTTCGCCGGAGATCGTCACTGAAGCTCGATCGCAACCACGAACAGGTAGCATTTCATCTCCTCTTTCATTTTCCTACAATGAAACACCAAAAAGGTTAGGATTAGACATCGAAATAAAGAAAAACAGTGGATCGAAATAAAAATAAAATCTAGATCTAAACTCAAAAACTGAAATCAAAGAGTCTCGGTCACTTAACCTTTTTTTTGGTGCGCCGTCGGAGTCCGAGAGTTGAGTGATAAGACTGGCCAGAGTTGAAAATGTTAGAGAGAGAAAAGGGTGTTTTATGTTCGAGTAGGTAGGCTAAGTGGGAGAAGGGGGCCGTTTCTGACGAAACAAGGTTTAGATCTAGGATTAAGATGAAAAAATGAGTGGTTTGGGTAGATTTAGGGTTCTGAAGAAGATAACTAAAAAGATTCTAGTCATCGAAAAAAAGGAGGAAGATGATCGGAAATGACGACCGATGACCGGTGTCTTTTCGATGGCCGAGAAACTTGTCGGGAGTGTTTGGGGATAAAGGTTGAAGATCAAAACTAGGTTTATGGGAAAGTTCTTGAAGTGTTCTGAGGATTTTTGGGAGTTTGATCTTTGAAAACAAGTTTTGAGGAGAAATTTAGGGTTTGTGAGGATCAAATGGAAAAAATGGAAGAACCGAAGAAGAACATGGCTGGTTTTTTGTGTTTTGACCGAGTTGAGTGTAGGATTTCTAGGTTTGAGATGTTTATGGTTAGAGAGTTTAGAGAGAGAGGAGAATGAGGAGAGAGAGAGGAAATGTTTGAATGACCGGCCTGACTCGATTTTCCTCTTTTTATATCGAGTTCAGCACGGCGTCGTTTGGGAACGGGTCAAAATGACCCGCACGTTTTTGAGGCGGGCGTGGATGTGGGGCCTCAACCCGATTCACGATTCGGTAGACGGTTCAAGCCGTTTAGGGCTCGACCGCTTGGAGTTGAGCCGAACGGGTTAGACCGGTTTCAAGGATTTGGGCCGAATTATTAGGTTTGGGTCAGAGTTTTTAGTGAGTTCAGGCTTGGGTTTCCTAATTTGTTCTGTCTTACATTTTGGTCACCTTAAATTTGTAATTCAACCTTTAATTTTGAATTTAATTCAATTTAGCCCTTGAATTGTCTATTTCCTTTATTTGCTTTAATTTAATTTAATTTAATTAATTGATTAATTTATGAATGCATGCACAATTTTTAAGTCACGTGGCATAATTGTTTAGGGGATTTGATTATATTATTAGAATTAATTAGAAGCCTTAGTATAAGCCACTTAATTACATGATTGAATATGAAAAGGCTATTGTAGCAAATAGATGGATATTTGAAATAAAGTTTGAATATTCAAGATTGATTAGTATCACATTGTAGAGTGATGTTAATCAATGAATACTCAAATTAAAATTTTAATGATCTATTTTAACTTAGAAAATGGTAATTACACTTGACTAGTTTAATTAAAATTAAAATAGGATAAATAATTAGAAACACCTTAATTAGAAATATTGTTACTTTTGGATTCATTAAAGGTAGTTTCCATGTTATTTGGATGTTACCATTTATGTCAAAAAATTAACAATATTCTTAGATTTCTTAATTAAATGAATTAATGATGCCTAATTAGGGTTTACTTAAAAATGACAAGACAATAATTTGACATGCATTAAACCTTTTATGTTGAGATACATTTTGAATATAAATTGAAGTGTCCTAATGTAATTGGACGTTTCATATGTATATTCGTCCAAAATATATTTTCTTACAAAATGATATTCTTATTTGGAATAAAATCTATTTTACAGTTAAAAGACTTAATTAAATTCAAATTAATGTTCGAAATGCCAAAATGTCACGTGAAATTAATAAGGTACCGATAACGGGCGTTTGTAGAGGGTGCTAACCCTTCCCTACACGTAACCGACTCCCGAACCTGAATTTTACTAAAAAAATCTCTGGTTCGCTTTTTTATGGTGTCCGGTCTACCAAAGTGGCCGGTGGCAACTCCAAAAATAATTTTTAAACAAATAAAGTAAATTTGACTATTACAATGGAAAATTCACTAATTTCAAGATCAAATTAAAATGAGAAACCTTGATTTCCAAAACCCTAATCGTCATGTTGTTTTTTCCACAAATGGGTCTAAAAAACGGCTGCGACATATATATATATATATATATATATATATATATATTTCTTTATATTTTTTTATATGTGACATATATTTCTTCAAAGATATATATATATATATATATATATATATATATATATATATATATATATATATAAGGAAAAATTGAGAGACTTGACTCGAACTTAAAATAAATCTACTAATTATTAAAAAATTTCGAGTTATTCGAATTTTTATTTTACAACTCAAACTTTATTTGAATCGAGTCTAGTTTATGAAATTTCGAGTCGAATTAAAACGAGTTATTTTTTTCACCTCGAGTCAAATTGAAATATTTAATTTTTTCGAGTCGAATTTTGCTCACCCTTACTTAAAAGGCATAGTAGTTTCAAACCTCTTAGGAACACAAGGTCCAGAGATTAAATTTCTTAGGTTTCTAGAGGTTGTAGATAATATTATAGTTACTGGCGGGTGACACTATCCTCGCCCTTAAGAGAATGCCGACATGATTATGTTACAGTGCAAAGTAGGAATTGTTCCTAGACGATTATGTGATCATGAAGTGTAATTCTTTTCAAATAGACATGACTAGAAATTTGCTTCATTTGGTCATACTCAGCTATCATCTGTCATTTCTCAAACATTGCCTTTTCAAATAACATATTGTTGTGTTCCTTGGTTTTGTGTATAATTTATATACTCGTATCGTATTTAAATATACTTTTAATGTGCGAAAACTGTGTTTACGACATATTGTGTTTATATAATTTTTTGAGCATGCAATATTTATTCATTTTTTGGCCCTTTGATAATACACATATCTTGTAGATAAACTGCTCGAACTCGAGACTTACATTGTATCGATTGTTTCGTTGTGGAGTTGCGTCTAATCTTAAATAAAAGAAAGTTCTCTTAAATTTTATGTAAAAAAAGTAAAAAAAAATATTCAAAACCAAGATCTAAATTCTTAAGGGAGCATCAATATGTTTACCATTCGATTCAAAATATTTGTAGTAACCCAATATTTTTTTATCATCGATCTAAGACTAAAACAGCTTAATGAAGAACATTTACACGAGACTCAGAGACAAACACATAAGTCATTGACTCATTATGTTTGTATCATAATATTGTGAATGAAATAAATATGACTGAAAAGATCACTTGCAGGGACAAAGCGTACCGGAGGACACTGTCGCCCCTAATATTTTATTGTTAATATATATATATATATATATAGGGTTATTTATTTATTTAGACTTATTAATTTTAGTTTATTTTAATTTTGTTTCCATTTTTTATTATTAGTTATACTTTTCCTGTGACCTAATATTCCGACTATTCTTGGATACTTGATTAGCGATATGTGAGATATATGTTATTATATGTATATAAAAAGACAATCACTGCTCATCACACTAAGAAAAAAAACATCATTAAGCTATCTGAACATTATGTTTGTGGCTGTTCGTCGGTAGAACCCAGTAACAGATATGTTGGTATTTTTTATATGCATATTTGTATTTATATAGTATATTTTATAAGAATTGACTTTTGAATTAAATAATTTTATTATTCTCATATTTTCAAATTTTTAACATTTTAACATTTCAATTCCTCCTAACTTTGTTTTGTAACAATATAACATTTTAATAACTACGAATTATATATCATTTATTTTGTTTCAACTTAAAAAGAAAATAACTAAAAAACATAAGTCAAAGGTGGCTTCAATTTCTATGATCTCACCTAATTTTTGCTCTTTGCAATAGCAAAAGAATGATCAACTTGATGTTTGGGTCTTGAATCAATGATTAATCAAAAGGTTGGTAAACTTTAATTAGTGGCCTTAAATAGGTGAGCATAGGGATGGATCTAGGGGTTGGAGGGGGCAGTCGTCGTCTTGAAAATTTAAAATTCTTATATGATTTAGAAAGTTTTTAAAACATTTTCTATATATTTTATATTGAAAATCTATTTTAGCTCATCTAAAATTTTATAAATTCGCCTCTTAAAATTTTATAAGTTCACTTCCTTAACATAAAGTTTGTGTACGAAATTCATAATCAAATCGGACAGTTTAATAGGTTTGATATATATTATTTTTAATTATTTTAAATATGTTTTTAATTTTTTATTAAAAAAAGTTGGTTAATCAATCGAACTAGTCAATATTAACTCAATTTAATTAAACTGATTATAACCATAAAAGTCACTCAATTCGATTATTATATAAAATAACTATTTAAATTAAAAGATTAACCAAACAAACCCATTTCACCCTTACTTAATACATGCCTTAAGTTATCCAACATCATATCAAGGTATAATACCAACAAGTAAACAACCAATTGGTTTAATAAGATAAAATACATCTCTTAAATAATGTTAGTGGTTCAAATCTTAACATTATGAATAGAGTAAATTGCGCTGGAAGAGTTATCTCATAACTAATCACTGCAATATTCAATCCAGATTAATCAGTCAATGAGTTGAATTATCGCTATTATAAAAAAGATCATATCAAGGTAATTAGTACAAGGTTCGAGATGAATTGCATATCAACCGTAGAAAGTTTCCACTAACTTGGATTTTTTTTAATTCACATAGGGGTGAAATAGACACGTTTCAAGGTGATTAATTAGTGAGTTAATCTTTTTTATGGACATAGTCAATCCAAAATCCTTATCTTTAATAATTTCATTTCCTCACTTATCAGTCGGGTTTTCGTGTCAAAAGAAGCCAAGGTAATGACTTGAGAAAAGATCAATGAGTAGATGGCATGAAAGTGATCCCACTATTATAAGTGGATGGTTAAATTCTTCAATTAGTCCCGAAACTACGTATAAGTTGTAGAATTAATCCCTAAACTTTAATTTGGTCGTTTTTTAATCTTTTACGTTTTGAATTTTAAAATTTCAGTCCCGACCTAAACAATAGTTGTGAATTCTGTTAAGTTAAATTATGCTATCAGTCTATATATCATGCGTAAGTTATGAAATTAGTTTATGTTCTCCAATTTGATTATTTTTTAAGTTCTTATAATTTAATAATATTGTCACTGTGTTATTTGAGTTAGGTCAGAAAACTTCAAAATTTGGAAAGTACATGAGCTAAATTTGATCAAATTAGAGTATAGAGACTAAATGCACGACTTACGTACAATACAATGACTGATGGAAGAATTTGACCAAAATGGATTTTCAAGCTAAAACCTAACACTTTTTGTTTAACTGCTAATATTTGATTCATTGGTCGACTAATCCGGATTGAGTTTTGCGGAAACTCAATATGAGAGCGACCCTTCCAACCCACTTTCTCCATTCACAATGTCACAATTCGAACCTCTAACATTGCTTAAAGGATCTAGCGCCTCAACCCGCTATTACCCAGTAGTCGGGACCTAACACCTTTTTAACTTGGAAAAATGTGAAATGAAATTGGTATAGTCAATACTTCTTATAAATACTATATGAATTAAACACTTTGAAACACCACTTAACTTGTACGTCCTAACACAACGATACCATTGAATACCCCACGGCAAGAATGGACGACAAGAATGGATTAGTAGATGTTTCTCGGTTCTTCCTCGTCGAACATAGTGGGGACTCCGAGGTAGATTCCGAATCATCCATGGATATAACCACATCCACAACAGGCGGTGGCGTCGATGATGATGATGCGGAATCATGTAGTTGCGATGCAATCTGTACCGAGAGACTCGATGATTTTTACGAAGTAATCCTTCGGCTTCTCGATGATGATGGTGGTGATGAAGATTTGATTGATTGTAACGATGAAGATCGAGATCAAGATGGAGAAGAACCCGGTTTGGGTATCGATTTATGCAGAGAAGTAATGGATAGAATGGAGGATAGGCTGTTTTGGGAGACTTGCATGGCTGTTGGGTACCCTTGAATATGAAAATTTTCTTTCTTAATTTTCCTTCTTTCCAAACAGACCTATTTTGAGCAATGTTTTGCTTTCAAATTTTCAGGTTTGATGATCATTTGTGAAGCATATAAAAATTATAGATGATATTAATCAATATTTTAATTGGTTTGAGTGTGTTTCTAGAGTGTAGTGAATATATTTGATTGTGAAAATTTATTTTTACACCAATAAAACTCTTGTATTTTACATACATCGAAACCAATTTCAATGGACGATGCTATAACGTACTTTTTATCCTATCTCATATATATATATATATATATATATAGAAACTACTTTGATACACAAGGTTAGTTTACATAAATTTTTAATTTTAGAGTTTTGAGATTTAAGTTGTAGTTTAGTATTTTAGTGTGTAAGGTGTAAAATTTAAAGTTTATGGTTAGAGATTAGAGTTTAAAGTTTAGGCGTTGGGGTGTAAGATTTAGGTTTTACACAACTTGTATATATATATATAAAATTCCTAAAAGATATAATTCATTGAGTGGTCTAGTGGTTCAAGCAATAATTTGTGTGCGTTTTCAAAAGGCTAAGAGTAAATAACAAATACCACCGTATAATCACACGAAAATATTAAAAAAATAATAAAGAATAGAAAATTAAAATATAATCTAAAAGTCGTAAAAAAATAATGTGTCGTAATGATTGCCATACAAATGTCAAACTATCATAATAATGGACGAAAAATTCATGTTGTAAAACAAATAAAATCATGCCATAGAGGCAGACGAACATACACAACAAGATGAAAAGAACAACCCATACAAAAAAATATTCTTATTCAAAACTAAAAATAAAAAAAGATTAATAAAGAAAATAAAGACAAACTCGGTTGGTGACACTAAGACAGTCATCGAAAATGGCACTCTTAAATAAGACTGATATATAGCGTAATTTTAAGCGACATTTATTGAAACACGCCGCAATATTCATATCCCTTTAATGGGGTAAAAATTATTTGCCTCCTTATTGTGCCTCCTTATATGTCTCTTTAATAATTGATTGACACTTGTATTAAAATTTGTTACTCAAAAGTTAACGAAAGTTTGACGTTATTTGGCTGTTTGCCTTTTATTTTAAATTTTCTTGTTCTTTAGTTTATTTCTCTCGCCTACCCCTTTTACAAAAGAACACACAATTTTGTTTTTGAGAAAAATAAAGATTCAAATTGAATTTTAAAATATCTTTTTTTTGGGGGGGGGGGAGAGGGGGAATGAAGTTCCATCTTAGATATTTTAACTTGTTTTTGTTGGCTTCTAAGGTTCTACTGTCATTTTTTTGGGAAACGAGGTTAAAAATTTACTATTAAAGTTTAAAGCAAGATCTTGGGGCCAAGACAATGCCTTACTGCTCGATTAAAGAAGAGTTGAAACTGTTAAAATGCTTAGCATCATATGTCAATTTTTTTAATAGTAAATTTGTAGAATTTAATTTGATTTTGATATAACAAATTGTCTAAGGACCTATTTAAAAAAGTAAATAAAATTTTAAGTATGCTAAAGTCTCACAAATTGACAAGCAAATTTGAACAAAAATTGTTTAAGTTGGATAATTTTTTCAAACAAATTTTTTCTAAGTGTTCAAAGTCAAACTTTACATGTACGCTAAGGCGTATCGATACGTTCTAGTCGTATCGATACGACTTTACGGTTTTGAAATTTTAATCGACAAAAGCGTACAAATACGGTTATACCCGTATCAATACGGTATTCTTTCTAGGCTTAATCTTAAGGCATAGTTTACCGATATGGTTGTCCCCGTATCGATATGGTTTGGTTTAATTCGATAAATCCTTGCATTTAATAATATAGCCGTTGCTTGTCAGTTATAAAATCAGCAAATTTCAAACGGTCGTTGGACCGTATCGATACGCCCTTATAGCATATTGATACACTTTTTGCTTAAGTTTTCCTCAGGATTCCAGTGAGCAAAATCCGTATCGATACGGTCTTTGAGTATCGTTCCTTTGTTTTACACTATAACCATACCGATACGCCTATACGCGTATCGATACGCCCCTCTTAAATGCACACAACCACTCTTTCTATTTTGAGACATGTATAGATACGATCCTTCGTGTACCGATACGGTAGATTGCAGAAGTGCATTTATTGCGGGGAAAATTGAGCCCAACGCCTCAATTGATGATCTCAACCACTAGAACGACTAGAAATCAATGCAAGGGTATAAAAACAAGCCTCCAAAGCTATAACAACAACTATTGAACTTATTTGCAACAATCCAAGCATACATCCAAACCTTTGAGCTTAAAGAGACAAAATTTTGTAACCCTCACTTGTGTAATTTTCATTGTATCATTTTCTTTCAAGTTTGGGGAGTGATTAATTGTAATTGGGCAATATATCAACCTTGTGAGAGGTATTTTTCAGATTGCCATTTCTTCTTTGTATTGAGAAAGTCTTGGTTAATCTTTGGGTAGAAAGATTAACTGGTTTGTAAGGTTTCCTTCTAATTCGAGAAAAAGAGAAGAATTTCTAGTGAAATTGGTTGAAAATCCTTAGTGTGAGCTAAGGTAGTGGATGTAGAGCTTGTTCGAAACTTGAACCACTATAAATTGGCTTGTCTTTAATTCTTACAATTTTAATTTGCTCCCTTCAACTTTAAAAAGCCAATTCACCCATTCTTGGCCAATTTCGATTCGATTGATCCACTCAAAAATTGGTATCAAAGCCTAACTCTTTGAGGGACTCACATTCACAAGAGGAGATCCTAGAAGAAGATCAATCGACTACAAATCAAGCCATGGCGTCTACCTCAGGCCAAAACCTCTTCGAGTCACAATCGACCACCAAGCCACCTTATTTCAATGGGGATAACTATCTGTATTGGAAAAATAGAATGAAGCTCTTCATCAAGTCAAATGACTACGTCTTTTGGAATGTGGTGGAAGATGGACCAACCATTCCTATGAAGGGAGATGAAGAAGGAAGGCTCGTTCCAAAGACAAAAGCGGAGATGACCGATGAAGATCGAAGGAGGCTTCAAGTGAATGACAAGGCTATTCACATCATCTTTTGTGCACTTGGACCCGACATGTATGCAAAGATGTCATCGTGCACAAGTGCAAAGGAAGTGTGGGACAAGCTAGAGACCACCTACGAGGGAACCAACGATGTAAAGGAGACCAAGATTGGGATCCTTAATTTGAGTTACGAAAACTTCAAGATGGAGCTAGATAAGAGTGTCTCCAAAATGTTTGATCGGTTCTCTGTCATAGTAAATGATCTCAAGGGCTTCGGTGAGATCATCCCTGAAGACAAGCTAGTCTGAAAGCTTCTTTACTCACTTCCTGTATCATGGGATGGGAAGAGAACTGTGTTGCGTGTAAATAGAACTATCACAAATAGTGCAAGTGTACACGACGCAAGTAGTAAAGTGATACTAGATTATCGGATATCGTCTCCACAGGGACTGGAAATAACTTTATCCTTGAATTGCTACACAAGAGAAAGAAATAGTTTAAATGAATGGGTGAAGTAATCTCAAGTAAAAACTAAAATAAAGGATAAAGGAATCATATTTAGAGAATAGGCCGATATTGAATTGCTCAGTAGTGTAGGTGTTGCACTGTTAGAGGAACTTCTGTTGTCTGTCATCGTTCCTGTCGCGGCAGAGGTATGTTGATGTCGCGGTAGTGATCAACAACTCCGTGCTTCAAGCTTGGCAAGAATCCCTATGATGACTCGTCCTATCCCTAGGTCCAAGTTCTGTTGATGAACACTTCTTGGATGATACCTCCCGGCGTGAATCAAAGGGTGAACACCAATATTTGTGGATTCTTCTTTAGCCACTTAACCTTGTACTTATCTCTAAGCCAAGCTAGTTTAACCATAAACTAGAAAACACATATTTACTCCTTTCGTATGCTTGACTCTCCCGATATCAAACAAATGGATAACCTCACAATGCTCTCCCGATGCTCTTATGAGATATTGAAACTAGAGTAAATAAACTTGAAGTTTTTATTACTTGAACAGAAAATTCCTAAAACAATACAATCCTTGCAACTACTTTACAAAATCAACCCTTAGCCCTAGGGGGAGTTTAGAACATGGTGGAGAAGGGAAAACGACAAGGGTTTTAGGGGAAGACGGCTAGGAGTGAGATATCCTTCCCTAGGTTGAATTACATGCCTTTATATAGGCCTTGGGTCCAAGTTTTCTAATATGGCAAGAATACAAGTTTAAATTAAAGTACAACTCTTTTAAGAACAAAATCTTCTGAGTAGATCCCTTTAATTCGTCCTCTTTTCTTTTCTTGCCTTGACTTTCTTCCTTGAACTTTGGGCTTGGCCTTCCTTCTGCTTCAGGGCTCGGAAAAAAATATGGGAGTGGTCTACGACAGACTGGCTTGAAATCCTCTATCTGTCGAGCTCCATTTCACTTTTCCACCTCAGCATTCTATTGTCGTCATGGCTGCCACGGCAGATGTCACGATAGACTGTGCTTTCCGACTCCAACTCCGCAACTCGCCTCTGCTCCTTTGCTGCCCTGGGTCTGCCGCAGCAGATACTTGCAAAAGTAACCAAAATCAACAACAACTGTGTAATTTTATCTAATTGTGATGCGTATGCAAAAATCTATCCTAAATGCAATGAATCATGCTTGAGTGCAACAAAAATATGGGTAAATGAGGGTAAAATATAGAACTTTTATGCACTCAACAAACTGCAATCATCGAGGCCAAAAATTTGAAAACTTTGAAGCTTGATGAGTTGGCGGAATCTCTCTTTACTCATGAGATCATGAAGCAAGGAAGGGAAGAAGAAAGAGGAGAGAAGAGAGAAGAGAAAATAGTGGAGAACCAAGAGGTAGAGAAGAAGAAGCTAGAAATTTCTCTCAAGGCTTCTCAAGAGGAAAGCAACTCAAGTGAAGACGAATTTGAGGAATTGGATATGATAGCTAAGAGATTCTCACGATTCATGAAGTCCAACTGTGGAAGAAAGTTCCAAAGAAGAAGAGACTTAAAGAACAAGAAAAAAGAAGAGGAGAAGGAAAAACTCATTTGTTATGAGTGCAAGAAGCCGGGGCACAAAAGATCGGATTGCCCTCAACTTAAGAAGAAGAGCTTCAAGAAGAAGAAGAAACATAAAGCCCATGTTGCTACTTGGAGCGATAAAGAATCATCTTTCGATGAAGAGGAGCACGAAGTGGCTAATCTTTGCCTCATGGCCATTGATGATGATCCTAGGGTAAACCCTAACTCATCTACTTTTGATTTCACGTTTGATGAACTTCAAGATGCATATGATGAGTTGTAAGGGGTTTACGATGAGTTGATTGAAAAATATAAGGAATCAATTTTGAAAAACAAGAAAATAATTTCTGATTTGAAAAACCAAAACGATTCCCTTTCTACAACCAACTCGGAACTTGAAAAGAAGATTTTGGTTTTACAAGATGACTTAAAATATTTTCAAGATGAAAATGTTGATTTAAACAATCTTCTTTCCAAAGTTTATGATGATCACCACAAAGTGGTGAATGAGCTTAAGGTTTCTTTTAATGTAGTTGGGAAACAAGATTTTGAAAAAGCAAGTTCTTCAAAACCCAACTATGTAAAGAGGAACTTTAATGGCTACAAACAAAGACGCTCTCAAAGGCATCCTAAAGGTAAAATAGTTAGAAGTGTATGAGTTCCTAAGGAACTAGTAGCTTCTAATAATATTCATGTTATTGCTTCTTGGATTCCTAAGGGAACCAAGTACTTAGGAGCTAACTCACATGGACCCAAAATGATTTGGGTACCAAAAATCTAGAATTAATCTTTTTTTGTAGGGGGAACATTGCTACAAGGCCAAAGCTTTAATTCAAAACACTTGGTACCTTGATAGTGGATGCTCAAGACACATGACCGGCGACAAGAGTAGATTTATGGAGCTAAAGCCAAAGAGTGGTGGAGTGGTGACATTTGGTGACAACTCCAAAGGCCACATTGATGGTATTGGTTCCATTGGTAATCTCTCTTCTATTCTCATTAAAGATGTGTTATATGTCAATGGTCTTAAACATAATTTGTTGAGCATTAGTTAATTGTGTGATAAGGGTTTTAATGTCCTTTTTGATATTAATGGTTGCAAAATTGTAGACATTAAAACAAATAAAATAATGCTCATTGGTCATCGCATAGGTAACATATACATGGTGCATTTAGGTGACATTCATACATCCCATGCATGTCTAGTTGCTCAAAATAAAAATGATGCATGGTTATGGAATAGGAAACTAGGGCATGCTAGCATAAGTGTTTTAGAGAAATTGGTTTCCCAAAATCTAGTTAGATGTTTACCTAAGCTAAAATTTTCCTTAGATAAAATTTTTGATGCTTGTGCTAAAGGTAAACAAAAACGAACTTCATTTAAATCCATTAATGATGTTTCAACTGGTACGGTTTTACAATTGATCCATATGGATCTCTTTGGGCCTATTAGGACAACTAACTTAGGTGAAAAATCATATACCTATGTTTTAGTTGATGATTTCTCTAGATACACTTGGGTTCTCTTTTTAAGTAAAAAGATGAGGCTTTAGAAAAATTTATCACATTTTCAAAAATTACTCAAAATGACATTGGTCAAAACATTTCTCATATTAGAAGTGACCATAGAACGAAATTTCAAAATCTAGGTTTTGAGGATTTTTGTAACAATAATGATATTAGCCACAATTTTTCCACACCTCACATTCCTCAACAAAATGGGGTAGTTGAGAGGAAAAAACGTACTTTAGAAGAAATGGCCAGAACCATGCTTTGTGAAAACAATTTACTTAAGTATTTTTAGGCGGAAGCCACAAACATCGCTTGTTATATTATAAATCGAGTAATGATTAGGCCAATTTTAAAAAAAACTCCTTATGAGATTTTAAAATCAAAGAAGCCTAACATTAGCTATTTTCATCCTTTTGGATGCAAGTGTTTTGTTTTAAACAATGGAAAAGATCATTTAGGTAAATTTGATGCAAAAAGTGATGAAGCTGTTTTCTTAGGTTATTCTTTAAACTCTAAAGCGTATCGAGTGTTTAACAAAAGAACCTTAGTTGTAGAAGAGTCTATACATGTGGTTTTTTATGATAACCTCCTTCCAGGAAGGATTTTTGTGATGATGATGATGTAGGGACCATTGAATGATGGTGGAAAATCATCAAAGGTGGATGAGGTTCCAACTAAAGAAGAAGAAGCACAAGATCCTCCCATAGAAACCTTGAAGGACATGAATCTTGGTGAAAAGGAAGAGAGCTACCCAAGGGAACTCAACTATGTCAAAGATGGTGAAATCTTGGGTGATCCATTCAAGGGGTAACCACTAGATCCTCTCTTAAATTGCTTAATAATGTTGCATTCATTTCACGCATTGAGCCTAAAAATATCAAAGAAGTATTAAAAGATGATTTTTGGATATTGGTCATGCAAGAAGAGCTTAATCAATTTGAGAGGAGTAAAGTGTGGACATTAGTTGAAAGGCCTAGTAATAAGTCTACTATAGGAACTTAATGGGTTTTTAGAAAAAAAACTAGATGAGAGTGGTAACATAGTGAGGAACAAGGCTAGACTTGTTGCTCAAGGTTATACTCAAGAAGAGGGAATTGATTTTGATGAAACTTATGCACTCGTAGCTAGAATAGAAGCAATTAGGATGCTTCTTGCATTTGCATGTTATCATGAATTCAAGCCTTTTCAAATGGATGTTAAAAGTGTATTTTTAAATGATTTTATTAATGAAGAAGTGTATGTTGAACAACCACCCGGTTTTGAAGATCCAACTTATCCAAACCATGTTTTAAAACTAACTAAAGCTTTATATGGTTTGAAACAAGCTCCTAGAGCTTGGTATGAAAGGCTTTCAAACATTTTGGTTGAAAAAAGTTTTGAAAAAGGCAAGGTGGACGCTACACTTTTCATTAAAAGAAATGGCAATGTCATATTAGTATTACAAATTTATGTTGATGATATAATCTTTGGTTATACTAATGAGTTTTATTGCCAAGAATTTTCTAAGCTAATGCAAGGTGAGTTTGAAATGAGCATGATGAGGGAGCTCTTATTCTTCTTAGGGGCTCTAAATCAAGCAAAAGAAGGATGAAATCTTCATCAATCAAGCTAAGTACATCAAGGATACGCTCAAGAAGTTTGGGTTGGAGAATGTGAAGCCTCAAGCCACTCCAATGAGCTCCTCAATTAAGCTTGACAAAGATGAAGGAGGTAAGTGTGTTGATTCTAAGCTTTATCGTTCAATGATTAACCATTTGCTTTACCTTACCACAAGTAGACCCAATATCATGTTTAGTGTTTGCTTGTGTGCTAGGTTCCAAGCTAGCCCTAAAGAATCACACCTTGTAGCCATTAAGAGAATATTTAGATACCTTAGAGACACACCTTGTTTAGGTCTTTGGTATTCCAGAGACTCTTTATTTAACCTACATGCTTATTCCGATGCGGATTATGGGGGTTGTAAGATAGATAGAAAAAGTATATCCGGAACTTGCCAATTCCTAGGTAGTATGCTCATATCTTGGTTCTCTAAGAAGCAAAATAGTATAGCTCTATCTACCACTGAAGCAGAATATATATCGATCGGAAGTCATTGTGCTCAAGTCCTTTGGATGAAGCAAACACTTCTAGACTATGGAATTGATGTAGGTACCATGCCCCTTAAGTGTGACAACACTAGTGCTATATGTCTCACTAGGAATCCCATCCAACATTCTAGAACCAAGCACATAGAGACAAGGTATCATTTCATTAGGGATCATGTCTTAAAGAATGATGTTGTTCTAGAGTATGTTGATACCTCAAACCAACTAGCAGATATCTTTACAAAACCATTAGACAAATAACGTTTTTAGACTCTTAGGAGAGAGTTAGGTCTAACTAGCCTATCTTGACCTTTTAGAGCCCTTAAGTGTCAAAAATTTGCTTGAATTTGAATGATGATCATGTTTATGTAATTTTGCTTCTTGATGCATTTATGCTTGTTACTAGGAATCCCTTTTAGACTCTTAGGGATCATGTATCTATTTTAGTCCATAAACTTTGCTCACTCATCATACTCATGCATTTAGGATCGATTAAAATCCAATTTTTGAACTCCTTTCAGTTCAAATATGCGTTTCTGGCAAAAAAGTATCGATACGGGTAACATCGTATCGATACGGGTTGCTAAATGGGCTTCGATACAGTTAACTGTATCGATACGGTCACGTGTATCGATATGGTATGAAAACTGTACTGATACAGTGGATCGATATGCCACGTCAGCGTATCGATAGAGTATGTCGCTGGAGTTTTAAATGAGCATTAAAAGGAGAATCCCACTTTAATTAAAACTAAAAATCCCCTTTCTCTCAAACCCCATGTCAAATTTTAACTATAAAACCCCCTCAAACCCTTTGATTTTTCACACCAAACTCAAAATTTCTTGAGGGTTTTTCATCAACACATTAAGGCTAAGCTTTGCTATCAATTTGGTGCATTCATCATCCTTCATTCATCCTATTCCATTATTCAAGGTATAAAACCCTTTTTTTAATTTTCGTTTAAATTTAGTTACTTTTTTCAATTATTTTTTGTATACAAAGTAAATTTATAGTATGTGTTTTAAAGTTTTTGCAAAAACTTTTTGAAATCTGAAAATTCTGATTCGAATATAAAAATATATCATATATTTTAGTACATTATTTTTCAAAATTCTTTTTACTAAAATTTAGTTTTATACTTTTATATATTTTTAACCTATAAAATATAGTGTTTTCACAATACTTTGAATTATTGGAATTTTTATTGGATCGAATGTGATGATAATTGCATATATTATTTTCGAATTGTTTTGATGTTTTTAGGTTATCATGAGGCTTAAAAAGAGACCAAGAAAAGAATTTCCTTCTAGTTCTTCAAATCCCAATCTGGAAAATGAGGGTATTACTAAACCGAACCTTGGTTTTATTATCTAACACAATTTTCAATCTTATTGGGCTTTATCCCATTACAAACAATATCAAGCTTTTTCTATCCGGGATGAAAGAGTTGTATCAATCCCTTTTCTAAACTCTGAACGTTTTAAGTTCAAATATTATGGGTTATTACAACAATGGCAATTCATGAGTTTTCTAAGTATACCCCAGATTTTATATCGTAACCATGTTTTTAATTTTCTATGCTAATGCCCGTTGCATTCATGATCAAGCAAGAGAACATGTAATTGCCATTGAATCCTATCTCACGGGGAAGAAATTTTGAATTGATCAAACCCTTTTGTGCAATTTTTTTGGTTTTGAAAATTTGGGGATTGATGATGAACACTCCTTGGGGAATTCTCAACTAGGCTCTGTAACCGTTCTTGATGCCCATGACCGTATCCTCCATCTTATCATCTCTTGGTGGCTTCGTCCTTCTGATGGGAAATTTTCTACTATCCGCCAAGTTGATGCTTTTTGGCTTCGTTGTTTCCGTGAAGGTAAGTGCCCAAACCTTTTTCAAATCATGTTTCCCGACTTGGTCTATCTTGTTCAACACCGTCACACCGATCAAGTCAAGTCCTTCTTCTATGTCACGACTTTGAGTTTCTTGTTCCATTCCTTGGAGATCGATTGTTCCCATGCTGCCGCCGAGCCTCTTGGAAAACTGATCGATGAACACTCTCTTACTCGTACACACTTTGAGTACATCGACCATGAATGGGTTCATGTTAATCGACCTCCTCTTCCTTCTCAAGACGATCAACCTCCTCTAGCAGCTCCACAAGTCAACCAAGCTTAATCTTCTATGGATGGACTCATGGCGTATCTAAATGAGCAATTCACACCCTTAGGGATTAATATTGCTTCTTTAGATACAACCATGAATGCAGGATTTGCAGCCATTGATACATGTTTTACATTGTTGGAGGATCGAGTCAAGGCTATTGAGCAACAACAAGCTTCCATGGATGTATCTCTCACCATTTTTCATGGTGCTTGGCTTAATGCTCGGAACTCTCAAGCCAATCGCAATGATGATGATGAAGAGGACGAAGACGATGGGGACAAGTAGATGTTGTGCATCTCATTCTATATCATATCATTTAGAATTTCTATTTTATTATGCATCTATGTTTTATGTTTAGGTATTTCAAAAAAATGTTTAGGAACTCTATGCTTTGATTTATGTTTTGTTCTTAGGATTTTAGTTTGTATTTAAGTTTGAAGTTATATTGCTTTGGATTTTAATTTGAAGTTTAATGATATTATGTTGCTTTAATTATGCTTTACTTTGTGCTTCATTGCTCTATATCTTGTCTATATCCCTTGATTATATGCATTGATTTTGATCTAACAAAAAGGGGGAGAAGTGTAAAATATAAATTTTTACAAACTTTTGAAAACCAATCTTAAATTAAGGGGGAGTAAACTTTTCAAACTTTTCAAAATACTTAAAAATTTACTTTGGTTTTATTATATCGAAAATGGGGAGATTGTAAAACCTAATTTGACTTTGATACAAAAATTTGTCTAAGGACCTATTTGTAAAAGTAAATAAATTTTTAAGTATTCTAAAGTCTCACAATTTGACAAGAAAATTTGAACCAAAACTGTTTCTAAGTTGAATAAAATTTTCAAACAAAATTTTTCTAAGTGTTCAAAGCAAAACCTTACATGTACGCTAAGGTGTACTGATACGCTCTAGTCGTATCGATACAATTTTACGGTTTTGTAATTTTAATCGACAAAAGCGTACTGATACAATTATACCCGTATCGATTCAATATTCTTTCTAGGCATAGCGTACCGATACAGTTGTCCCCGTATCGACACTGTTTGGTTTGATTCGATAGATCTTTGCATTTAATAATATAGTTGTTGCTTGTCAGTTATGAAATCAGCAAATTTCAAACAGTCGTTGGACCGTATCGATACGCCCTTATAGCATATCGATACAATTTTTGCTTAAGTTTTCCTCATGATTCTAGTAAGCTAAATCCGTATTGATATGGTCTTTGAGTATCTGTACGCCCCTTGTTTTACACTATAATCGTATCGATATGCCTATACGCGTATCGATACGCCCCTCTTAAATGCACACAACGACTCTTTCTGTTTTGAGACAGGTATCGATATGAGCCTTCGTGTACCGATACTGTAACATCCCGGTTTAGGGTCTAGAAGATCCGGTGAAGTTTCGAGGTCCAAAAGACCGGTGTTGGGAGTTGTGAGTGAGTTCAGGGAAAGTGGTTCTCGGAGGTTGGGAAAAATATGAAATAAATCTCTAAAATCCTTAATAAATATGTTTAAGGTTTTGGTAAAAACAATTTTGGAAAAACGTTTTCCGAACCGTGACATTTTGGTTTAGTGACCAAATTGTAAAGTTTGTAAAATCTGTTTTTAGTGACCATTTTGTAAAAGAGCCAAAACATTGAATCTTTAAGGAGCTAATTTGGCTGGGACAATATAGTTATTATCCCCTTTATTTTGACTATTCAAATATTTTAAAATAGATTTTATGATTGAATTAAAATAAGGTTTTATCTATTGTTGAGTGGATCGAATGATCGAAATAAACCAAGAGGGGGGGTGAATTGGATTTTTAAAGTTCTTGGTGGTGGAATTTGCAAATAAAAATGGTAGACAAGGAATTTTAGAGTGGTTCAAGTTCCAATTGAACTCTACATCCACTACCTTAGCTTCACTAAGGATTTGCAACAATTCCACTAATTGCTCTTCCCATTTTCTAGGCTAAGGAGGCAACCCTTACAATTTTCGGTCAAATTTTCTACCCAAAATTTGACCCAATCCTCACACAATTGAAACAAAAAAGTAGTTGGCTAAAACAAGTATCTCTCAATACACAATATAGCCCTATCACAAGCACTCAACCCAATTGAAATGATAAGAATGAAAAATACAATTGGGGTTACAAGACAATAATGAGATTTAGACACAAATGCTTGGATTTGATGTTTGGATGTTTTCTTTAGGATCAATAGTTGTTGCTGAAGCTTTTAGAGGTCCCTTTTATACCTTCTCATTGAATTCTAGCCGTTGTGGTTGTTGCATTCATCAATAGAGCCGTTGGAGATGTTATCTTGCCTCCATAAATGCAGTCTGCAACCAACCGTTTCGAAACGCCCGACCTTGTTTCGAAATAGACCAAAAAAGAAAGAGCCGTTGGGGTGCATTAAAGAGCCCGTATCGAAACAGTTAAACTTGTTTCGATACGCTAAGAGCCGTTTCGAAACCCGTTTCGAAACATTTTGCCACTGTCAAGGATCGTATCGAAACGACTTGAGATCGTTTCGATACGCCTTAATGATTTGTTTAAAATTAGTTAAAAACATTCAACGGTCATATTTTTCAAATCAGTTTGAAAGCCGTTTCGAAACATTTGACATCGTTTCGATACGGTGTCTCGATGTTCTTAAGCCGTTTCGAAACTTGTTTCGAAACACGGGTTGGCAATGTTGAAATCGTTTCGATACCCGTTCCGAAACATGAACTCACAGTTTCAAAACTGTTTCGAAACGCCTAAGGCCGTTTCGAAATGGTGACTCGAAAATCACTGTTTTGGCTTTAAGAACACTTAGAAAACATTTGATAAATTCAGTTTTTAACTTAGGCATATTGTTTAAAACATATAGAGAGGTTTGAGGACTTAAAAATTCGTTTTCACATTTTCAATTTAGTCCTTAGGTTCTTTAGTTATATCAAAATTAAAATATCGGTTACACAATCTCCCCCTTTTTGATATAACAAAACCAAAGTTAGAATTTTTAAGAGTTATGAAAATTTTGAATACATTCTAACTCCCCCTCAATTTAAGATGGATTTTTAAAGTTTTAAAAAGATTTAAGGATTTAAATTCAAGGTTTAAAACTTAAATCACTTAAAACGAATTTTGGCTCTTAGATTACTTCTCCCCCTTTTTGTTAGATCAAAAAGAATAAACAAGGCTCAAAGAGAAGAGATAGGGTTAAAAGCAATAATCAATAAGCAATAAGCAACATAATATTAAATTTATAAAATTCAAATATCCAAAACATAAATCTTAAACAATAAGTTCAAAGCATAATCCCAAATAAAATCAAAGCATAGGTTCATAAAGCATAATGGAAATAAAGATGCAAACTTAATCCTAATATGCATAGCTAATATGAGATGACATGAGAATCCTAAGCATCGTCGTCGTCACCATCATCATCCACGGAATCATCATCGTCCTTGGCTTGAGATCAACGAAAATTCATCCATTGGCCATAAAAGGTGGAGAAGGACATGTCCATAGCTGCATGTTGATTCTCAAGGGATGTGAGGCAATTCTCATTTGCAAGGAGACGATTCTCCACGGATTGCAAGTGGCTACTGATAGCACCAAACCCTCTAGACATGTTAGTGTCCAAAGAGTTGAACCGCTCGGTAAGGAAAGCCGTGAGAGCTTCATTGTTTGCGACCGAAGCTTGAGGTTCAACTTAAGGTGGAGGTGCTTCCCTATCAACACGTTCCCATTGCCCATTGATGTATTGAAAATCGGACCTGCGGAGAGAAGATTCACCAAGTTTTTGCTTGCGGGGTTCCGGTGAGTCATAGGTGCAATCAAGATTAAGCTTTCCAAAGATGTAACTTAAAACAGTCCCATAGGTGAAAGATTTGAGTGCATCGGTGTCACGGAGCTTAACATTATTTACTATCTCGGCAAACATGATCTTAACAAGATTAGGGCGTTCACCACGACGAAAACATTCAAGCAAAAAATAGTCTACTTGACGAACGTGAGAAAATTTACCTCCGGAGGGGCGAAGAAACCACGAGACTATCAAGTGGAGGAACCTATCGTGAGCATCCAAGGCAAGAACCGAACCGATGTGAGAACCAAAGTGACTCTCATTCTCGATTCCTTCGTTCTTAAGACCAAAAGTAGTCTCTAAGTAAGGGATGTCAATGACAATCTTCTTTCCCAAGATAGAAGACGCAAGGCCAACAACTTCGGAGTTGTCTTCACTATTAATAAATTGGGCATTTGAGTAAAAGAGAAGAACCATGTGCTTGTAGCAAATATCCGGGATGCTCAAGAGACCAAGGAATCCCCATTCTCTTAAACGGGGGAGGTAACGAAAGAGAAAGCGCTCGGAGTCAAGAAACGAGAGGTCAACAACACGCTCACGACGAACTTCAAACTCCTTGACATAAGTGAAACGCTCCCTCATCTCTGGAGTCTGAAGACTTTTGAGAAACAGCTGGGAGAGATTAGGACGAATACTCGAATCACTTGTTTGACCCGTCTTACGCTTTTTGTTAACGTTCTCCGTAGACATCCTAAAAACATAAAGCACGCAATTTAAAAACAAGTTTGAAGTGTATGCATGAAGATCTTAATTCAATCCAATGGTAAATCCCACTTAGGTTTAAAAACAAGTTTTAAAAACAAAGAAACAACAAAAGAAATTTTAAGAGAAAAACAATTAAAAAAAACAGTAAAGAAAATACGAATGAAAACTTATATATTCGAATCAAGAAATTGAAGATTTTGAAAAAAATTTACAAGTTTTGAAAAACCCAAGTATCAAAACACATAAACTATACAAAATTAAAATTTTCTAACCTAAGATTCGAGTATAAATTTAAGGAAAAAGAAAAAGATGAAAATATACCTTAAATTGGGATTTTGGATGAATGGATGAAAATCCTTGCACAAGATTGTTGATGCTTGCTTAGACTTGTGTTTAAGAGAAAAAGCCCTCAAGATTTGGTGAAAAAAAAGAGGTTTAGAGGGTTTTTATAGGAAAAAACGATTCTAGGGTTTTTAGGGTTTGGGAGAGTTTTAATTAAAGCATAACTTTATCATTAAAAGCCTTTTATAAAGTTGTCCGCTAACCCTTTCGGAACGGTTTCGACCGTTTCGAAACGTAGGCACCGAGGGTTGACCGACTTGTCAACTCTAGCTGACCGTTTTGATACGGGTTTAACCATATCGAATCCCCGTTGACTCGTATCGAAACTCGTTTCGATACACCTCTTGGCAGTATCAAAAACGTTTCGAAACCCTTGGAAGGCGTTTCGAAACACCCTTCTCTCAGATAGAAATTTAAAGCATCTGTATCGAAACAGGTGGACCCGTTTCGATACACCTGGGCCTGGAAGTGCAGATGAGGCTCTAAAAGTGCAGAAAAATGAAATTTTCCAAGGCCTATCTTGCATGAATGACATGAATGAGCAGGAAAAACATATGCAAACATAAACATACTCCCCCTGGCTATATGCATGGATGAAATTAGGAGTAAAAACACATAAACATGACATTTCACAAGATCAAGTCAAGATAGGCTAGTTAGACCTAACTCTCTCCTAAGGGACCAAAAACGCTCTTCGTCTAAAGGTTTTGTAAATATGTACGCTAATTGATTTAAGGTGTCAACATACTCTATAACAACATCTTCTTTAAGGACATGATCTCGAATGAAATGATGCCTTATTTCTATGTGTTTGGTTCTAGAGTGTTGGATGGGATTTTTTGTCAAACATATGACACTTGTGTTATCACACTTAAGGGGTATGGTTTCAACTTTAATACCATAATCTAAGAGTTTTTGCTTCATCCAAAGGACTTGAGCACAACAACTCCCTAAGGATATGTACTCGGCTTCGGTGGTAGATAAGTCTACACTATTTTGTTTCTTAGAGAACCAAGATATGAGCATACTACCTAGGAATTGACAAGTTCCCGAAGTACTCTTCCTATCGATTTTACATCCCCTATAATCCGCATCCGATTAAGCATGAAGGTTGAAGGTGGAGTCTCTAGGGTACCAAAGACCTAAACAAGGAGTATCTCTAAGGTACCTAAATATTCTCTTAACGGCTATAAGGTGAGACTCTCTAGGACTAGCTTGAAACCTAGCACACAAGCAAACACTAAACAAGATATCCTGTATACTTGCGGTAAGGTAAAGCAATGATCTAATCATAGAACGGTAAAGCTTAGAGTCAACACACTTACCTCCTTCATCTTTGTCAAGCTTTGTAGATGAGCTCATAGGTGTGGCTTGAGGCTTTGCATTCTCCAAGACAAACTTCTTTAGCATATCCTTTATGTACTTTGCTTGATTGATGAAGGTGACATCCTTCTTTTGCTTGATTTAGAGTCCCAAAAAGAATGAGAGCTCCCCCATCATGCTCATCTCGAATTCACCTTGCATTAGCTTAGCAAACTCTTTGCAATGACATTCGTTAGTAGAACCAAAAATAATATCATCAACATAAATTTGTACTACTAAGATGTCATTTTTATACCTTTTTATAAAAAGTGTAGTGTCCACCTTGCCTTTTTCAAAACCTTTTTCAATTAAAAAGTTTGAAAGTCTTTCATACCAAGCTCTAGGAGCTTGTTTTAAACCATAAAGAGCTTTAGTGAGTTTGAAAACATGATTTGGAAATTTTGAGTCTTCAAAACCCGGTGGTTGTTCCACATACACTTCCTCATTTATAAAGCCATTTAAAAACGCGCTTTTAACATCCATTTGAAAAAGCTTGAAATCATGATAACATGCATATACAAGCAACATCCTAATGGCTTCCATTCTAGCTACGGGTGCATAGGTTTCATCAAAATCTATTCCATCTTCTTGAGTGTAACCTTGTGCTACTAGTCTAGCTTTACTTCTCACAATGTTACCACTCTCATCTAGTTTGTTCCTAAACACCCATTTAGTTCCTATGGTAGATTGATTACTAGGCCTATCAGCTAATGTCCAAACGTTACTTCTCTCAAATTGATTTAACTCTTCTTGCATAGCCATAATCCAAAAATCATCTTTCAATACTTCTTTTATATTCTTAGGCTCTATGCATGAGATAAAAGCAACATGATTCATTAGTCTAAGAGAAGATCGAGTGGTTACCCCCTTGGATGGATCACCCAAGATTTCACCATCTTTGACATAGTTGAACTCCCTTGGGTAGCTCACTTCCTTTTCCTCAAGAGCCAAGTCCTTCAAGGCTTCAAGAGGTGGATCTTGTGTATCCTCTTCTTTTGTTGGAATCTCATCCTCATTTGAAGTTTGTCCTCCATCAAAGGCATTTATGATTCCTACATCATCATCACAAGAATCCTTCATTGGAAGGAGGTTATCATCGAATACAACATGTATAGATTCTTCTACTACTAAAGTTCTCTTGTTAAATACATGATAGGCTTTAGAGGTTAAAGAATATCCTATGAAAATAACTTCATCACTTTTTGCATCAAATTTACCTAAGTTGTCTTTTCCATTATTCAAAACAAAACACTTGCAACCAAAAGGATGAAAATAGCTAATGTTAGACTTTTTAGATTTTAAAATCTCATGAGGTGTTTTCTTTAAAATTGGCCTAATCATTACTCGATTTACAATATAGAAAGCGGTGTTTGTGGCTTCCGCCCAAAAATACTTAGGTAAATTGTTTTCACAAAGCATAATTCTAGCCATTTCTTGTAAAGTTCTAATTTTCCTCTCAACTACCCCATTTTGTTGAGGAGTTCGAGGAGCCGAAAAATTGTTGCTAATACCATTTTCATTCAAAAACTCTTCAAACTCTAAATTTTGAAACTCGGTTCCATGATCACTTCTAATATGAGAAATTCTAAGTTCAAGATCATTTTGGGTTAGTTTTGAAAATGTGATGAATTTTTCTAAAGCCTCATCTTTAGTACTTAAAAATAGAACCCAAGTAAATCTAGAAAAATCATCAACAAGAACAAATGCATAAGATTTACCACCCAAGCTCATAGTCCTAATTGACCCAAATAAATCCATATGGATAAGTTGTAAACACCTACTTGTAGAAACATCATTAATGGATTTAAAGGATGACTTATGTTGTTTACCCTTAGAGCATGCATCACAAATTTTATCGTTTGAGAACTTAATCTTGGGTAAACCTCTAACCAGATCAAGGGGAAACTAGTTTTTCTAAAACACTAATGCTAGCATGTCCTAGTTTCCTATGCCACAACCATGCATTATTTTCATTTTGAGCTACTAAACATGCATGAGATGTATGTATGTCATCTAGATGCACCATGTAAATGTTACCTATGCGATGACCTATGAGCATAATATTATTAGATTTAATGTCAACAATTTTGCACCCATTTTTATCAAATAAAACATTAAATCCTTTATCACACAATTGACTTGTGCTCAACAAGCTATGTTTAAGACCATCGACATACAAGACATTTTCAATAAGAATAGTAGAGTGATTACCTATGGAGCCAATACCTTTAATGTGGCCTTTGGAGTTGTCACCAAATGTCACCACTCCTCCACTTTTTGGCTTTAGATCCATGAATCTACTCTTGTCTCCGGTCATATGCCTCGAGCATCCACTATCAAGGTACCATGAGTTTTGACTTTGTGCTTTGGCCTTGTAGCAATGCTCCCCTACAAACAAAGATATTAAACTTTTGTTTTTGGTACCCAAATCATTTTGGGTCCATGATTGTTAGCTCCCATTAACTTGGTTCCCTTTGGAATCCAAGGTGACATAGCAACAATATTATTAGATTTTACAAGTTCCTTAGGAACCCATACACTTCTAATCCTTTTAGTTCTACTATGTCTAGGAAGGCTACCTTGTTTGTAGTTATTGGTCCTTTTCTTAGGTTGGTTTGTTTTAGAAGATTCACCTATTTCATGCTTCACACTACCAACATTTTTAAAGGACTCTTTGAGCTTGTTAAGCTCATCTAACACCTTTTGGTGTTCACTATTACATTGAGAAAGAAGATTATTAAGGTCAACATTTTCATCTTGGAAGAATTTTAGTTCATCTTTCAACCCTAAAATCTTTTTCTCAAATTTTAAATTAGCTTGAGAAAGTGAGTCATTTTTATCATTTAATTCCGAAATAATTTTCTTATTCCTAATGACCGACTCCTTGTATTTCTCAACTAATTCATCATAGACCTCTTGCAACTCATCATATGCATCATTTAATTCATCATATGTAAAATCAAAAGATGATGAGTTAGAGGTTACCATGGAGGAATCCTCCTCAAGTGCCATGAGGCAAAGGTTGGCCACTTCTTGTTCGTCATCCTCGGATGATTCCTCATCTCTCCAAGTAGCAAGCTTGGCTTTGAGCTTCTTCTTCTTCTCAAAGCCCTTCTTCTTGAGTTGAGGGCACTCCGAACGAATGTGACCGGACTTATTGCACTCAAAGCAAATGATTTGATCCCTCACTTCTTCTTTGTTTTTACCTTTGAAGTCCATCTTTCTTTGAATTTTCCTTCCTCGGTTGGACCTCATGAAGCGTGAGAATCTTTTGGCTATCATAGCCAATTCTTCTAGCTCATCCTCCTCACTAGAAGAGCTCTCCTCAAGTAATGAAGCTTTGAGAGCTATTCCCATCTTCTTCTTCTTTTCCACCTCTAGCTTCTCTACTCTTCTCTTCCTTCTTCTTCTCTTCTTCCCTTCCTTCCTTCATAATCTCATGAGTAAGGAGAGAACCCACTGGCTCATCAAGTTTTAAAGTCTTCAAGTTTTTGGCTTCTATGATGGCGGTTCTCTTCCCATCCCAAGATTCAGGAAGTGAGTAGAGTAGCTTCCGGACAAGCTTGTCTTCCGGTATAGTCTCTCCAAATCCTTTAAGCCCATTGACTATGGTTGAGAAGCGATCAAACATCTTGGACACCGTCTCATCGGGCTCCATCTTGAAATTCTCATAACTAAGATTGAGAATTCCAATCTTGGTTTCCTTGACATCGTTGGTTCCCTCATAGGTGGTCTCAAGAGTATCCCACACTTCTTTGGCACTCTCAATGGATGAAACTTTGGAGTAGATGTCCGGACCGAAAGAGCAAAAGAGCATGTGAAGAGCTTTGTCATTGATTTGGATCTTCTTCCTTTCTTCTTCACTCATCTCCATCTTTTTCTTCAAAACCATCTCCCCTTCATTATCTTGCTTCAATGGAATGTAGGGGCCATCTTCAATGACATCCCAAACCAAGTAATCGTTGGACTTGATGAAGAGGCGCATCCGATTCTTCCAAAACGGATAGTTGTCACCATTGAAGAAAGGTGGTTTTGTAGTGGATTGAGACTCATACATGCTCGAACCGGAGGTAGACGCCATCTCTTGATTTTTGGATGATCACACTCTTCCTAGGAACTCTTCTTGTGGTTGTTAATCCTCAAAGAGGTAGGCTCTGATACCAATTGTTGAGTGGATCGAATGATCGAAATAAACCAAGAGGGGGTGAATTGGATTTTTAAAGTTCTTGGTGGTGGAATTTGCAAAAAAATGGTAGATAAGGAATTTTATAGTGGTTCAAGTTCCAATTGAACTCTACATCCACTACCTTAGCTTCACTAAGGATTTGCAACAATTCCACTAATTGCTCTTCCCCTTTTCTAGGCTAAGGAGGTAACCCTTACAATTTTTAGTCAAATTTTCTACCCAAAATTTGACCCAATCCTCACACAATTGAAAGAAGTTGTTGGCTAAAACAAATATCTTTCAATACACAATATAGCCCAATTACAAGCACTCAACCCAATTGAAATGATAAGAATGAAAAATACAATTGGGGTTACAAGACAATAATGGAATTTAGGCACAAATGCTTGGATTTGATGTTTGGATGTTTTCTTTAGGATCAATAGTTGTTGCTGAAGCTTTTAGAGGTCCCTTTTATACCTTCTCATTGAATTCTAGCCGTTGTGGTTGTTGCATTCATTAGTAGAGCCGTTGGAGATGTTATCTTGCCTCCATAAATGCAGTCTGCAACCAACCGTTTCGAAACGCCCGACCCTGTTTCGAAATAGACCAAAATAGAAAGAGCCGTTGGGGTACATTAAAGAGCCCGTATCGAAACGGTTAAACTTGTTTCGATACGCTAAGAGCCGTTTCGAAACCCGTTTCGAAACATTTTGCCACTGTCAAGGATCGTATCGAAACAGCTTGAGATCGTTTCGATACGCCTTAGTGATTTGTTTAAAATTAGTTAAAAACATTCAACGGTCATATTTTTCAAATCAGTTTTAAAGCCGTTTCGAAACATTTGACATCGTTTCGATACGGTGTCTCGATGTTCTTAAGCCGTTTCGAAACTTGTTTCGAAACACGGGTTGGCAGTGTTGAAATCGTTTCGATACTAGTTCCGAAACATGAACTCACAGTTTCAAAACTGTTTCGAAACGCCTAAGGCCGTTTTGAAACGGTGACTCGAAAATCACTGTTTTGGCTTTAAGAACACTTAGAAAACATTTGATAAATTCAGTTTTTAACTTAGGCATATTGTTTAAAACATATAGAGAGGTTTGAGGACTTAAAAATTCTTTTTCACATTTTCAATTTAGTCCTTAGGTTCTTTAGTTATATCAAAATTAAAATATCGGTTTCGCATCTATTTTCTCATTTTACGTCAAAATCCATTTTCAAGCTTTCTCATCTTCTCTTCAGCCAAACAACCTTTGAGCTTGATTTTCTCAAGGTAAAAGTGTTTTCTTACTAATCTAATATTGCTAAATGGTTCTCCTACTTTGATTTCCTAAAACCCAAACCTATTTCATTGTTTTTTCTCAAGGAATTTTGCTAAACAAGGGGGAAATAGCTAGCATTGGGGGTGAGCAACGAGATTCTCCTCTGATGTAAGGTTCTTTAATGAAATTCCCATGCTTTGATTCTTTTAAATGCTAAGGTTTTGTTTTCTTGTGTTAATCTTATTGAAATTTGGCTAAAATTGATGAAAATGAGCTTTTGGTAAGATTTTTGAGTAGGATCTGTTATTGCTGGGTTTTTTGATGTTATTACCTTTGTTTTGATGTGGTTTTTGAGTTGAGATGTTGAGTGAATGATGGGAATCCCGAAATTGGGTTGGGTGTTGAAGTTTGAAGTGGAAAAAGTGAGTTTTTGGGTGGATTTTGAGGTGAATCGATAGCTGGTGTTAATATGATGTTGGGTTGATGTTTTTAGATGTTTATCTATGTGTTTTGATGTTATCTAATGCTGGGTTTTGCTAGAGTTTGTTCGAATTGAGTTTTCGATGTTTACGACTTGTATCATATATGTTCGATAGGTGTTTTGATTGAGTATTTGAATCTCTGCTTCTAGCAAGTTAGAGTGTTGAAAATATCTCTAAATCCTCTGTTTTGGGTTGGTTAGAGGCAGGGATTGAATATCCGGAATTGTTGAACTCAATTGTGGGCGAACTGGAAAGCTAGAAAGGGGTTTCGAGTTGATTTTGGTAATCGTTGGTGAGTGGAATTGATTTTAATGTTTTATCAAGGTTGAAGAAGTGTTTTAAGGGTTTGGGTTGAGCCGTTAGGCCAATCCAAGCTCAAGGGTAAGATTTGTGTTGTTTCGGCTTTTTCGCCATTTTACACTTGATCTTGTTTGATCATGATCGTACTTTTCTAAATGATGTTTATTCTATTGTTATGCATTAAATGCATGATGTTATTGTCCCATGAGAATGCCATGTTACTTAATAAATGTTGGTTGAGTTCATGCTATGCTTGAGCTTGTGGTTATGGCTTTTGGTATGTGTTTATCCCCGAAAAAAATCAGTGGTTTGTGATGTTGCGATGAGTATATATTACACATGGGTTCTATAAGATAGATTGATCGATCAATAGGATGTAAAGTGCACTATAATTATAAATTCGCGCGTGAGAAATTCTTCGGTTTCACAATAGGGTTTGTGCTATTGTGATGCGAGTGGTAGGGGTTGTGCTATCACCAACGGGCAATGCGGGTAGTGGCATCTCGACCGAAGTGTGTTTGTGGTGAGGGTTGTTCACCATGTGACTTGATGGGGGTTGTGCCATCAAGGTGTCCACTTATCCGAGCAACGTGTCAATGATGCCGGTATACTCATTCGCTATGGTTTCGTATGAGCTCGGTAAACTCATATGGTTATGCTTTTGTGCTTGAAGCATGTGTAATAATTATGGAGCCGGTAGGCTTGGTTCGCTTATATGGTTCATATATGGTTTATGCACGGTTGATGCATGTTGTGCCTTTGGCATGTGTTATTGCGTTTTGGTCCTGGTTTGTGCTGTTTTCAATTGTGGATGATTTTGTGCATGTTTTATGTTGCATTTTATCATGGAAGCATGAAATGGGTTTAATTCTACAGAGATCACCTTAATTGCATCATAGGTCCTGTAACCCCCTCGTCCCGGTCCGGACGCATGACCAGTCCGAACGGGCCACACGGGGATAACCGAGGCGAAACCCGTTAAGGCTCCACTTCGGTTACCGACCCAAGAAAACTTTTTCATTATTATTATCTTGTCTAGATGCATTATTATGTCCTATGTGATAAGGCAACAACGGAAGAAAACAAGCGAGGCAAACAACCAAGAAGCAGATCAAAAACAACTCATTTTAACTTAAAACTGCAGGCCGTATCGGAACTCCCAGAGGGTGTTTCGATACGTCTTGACTAGGTCAACTGGCCAAAGTCAACCCGAGGAGACCGTATCGAAATGGGGATGGACCGTATCGAAACGCCCTCAACGGTCAACATCTCGTGGTCAACGCTACGAAGCTCGTTCCGAAACGCCTAGGACCGTTTCGATACTCTGAATTTCTCGTCAAAATCTTAGATTTCCAGTAGCAAAAACGTATCGAAACGCCCCATTTGCGTACCAAAACACTTGGCCTAAAACAAGAGACCGTATCAAAACGGGACCAACCATTTCGATACACCTGCTGCGAACAAACAGGTTTTAGCTGGTTTATGGCACAAGGCTGCCTCAAACACCAACTAAAACCTCCCACAACCAAACATGGATTAACCCTAGATGCAAGGCACCCTAAACAACATACTTAACACCCAACAAACATGAAAAAGCCATACATTCAAAGGATCATCATTCAACATATGATTCATACATTTGCATTCAAGATATCATGCTTCAACAAGAACATACACTTAAGCATTCATAAAAGGCACAAGGCCAAAACACTAGGCATAAGCAAGCCTTAAACGTAACTTCGACATAACAAGGAGTCTAAACATGCTCCTAAAACAAAATAACCACATAAGTCCTCATTGCTTGACTACTACATCATTAACTTAAAATAGTTCATACTTGAGGATAGCAAAAGCTCAACTAGCACACTTGGAGGCCCTCCTCTTGCACTAGAAACCCACGAACTACAGATCTGCATTGTCGAACAAAAGAGAGCGTAAGCATAAAGCTTAGTGAGGGTAAGCTCGTAAAACAAACCTCGACAATACATGATCCAAGCACGAGCACATAACCAAGGTAGAATGCACGATCTTACCTTCGAACCACATGAGCCAAAATATATATGATGCATGAACATAAACTCAATATTATGCCATGCTCAACAATTCCATCAACCCAACATGTGGAAACACATATATCAATGTATAAGCAACACACTCCACAAATTCGTATTGGCACCTGCTATGACCCGAATACGCGGATAACCGTTGGAACTCACATCCAACAACTCAACATTTACCTTACGATGGGATTACACTCATCACCATTTCACGCGGAGGGGATTCCACTGATCCTCACACCCCGTCGATGGGATTCCACTCATCACCGACTAACATATATAAGAAGATTTCCGGGCGAACCCGTACTCCATCTTGATGACTACCATCACCAAGACCACGTGCGCATTTGACTCACGTGTGCACACTAAACATCCTAATGATCGATCATTGTACCCCAAGCATACTAGTGCCAATACTAAACACAATTCATAACCTTTCACAACACCATTTCATATCAACTTCCGTGCTTAGCACGTACTCACCAGGACTTACCGTCATGCACCAACCACATGCATATAACAATGCATCAAAACCATGTCTCAACATACATATATAACACAATATACATAACCATCATAATCACAATTAAACACGAGGCATACACAACATTGAAAGTTCAACCATAGTCTCTAACTAAAGCTTGGGATTAGACTACCAATCTAATCCCAACTCTAGGTGGGTCTACCAAGCCCAATCTAGTCCACATGCTTGAACCATCATTTGAAAACCAAGTTAAAAACATAGAACCACTCACCGACTATTCCAAGCTCAACCACACAAGCCGATCAAACTCCCAATGATTTCGGATTCGTTCCCGAGGCTTCACCAACACAATCAAAATAACCATAAATCAGTCCACAAATCAATGTAGCAAACCCGGAATACAACCCAAGCACAAAACACAAGATTTCAAGCTAAAGACAACCCCAAAACCTTCATTCCCGAGCAGCCATGAAGCACAACCCAAAACCAATGACTTCAACACTTAAATTACTCCCAAAGACTTCCAAAACAACACTTATACATAGCCTAACCATCAGCCAACAAATTCCCACATTAAACACCCCCAAAACTCAACCTAAAACCCTTCAAAAACCTCTCTAAAACCCAATTTCGGGAAACACCATAAAACCATGTAAAAATCGAATATGTTGGACCTTTTGGATAGCAAATAACTTATATAACCTCAACAAATCAAAAACTTAGTTTAAAGATAATAAAGATGACATTTTTAATCAAAAACCTCAAAACTCCAAATTACAAAACTATGAGCTTTAATGAAAAATAATGGTACAAGCTTGTAGAGGAAAGAGAGGACAAGTCAAAAGTGGGTTTACCTTTGAAAAATCTCCAAAGATGAGGAAGAATGGTGATGGAATAATGAAATGGAGAAGAGAATGTTTTTCACGTCTGAAATTTGGGAGGTAGGAGATGATGCATAGTTTGGGTGTTTTGAAATAAGAGTGTTTTTATTTTACAAGTCAAAATATTTACCACTTTTCCATTAATGAGATGACTATCTCAAAAATCCCAAAATCCATGGAATTGGGCTTTAAATCAAAACAAGTCCAACATAAAATCATTTGTTTTAAAAACACGAGGCCCAAAATATTATTTTGTTATTTTAATATCACCCGACCCCCAAACTCGGGTGTTATAGGTCCTTATATTATGCTAGTTCTGCATTTTGGTCCTCGGTTGCTCTTTTGTTCGAATCGTTGCTCGTTTTGCTGTTCTTTCTTCCATTGCGTGTTCTTAAACATAAGGTTAATTCGAGCATCTAGAAAAGATAGTAATCAACGTGTTTAGGGTTGCTAGTTGGAGGGAAATCTTCAGATTTTTCTTCGATTAGTCCCGTGTAGCCCACTCGACACGGTCTGGTGGCTAGGCTGAGTCGAGGGGGTTATAGATACGGTAGGTTGAAGAAGTGCATTAATTGCGGGGAAAATTGAGCCCAATGGCTCAATTGATGATCTCAACCACCAGAACGGCTAGAAATCAATGTAAGAGTATAAAAATAAGCCTCCAAAGCTACAACAACAACTATTGAACTTATTTGCAACAATCCAAGCATACATCCAAACCCTTGAGCTTAAAGAGTCAAATCTTTGTAACCTCCACTTGCGTAATTTTCGTTGTATCATTTTCTTTCAAGTTTGGGGAGTGATTAATTGTAATTGGGCAATATATCAACCTTGTGAGAGGTATTTTTCAGATTGTCATTTCTTCTTTGTATTGAGAGAGTCTTAGTTAATCTTTGGGTAGAAAGATTAACCGGTTTGTAATATTTCTTCCTAATCCGAGAAAAGGGGAAGAATTTCTAGTGAAATTGGTTGAAAATCCTTAATGAGAGCTAAGGTAGTGGATGTAGAGCTTGTTCGAAGCTTGAACCACTATAAATTGCCTTGTCTTTAATTCTTACAATTTCAATTTGCCCCCTTCAACTTTAAAAAGCCAATTCACCTCGTCTTGGCCAATTTCGATTCGATTGATCCACTCAACAAAATTTATTATTGTTCTGTTGATAACTTTAAAGAGTATAACCTAAAACTCTTGAAATTTTAGTTAATTTTTGTTGTTTTTGGGTGAAATTTTGAGTGAATACATACTGAATATTGATTAATTTTTATTTTTTTTCTTTATTTGAGTTGTGGAGGTTTCAGTATGCTTTTAGTCATATCTGTAATGCTGCTATGGGACCTTCTCACATTGCTAGGAGTCTTTGAAGGTGAAGCACTGCTTAACACGATGAACATGTATGGGCTTTAGGATGAGTGTTGAAACAAGCTCAATTATGTGTTTGCAAACAATTATGTTCAAGACTGGTATGGTCAAGTCTATTCACCATTCTCGTGTGTTAAACAAGGGCACATAAGGTAGTGTTTTTCTCTCACCAGTCAATGTGTTTTCATATCACATTGCTCAAGTGAAATGGTGCAATGTATTTAAATTTCAAAGTTGGTAGTTAGATCGAATGTAATTGGTTGTATATGATCCTCAGACTTGATACATAGCACATCACTCTTTATAGCACAAGAAAGGGGCATATGAATTTTGTTCGTATTTGAACAAAAAAATATCTTTATTGAGCAAAAGCTTTGACACGGTTGTTTCCATGCTTGTTAGATTGATCTTCATTGTTCTGGAAAGGATGAAGCTTGTTTTGGGGTTTGGGTATCCCCTTCCGTACTTCGAAGTCTCTCAGCTTCTACAACGGTCCATCCAACTGAAAACGCTGAGGCTTTCAGCTTTGTATCAAGCTCGTTGAGGAGTTGTTCAAAGCAGGAAGAAAAGAAAGATATGGCAGTCATGTTTTTCGAGTCACACTTAAAGCTTCTTAAGCCTCCGCCAAGTAAGTTAGGTGTGGCAGCGTTAGCATTACATTACATTATGCTAATTTGATTATCCTAAGGGGTACACTAAAAGGAGTAGGGTTCTCGGTGAGTGATTCAGTGCTTGCCGAAGAATGGAGAAGAGCTTTGGGAAGCATCTTGGGTTGGGTATCTCCATTGGCACACAACATGATTAAATGACAAAGTGAAAGGAGCTTTGAGCACCAAAATTTGTTGTTCAAAACAAGTATTCTTTTGTAAACTCTCTTCTTCGCAAACAAAGAAAAGACTGAAGCAACCATTACTGAGCTGCCAGTAGGGTTGAATTACATTTGGAGATTTGTTAGGGAAATGGCAGCAAATGCATTGTTCGAGTGCATCAACTTTAATGGGTTGTTGAATTCGTAAAGTTGCAGATAATTACGAAACAATTGTGCTTAATCTTCTAATTTCTTCTGTTTCAAGATTTAATTTTATTTTTTGCAATTTCAATAAGAATAAACTTTTCTGTTCTAGATTCATTAGTTTATGGAGTAGTTTGATTTTATGAAATGGTGATTCATTAGTTAGATTTTATTTGGTCCCGAATTTGTTAATTTTTTTGAACTTGGTATTTTAAAAAATATATCCCAACTCGATAATTGTAGTTTCATTCCGTTTAAGCTTAATTATATTGTTTTTCATAATTTTCTAAGTAAAGTATGTTTGTTGCTAAGCAAGTAAAAAAAATTCAAAATTTTGTCTATGAAATTAGAAACATCTAACTAATAACGACCATTATGATTATTTATCATAAGAACCCATAAGTTCAACAATCCACAAATTCAACAAAAGTTAAAAACAAATCTTAGTAATGTAGCAAGTAGCCTATTTCCTAACAAAGTAAACTAACTAAATTTGAATAAATTATTAATCTTTTAAAAGATAAATGTACGATACTCAAATCTTGCGTTCTACAAATATTTGAAGTTAAGTATTTTATATGTTCTTTTGATTTTCTTACAAATTTCCTCTTTGTAAGAATTAAGCTTGTGGTATTTGAGCCTACAAATATTAAAAAAGACAAATAAGTATCACAATCAAAATAAAATAGAATTGCATTTGTTTACTACATTATAAACATTACCTGTAATAAATCCACTATACATGTGATTGTAGATTGATTCATGGTGTTCCTGTCCAAATTAGAATCCCATTGTTACTTATTAATACACAAAAGCTAGAAAAATATAAAACTGATAATAATCTTTGTATACATTAAATTTTTATCATAAAACTTAAATTATCTGTGTGCATTGAGATGTAAATTGACCACATAAATTCAAAACATTCAAATTTAATTAATCACTACCGACTTGAGATTGCTGTAAAATATTAAAATATATAATTAATATCACTAGTTCATTATGATTAAAAAATTAAAGTAATTAAACAAAATAATATATAATATATATATATATTTATATATATATAACTTATCATAAACAGTAGATAGTAAAATATTATATTAAAAAACTAAAATATTAAAAAATAGTGAAGAGCAATATATAAAGTAATTAAAAATTTATCATCCATACCTTTTCTTCTCACAAAGCCTTTATTGATTTAATATTTCTTAGATTTTTTTTCTTGTGACTTTTTTCAAAACACTTTTTAGTCGAATCGATGATCTATCTCCTTTTCTTTTGAGTTTACACTTGATGTCTGTAACGTTTTTCTCACTATCCTCATCTTTTTCACTTGCATCAACCAAAAAATTCTATTTTCCACATGTGTTCAAAGATTCTTCGATCGATAATTGCTTCAAAATTGTCTAAACTTTTCTTAATATCTTTTCTCCATCATAGCAATATCAAATGTTTGCTCACTTATTGCAGCCCGTGTCGCTAAATGAAAATACCATCTAAGTAGAATCTTGTAACGAGTCTCTACATCTAATTTGAGATCATTTGATCTAGTAGATATAGAAGAATTTATAGAGTTAATAACTCCAATCTTAGCTTCCTCCGTCCATCTTTTCCAAATGTATTGATTTAGAATTTGTTTAAAATTTTGAAATGAGAACACCTTCCAAGCATGAGCACATAAGATGTCGACAAATTCAAATTTCTTGCAACTACAACTAATTGCGAAATTTGATGAATCAAATATAACAGTATGATGACGAAACTTTCCTAAAGAAATGACTTTATAACTTCTAATAGTCCATGTACTTTAAATATCTCTGCAGGGTAAGGAAGAGATGACATACTTTGATTGTCCTTGTAATCAGCTTTCAATTCTTTGTAGCGTGTATTAACTAATAATCTTTCAAAGTGTGAAAGAAACATAGTAAATCATAATTATAACTAATGTACATCTTTATTTGGTTAATCATACTCTCACTTCTTTGAGTAGTGAACATATCTGCACAAAATATTTATTTTTCATAAACTAAAGTCTATTTTTCTCTCAATTCGAATAGTTTCTTCAACCAACTGTTGTCTCTTAGATTGTACTTTGCAAGCATTTGATTCCATGCATTTAGAAAATTTTCCTCTTCATAGTGATCATAAACGCAACTACTAAAATCTTTAGTAAAACTACCAAATCTCTCAAACACATCACTAAGATGCTTAGTTGCGTTTTGATACATACGCTACACACATAATCGATGACATGTTTCAAACCACTGTGAAGCTAGCGCTTTTACCATTGCATCATCTTGATCCGTAAGAATCGTAGATATTTTTAAAAATGAATCAAATAACCAAATAAATGTATCACATGTTTCATCATATAATAAAGATACAGTAAAAATAACACTTTGCTTATGATAGTTAACACCAACAAATAATGCCAAAGGTCTACCCTTTTATTCTTTCTATATGTTGTATCAAAACATACTACATCTCCAAAAGATTCATAATCTAGTTGCATCCTACCATCTGTCTAGAAAATATTTGTTATGAAGTCATCAAGATCAACTTGAATGACATAAAAAAAATCGAATCATCATGTTGCATATTTTACAGATATTCTAATATCCCACCAGTATCTTCAATTTTCATCACTTTTGTTCTTCTAGTACGCAAGTAATTGTTGTAGTCTTGAAGAATAAAATCAAGATTCTCGATCCCACCAATTTCTCTAGTTAAAAATTCAACACTTTTTTGGTGCTAGTCTTGGGCGATCAGTTCAAGTTCTGCGGCTTGTGCAAGATTAATTCTCCTATGAGATTTTAGAAACATACCCTTAGAAGGAGAAGCCAATGCATGACTATAATCTGCAATGAATTCAGTAACTTAAAATTTACCATTAAATCGTGAAACTTTTAATACAACTAAGCAACCAAATCTTGTTTCTAGACGATGGTACTTTACATTATCATCACATTTATCCTTTAATCGAGTACCTTGACAAGAACAACAAAAACTCTTTCTTTTCAGTTACCATAATAATTTTTATGCCCTTTAATTCTTCAGATATTAAATCCTACCGTATTGACATTATAAAAATCATAAGCATTTGATTCTATATTAAATTTCATGCCAACTTTAGGAATAATTTCGTCAAACAAATTTTTATGAACCGTAGTAGTGAAATTAGTATAAGGAATAATCTCATCAGAACACTTATCATGCTCTGAATTTTGTTTTTCTATTGGTTCAATTGATGTAACAATTTTTGCAAATTTTAATCTTTTATGCGATGGACTTTTAATCGTTGGTTCATCCATAACCTAAAATAAAAATAACGAAAAATTATTTTAAAAATAATAAGTAAATTCAAAAATAAAATAGTTATAGCAAAACAAGAACATAGCTAATCATAAAATTTTGTTTTATGAATTTCACGGACTATTGAATAAAAAAGAAAAAAACTCACTGAATAATTAACAGAAAAATCTCTGATAATAATTTTAAATCAATATTTGGCAGAAGCTATAGAAGTTTGGGTCAACAGCTTTAGATTGATTTAGCAGCAAATTTAGAGAATTTATTTGGCAGTAGCTTTGGTAGATGAATAAACGGGAAGTTTTAGGGTGAGGCGCCTTAAAATGAGGCGCAACCGAAATTCTTATAAAAATTGTAAGAATTTCGGTATCAAATTTTTTCGGTATATACTTTATTTCTTACAAAAAGTATAAGAAATTTTGTATATACCGAATTTTTTACAAAAAGTTTAAAATTTTCGAAAATGTAAGAATTTCGGTATATATCGAATTTCTCACAAAAAATATAAGAATTTCGGTATATACTGATAAGTCGATACCGAAATTTTTATAATTTTTGTAAGAATTCAAGTTGCACCTCATTTTAAGGCGCATCACGTTATAAAAACCATAAATAAACTAAAGAACAAGCAAACCTAAAATAAAAGACAAACGGCCAAATAACGTCAAACTTCCGTTAACTTTTGGGTAAAAAATTTTAATACACGTGTCAATCAATTATTAAAGGGGCATATAAGGAGTCAAATGATTTTTACTCCCTATAATAGCGCTTTAATAAAATCATAGTTATAGATTAATATATGGTGACATTTTTAATTTTTTTTTTAAAAAATACCGCTACAAACATATACTTTAATTGTGTTTGTCTAACAAACGAGGCAATAAAATCATATAACGTTTGGTCTAAAACACCATAAATACTTGAATTGTAGTGGTGTTTGTCTAACTACTGTCGCATTTTATTTTCAACGCCGCAATTGTGTAGCATTTTTTTGATCCAAAGGCAAAATTTCATTCCTCATAAATTATAGATACATAAGAAGGTTTGGGGTAACTGGGGTCCCCAGACAGTTTGGATCGTCAGATCCCTAGCTAGAGAAGTAAGTCGGTCAGTTGCAAGGTTACAAGACCTAAGAACGAAAGAGAATGTGCATGACGCGAAAGAGGAGGCTACAATTCTAATATCCTCTTCGATAGCAGATGAAGTCCAGTTGTTGGAGGAACCCAACTGAAGACTATTCACAATGGACTTGCAATCCGATTCAATAATGATGTTAGCAAGGTTATTGGTCAAAGCCAAAGATAAGCCTAGCCGAATGGCTATTGCTTCAGCTGTTTCCGCAGATGGAGAGAGGAAAGGTGCTGAGATCCCTTGCACAACCCTTCCAAGGCTGTCCCTCACAATAGCAGCCCCCGTAGCCTTACCTGTGTTATGATTGTATGCAGCATCGCAATTGATCTTGAAAGACTCTAGAGGAGGAGGGTGCCACTGAGGAGATTTGTCACGATGTAATCTGTCTCTTTGAGGGATGGTGTAGTTTTCTTGAGTAAATTCCTGATGCGTAGAGTCCGCTCGTAGCCACACTTCCACCGGGGAATCCTTTTTGTTCTCGTAGATGAAAGCGTTGCGCGATTTCCAGATCATCCACAACAAGGATGCAATAAGGCCTCCACTTTCGTGTGGGCACCCCTTATTTCCTATTCCATTCATTTTCAGCCACCATTTCGAGAAACCCGAAAAACCTGATAGAGATGGTGAATAACTGAAACCAGAGGCTCTCCACACTGCTTCTGCAAAGGGGCAGAAAAACAGAAGATGCTCAATAGTTTCCTTTTCCTCTCTACATCTTGGGCAATTGTCTGAATCGTGGAAATTTCCATGGAGTCGAGCGGCTAGATTTCCTTTGGTAGGGATGATGTTGTGGCAAAGTTTCCATAGAAAGGATCGAATTTTGGCTGGAACTTTTAAACCCCAAATCATTTTTCAGAGAGACTTGTTCATGCTAGGGTCTTCACTCGAGGAAGGGTCAGGGGACATGTTGAGCTTATTCTCAATGTACCAATAGCCTGCTTTAGCCGAGTATTCCCTGTTCTTTGTCCCAGCCCATACCATGGAGTCTTTGACTTCCGGTCCCCCAATCGGGATAGACTTTATGGCTTCTGCTTCAGCAGGCGAAAATAAGGAGTCTAGTTTGGAAAGGTTCCAAGATCTTTGGTCTTCATTCATTAAGCTGCTAACAGTTGGACATGAGCCATAGTGGGGTGATTGTGATGTGATCTTGAAACCTGAGAGGTTTGGAATCCAATTGTCCTTCCATGTAGCAATTCTTCTCCCATTCCCTACCCTCCAAAGAGATCCTTCCTTAATTACCTGAATCCTTTCGCGGATACTAGCCCACACCCAGGAGTGGTTGTTTCCTTTGGGAGCTTCAAGAATGTTCCTGTTTGGGAAGTACATACCTCTAAGGGTTTGTGCCAGAAAGGACTCCGGGTCTTTTAAAATCCTCCAAGCAATCTTAGCAATCAGAGCTTTGTTAAAGGATCTTAGGTTTCTAAAGCCCAATCCGCCTTGCTCCTTTGGTCGGCAGATGTTTCTCCAATTGATCCAATGAATGCTTTTTTCTTTAGCCTTATTATTGTTCCACCAGAACCTGGCCATTTGTGAGCTTATGTCATCACATAAAGTAACTGGTAGGAGAAAACATTGCATCATATATGTGGGTATGGCCTGTGCGACTGCTTTAATAAGGATCTCTTTCCCAGCTTGGTTGAGAAATTTGGCTCTCCATCCCTGGAGTCTGCTTTGGACTTTTTCATAATAAAAGCAAGGGCTTCCTTCCTACTTCTTCCCCAGAAAGAGGGCAATCCGAGGTATCTGCTGTCTTCCTCCATTGGGCGAAATCCCATGATATTGGAAAGGTGGGCTTTGAGTGAGTTGCTGGCGTTTGGGGAGAAAAAAATTGAAGATTTCTAAAAGTTCACCGTTTGTCCTGTTGTCTTTTGGAAGAGGTGGAGGATGCGTAGAGCAGCACGATAATTTCCTTCGTTTGCTGCTGAGAACATGAGGCAGTCATCAGCAAACATCAGATAGCTAAGAGTGGGGCACCGTCTTCTAATTTTGAGTACTTCGAACCCAGTGGATTCAACCTCCTTTTCTGTTATCCATAAGAAGATATTTGAGATGAAGGTGAAAAGAAAAGGTGATAGAGGGTCACCTTGTCTAAGGCCCCTCCCTGGACTGAAATCACCATGTTTTTCCCCATTCAGAACAAGAGAAAAGGAGGTAGAAGAGACACATTTCATAACTCGATCAATCCACCATCTGCAGAACCCCATTCTATTCATAATAAAGCTGAGGAGGTCCCAATCCACTTTATCATAGGTGTAGAACTAATGTTTTGATATAATAATTGAAAAATGTTTTGGACTGATTTAAAAAGTATTTAAAACAATTTCCAAAGTCCAAATAACTTGAAACTATGTTTAGGGATATTTTATAAAAGGTTTTACATGTTTTTCAAAGTCAAACCTCAAAAAACTGTCCAGTCGTTTCGAAACACCTTAGGGCGTTTTGATACGGGGGATTCCAGTAGCAAAACGTTTCGATACGAGTATCGAAACGGGCATTCCCTAGATGAGATTTTAGCCCAGCGTTTCGAAACGGGCCATGCCGTTTCGATACGCCTACGTGGCTTCGACCACAACAGTCATAAACCCCAACGGCTATTTCCCAACTAACATTTAAATGCAGGTCATTTTGATACGGGGACAGGTGTTTCGAAACGGGTGTTTCGAAACGAACTAGAGCGTTTTGATACGGGTCCTACGTCAGACTGCAACGGCTCTTTCTACTTAAAGGGTGTTTCGAAACGGGTTCGAGAGTTTCGAAATGGGGAGCTGCAGAACTGCATTTATGGTGGGAATTAAAGTCCTCAACGGCTCCAATTCAACCCTAACGGCTAGTAACGGCTATAAACTCATCAATGAGTATAAAAGGGACATCCAAGCATCAAGTAAAGGCTAATGCTCATATTGTCAATCAACAAATGATCAAGAATTGTCTTAGAGCTTAAATTGTCATTTATTGTATAGACAAACACTAGTGAGCCAAAATTGTCAAATTTGCTCAAGTGTTTTAGGTTTTGGGTGAGTGCTTAAATTGTGCAAACAAACACCTATTAGAGGGATTTGTGTTTGCTTTTATTATCTCTTTGTAAGAGAGGGTTTGATCAAGGCTTTGGGTAGAAAGCTTGATCGGTGTAAAGGGTTTCCTCCTAAGCCTAGAAAAGGGGACGAATCAATAGTGGATTGATTGGAAATCCTTAGTGGGGAGCTAAGGTAGTGGATGTAGACCTTGGTTAGAAGGTTGAACCACTATAAATCATTGTGTCAATTATCTTTTTAGCTTCCACAACCCTTCCACCCAAAAATCCACCTCTCAACCACTTGGTGAGCCACATCGGTTGAACGAATTGAGCTCCTCACAACTCAACAATTGGTATCAGAGCTTGGCTCAATTGAGGAGGATTCACATCCTATTGAGAAGATCCGACAAGCTCGATCACTACTTCATCAACCGGCTCAAATGGCACAATCAATCGACAAACCGCCTTTCTTTGACGGAACCCACTATGCCCATTGGAAGACAAAGATGAAGTTCTTCATCAAATCAAGAGACTACAAGCTGTGGGATATAGTTGAAGATGGTCCGTTCGTGCCTCAAAGAAGCAAAGCGGAGTGGAGTGCCGACGATCGCAAGAAGATGGAGCTTAATTGCAAGGCCTTGCACATCGTGTTTTGTTCTTTTGGCCCATCCATCTATGAGAAGATGTCTTCTTGTGAGAGTGCCAAGGAGGTATGGGACAAGCTTGAAGTCACATACGAGGGGACCGATGAAGTCAAGGAGACCAAGATTGGGCTCCTAACCTTAGAGTATGAGAACTTCAAGATGGATCCGGAAGAGAACATCGAGAAGATGTTTGATAGGTTCTCCACTATCACCAATGGTATCAAAGGCTATGGAGAGGCCATCCCGAAGGAAAAGCTTGTCCGAAAGCTCATCTACTCACTTCCCGAGTCATGGGACTCAAAGAGGACAGCCATCACCGAAGCAAAGAATTTGAAGACCTTGAAGCTTGATGAACTCATGGGGTCAGTCCTTACTCATCAAATCATGAAAAAGAACAAGGAAGATGAGAAGAAAAAGGAAGAAATTAGAGCTATGGGAGAGAAGAAAATCAAAGGGCTAGGCATCAATGCAAGTGCCATGGCTCTCAAGTCCTCCACTTGCCATCATGTCTATTCAAGTGAAGAGGAGGATGAAGTTGAAGAGATAGTTAGTATCTTCAAGAAGTGTGCCATGTTCATGAAGGAAGCTTTGAGGGAGCTTGAACGTGATTCCAAGAAAAAGGAGAGGGCAAGCACTTCAAGCCATAAGAAGAAGGCACACGTGGCTACTTGGAGTGATGAGGACTCCATCGACGATGAACAAGCCAACCTTTGCCTTATGGCCATCGAAGAAGATTCAAGGGTAACTTCTAATCCATCTACTTCATGTTCTTACTCTTTTGATGAATTACAAGATGCCTATGATGATTTGGTTTTAGACTTTAAAAATCACATTTTGAAAAACAATAAAGTGATTTCAAAGTTGAAAATTCAAAATGATTTGATTTCTAAAACCAAACTTGAACTTGAAGCAAAACTCAAGGAGTTTGAACTAAAATGTTTTGATTTACAAAAATTGCTTCAAAAAGTTCAAGAAGAAAAGGATTTGATTTCCAAAGAGCTAGAAAAGAAAAACAATTTTGGAAAATCAAATTTCTATGTAAGACAATCTAGTGCCCCTAGATTTGTAAAAGGAAAATGTTTTAGAAGTATTTGGGTCCCAAAAGGACTTAGTACTTCAATTAAAAAGGATGACATTGAAAAATGGATTCCAAAGGGGACTAAAATTTGTGCTACTAATGTTCATGGATCCAAAGCAATTTAGATACCAAAAATTACTTGATTGTCTTTTGCTAGGTGTGATGGAGATGTTCAACATGTCAAACATTGAAGGGGAGCTCCATGCACACCAGTGGCGGAACTCTGAAGGGACGGGTGGGGGCGACGGCCCCCCCAAAATTTTGAAATATTCGAATTTTACTCTTAAAATTTTTGAAAATTTTAATTTGGCCTCCTCAAGAATTTTAAAAATTCATATTAAGCTTCAAAATTTTATATATTTTTAATTAAATTTCATCTCAAATTTTCAAATTTTTTTGGTTAAATCTTTCAAAAATATTAAGAATTTTAGTTAAATCTTCAAAAATTTTAAAAATTTTCGTTTAAACGTCCAAATTTAAAAAAAAAAATTAAGTTGGCCCCCTCAAACTTTTACTCCGAGTTCCGCCACTGATGAACACTAAGATAGAACACTTGAAGAAGGAAGGCTTCACATCCTACCTTGAGTTCAAGTGTGGTAAAATCTAGTTGCTTTTGATTTTATTTGATTTATTTTTATTTATGTCAACTAGATGATCATATATGTTGGACTAACACTTTTAATGATGCTTTGAGTAAGGGGAGCCATTTTAAAACCAAATTCTTATTTTTGTCAAAATTTTTACCTATATTGTTATTTTGAACTTAATGTTTTAAATTCTTTTTGATATAACAAAAAGGGGGAGAAATGGTTTGAAAAATTGAATTTTCAAATGAATAAGGGGGAGCTTTAATTGATTTATATCTTTAATTCTCTTATTCACATTTTTAAAGTTAAAGGGGGAGAATCCCAAACAATTTTTCAAGATAGTTTTATTATATCAAAAAAGGGGAGATTGTAGAACTAATGTTTTGATATAATAATTGAAAAATGTTTTGGACTGATTTAAAAAGTATTTAAAACAATTTCCAAAGTCCAAATAACTTGAAACTATGTTTAGGGATATTTTATAAAAGGTTTTACATGTTTTTCAAAGCCAAACTTCACAAAATTGTCCAGGCGTTTCGAAACACCTTAGGGCGTTTCGATACGGGGGATTCCAGTAGCAAAACGTTTCGATACGAGTATCGAAATGGGCATTCCCTGGATGAGATTTTAGCCCAGCGTTTCAAAACGGGCCATGCCGTTTCGATACGCCTACGTGGCTTCGACCACAACGGTCATAAACCCCAACGGCTATTTCCCAACTAACATTTAAATGCAGGTCGTTTCGATACGGGGACAGGTGTTTCGAAACGGGTGTTTCGAAACGGACTAGAGCGTTTCGATATGGGTCCTACGTCAGACTGCAACGACTCTTTCTACTTAAAGGGTGTTTCGAAACGGGTTCGAGTGTTTCGAAACGGGGAGCTGCAGAATTGCATTTATGGTGGGAATTAAAGTCCTCAACGGCTCCAATTCAACCCTAACGGCTAGTAACGGCTATAAACTCATCAAGGAGTATAAAAGGGACCTCCAAGCATCAAGTAAAGGCTAATGCTCATATTGTCAATCAACAAATGATCAATAATTGTCTTAGAGCTTAAATTGTCATTTATTGTATAGACAAACACTAGTGAGCCAAAATTGTCAAATTTGCTCAAGTGTTTTAGGTTTTGGGTGAGTGCTTAAATTGTGCAAACAAACACCTATTAGAGGGATTTGTGTTTGCTTTTATTATCTCTTTGTAAGAGAGAGTTTGATCAAGGCTTTGGGTAGAAAGCTTGATCAGTGTAAAGGGTTTCCTCCTAAGCCTAGAAAAGGGGACGAATCAATAGTGGATTGATTGGAAATCCTTAGTGAGGAGCTAAGGTAGTGGATGTAGATTTTGGTTAGAAGGTTGAACTACTATAAATCATTGTGTCAATTATCTTTTTAGCTTCCACAACCCTTCCACCCAAAAATCCACCTCTCCACCACTTGGTGAGCCACATCGGTTGAACGAATCGAGCTCCTCACAACTCAATAATAGGCTTTTTCCAGGTCAATTTTGAGGGACATGATACCTTTTTCCCTTTTTTTGCCTTCTTGATTGCATGATATGCTTCATTTGTGATGATTATGTTATCATGAATTGGTCTTCTTTGGACGAAAGCCGATTGGTGGTGGGAAATGAGGCTCGGGAGAAAACCTTTGAGACGGGAAGCCAATATCTTGGTAATCACTTTTATGGAGAAGTTACACAAGCTGATTGGTCTGAATTGGGAGACTTCGCAAGGATTCTGTTTTTTCGGAATCAAGACTAGGTTGGTTTTGTTCAGATCATAATCCAGGAAGCCATCTTTGAAGAAAGATGAGACCATTCCCACCAGGTCTCCTTTTATGGTGTCCCAGAAAGATTGATAGAAAACTCCAGGAAATCCATCAGGTCCCGGTGCCTTTGTCGCTCCTAAGTTGAAGACCGCCTTTTTAATTTCCTCTTCAGAGACTTCTTTGCTGAGTTCCCGGTTCATCTCATCATTTACCAGGCGAGGTATGTAGTTCTCGAGGCAAAGAAAGTCAACGGTTTGGTCTTTAGCAAAGAGATTCTGGAAGTGGGTTTTGAAAAGCTCGGCAATTTCCTTCGATTCCTCAAGCCAAGTGCCATCATTCCTTTTGATTTTGACAATAGAATTAATTCTTCTATGCTGAAGGGTAGTAGCATGAAAGAATTTCGTGTTCTTGTCGCCCCATTTCAGCCAGTTTATTCTAGACCTCTGGTGCCAGTATCTTTCTTCACTTTCCCACTCAAGGTCGAGGTCTTTTTTGATTTGTTTGTATTCCTTTAGTTCCAGTTCTGAAAGTTTTCTCCCTTGGAGCTCTTTGATCCGAACCAGCAGAAGTTGTTTCTTCTCATTTTTCTGTTTAAACTTTTGTTTGCTCCGCTTTATTAGGGTTGCCCTCGTTCTTTTGATTTTCTTTCCAAACCGGAGAGGTATGTGCAGAAGTGATAGGTTCCCAACCTTTCTGAATCATTTGGGGACACTCTTCATCAAGAAGCCATTTCGTCTCGAACTTGAAATCCTTTTTGTACTTTTGAGAGAAACCCTGTGGATGGAGGATAATTGGATTGTGATCCGAAGCTAGAGCAATGTCCATCTCCCCCAATGCTTTCGGAAAAGATGTGTTCCATTCATGAGTGAAAAGGATCCGGTCTAGTTTTTCAAGAATACCTTCCCCTTCACTTCTTTGATTATACCGGGTGAAGTTGCCTCCTTTAATCGGCATTTCAAGAAACCCCACGGAATTAACAAAGTTCCAGTAGTGTTTAGCCTCCTCTGGGTTAACAGGGGAACCCCCTTCTTTGTCTTCCTGACACGTGACTATATTCGTATCTCCCACAACTAGCCATTTTGCATTTGGGGAAACCCTGATCTTACTTAGGTTTTCCCAAAAAACTTGTTTCTCATCTTTGTACGGGGGACCATATATGAAAGTTCCAAACCAGTTCTCGCCTTCCTGAATTGAGATACTTGCATCAATGAAATTCTGGCAAGAGTTCAGGATGGTAACTTCTGCTTCTTTATTCAACCACAACGCCAGTCCTCCCGCTATCCCTTGAGGTTTCACATAGAAAGCGGATTCGAACTTCATTTTCATCTTAATCTTTTCGATGTATTTGATTTTTTGTTTGGTTTCGCTCAGGAAGATAATGACCGGCTTATGCTTCATTATTGAATTGTGGAGGGCTCTTACGATTTTCTTGTTTCCCAGACCCTAGACGTTCCAAGCGATTAAAGACATCCCGGAGAACTGGACTATGACCTGAAGCAGTAAAAGAACCTGCACAATAGATAACAAAGATAGCCAAGACCAGCAAACGAAGGGCAAAACCAGCTCCTAAAAACTCAACTCCGTAACAACCAAGGGGCCCGGTAACTTCACTTCAACGCAAGGGGTCACGGAACAAACCTGTAACCCCCTAGACCCGTCTATGCGTTACTACGGATCCTAGGAAGTCACATTAGGGTCACAAGAGCGACCCACAGTAAGATTTCAAATAAACATAAGGTTAAACCTTTAAAATCATAAATCAAATATATGATTTAAAATACAGTTTCAGAAATCATTCAAAATGATAAAACAATCATAATACCAGTTGCGGAAATAAGTTTCAGACTCATTTGTATAATACAAACACGACACACATGCCCCCTAGTTACACAGATACCATACTCCCCGACGAGCCGAAGAAACTCTCATACTGACGTTGATAGGTGCAACTTGTCTGATCTTTTATCCTGAGATGGTAAAAACAACATGAGCTTGGGAAAGCTCAGTAATACAGAACTACCAAAAGATGCTATAAGCTCATGCAGACATATGGTAAGCATAACATTCTCATGATGATCCAAGAAGTGACAGTTCTCTTTTCCCCTTTCCGTTATTTCAGGGTAACGTTATACTTGAGAAATAATGGCACTTATTCTTTATTCACTCATTGAGTAACAGACGAGAATTTTACAAGCTGATAGATTACGAAGATAGAAACAACAAGTTTAAATGTCTAGTGTATTCTTTAATCAGACCTTGAGAATTAAACGGAAATTATATAGGCTGGTAACATACGAGGTAGGAATCAGAGAGTTTGACGTCTAGTGTGTTCCAATAAGTACAGATCAACATACATAAGTACCTAACATCATATCATATGAGCACATAACAGATTAAATGCAAATGTCCAATGTTCATACAGAAATTTACAAGAACTACCCTCCAACCTTACACCAATATGCAGTCCCCCAGAACTGCATCCATAAGGACTTACCCTAGGCCCGATGGGCATAGGTGCCACCTAAGGGGATGCCTTAGGTTCATAAGGACTTACCCTAGGCCCGATGGGCATAGGTGCCACTCAAGGGGAGACCTTGAGTCCATAAGGACTTACCCTAAGCCCGATGGGCATAGGTGCCACCTAAGGGGATGCCTTAGGTCCATAAGGACTTACCCTAGGCCCGATGGGCGTAGGTGCCACTCAAGGGGAGACCTTGAGTCCATAAGGATTTACCAGCTTGATCAGGGCTGTACCGACAGAGACTTCATATCATAACCCAACAGTATACCCCAGATGACAATCGGTAATCAGATTTCAGACATGAGTAACATAATACATGTAACAGACATATTCTATTCAGATTATCAGAAACGGAAGATTCATTCTTTTGACAGATAAATGGGTATACCATTGAGCATAGCAGACATTTTCATCATTCATCATGCAAACAGATTTTACCATCATAGGTCAAACTAACAGATCATACTATCGAGTTTATCGGACAATCAGACAATACCATTACAGATCAAGCAATCACATAGCAAGTATACAGATTGAGCAGACATATATCAGGTAGGCAGAGAATGTCATCATATATCAAGATCATCAAACATAATATTATTCATGATTAAATAATTATACAACCAATCAACAGAATATATCACACATGGAACACACTAGGTGGGACAGATCATATCTTGGAGATACTTGGCATTCACGGAAGGGGACATATTAAACTTTTGACAACTTGAACGGAGTTCTGAAACGTGGCCCCTATTAAAAGGGGTTCATACTAACGGTTTAACCCAGATATTCAGGAGATGATACATCAAGATCTTTGAGAGCTTTGACATATCCTGAGTGATTCAGCCATTTAAGCTTACAAGGACATTATGGTCATTTTATCATACACGGACATTTTGGTAATTTATACCAACAAGCGTAAATGGTGGCTCAGAAATTCTATTTGCTCATCAGGCATCCAACCAGGCATTCAGAGGTTTCTACGTCAAGATCTTTCACGATATCATATACATTCGGGGCTATTTTGATTACTTTGGCCAACGAGGGCATTTTGGTCTTTTAACAATCATGGGTGATTTTGTAATTTAGCCCCATCATGAGAAAATTATGATTTACAATATTTAAGATTTCCAGAAGTTTACCGAGCCTCCAAAACCATTCGAACTAACATGTCCCAACCTTGCATTACTAACCAACCCGTCTAATGTATCCGGTTGTATCGTATATCTGAACGGTTGCTTTCATATTTCACCACCAAACTTGCCGCGGAGTAGTCAAACTTATATTCTGTGCAGAAAAACTTCCAACCTTATTTTAATACCAGGAGTGATTATCATACATGAGTGTGCTTCCTAACACTTAGGGGCGCTTTAGCCCTTAAAGTCTTATTAGAAATCTCAGAACTTCATCAAATGCATAACTGCATATTTGACTCAAGACGGCTTTTCAGTCATATTGGAAATTGGGATAAATCCACCATTTCTTTCTGAATTACCATTTGGTACCTCCATCATTCACGTATTCAAACGAAATTAAGTCGTCTTAACTCTCCGCCTCTTTACAGACGATTCATTCGTTACAGAACTTGAGGGTATAACGTCATTCAAATTAATTAGACATTTCGGTGCTCGAGGGAATTTTCGTAATTTCATATCCAACATCTCATACTCCGCATTCTGAACATTAATTCTTAGGCACCATTGATAGAGTTTCAGATTTAACTATATTATTATTAGCACTTTCGACACTGTTGGTATATTAATATTCTTATCCGAGTATTTTGATCTTACTGACTCTCATACTTATTTTTCGTATCGAATTCAGCTTAAGCAGATTTCACAAAACACTTATCATAAACATGCATGCTTTAACCAGGTATCAACATGTACATAAAGCATACAAGGGGTAGTAATGTATTACCTTAGTTTCGAGTTATATCGGTCAACTATGATACTCCATTCGGTCACTATCGAACCCGAATGTGACGTCCTCATCAACCCGAATACAAGAAACTTCGAATACCTTCAATCACACAAAATTCCAATTTCAGTCTTTAATCACCTTACTCATAATTGATTATTAAAATACATAAGTGGACTCGAGTTCAAGGTCCAATTCGGAGGCTTTCGGGTTAGAATTTCACAAAACGGGCTTCAAAATCGGACTCAGGACGTCGAAAAACATAAAATAGGGCTTTTCGGAAAAAGTTGACTTTTTGGTCAAAGTCAACGGTCAATGGTCAACAGTCAACGCTGACGTCAGCAGTCAGAGTCAACGCTGACGTCACTGGTTGACCGAGTTGACTCAACGGGTCGGGTCGGGTCAACGGGTCGGTCAAACGGTCAACCGGCTCGGTCAAACGGCTCGGCGGCTCGGTCAACCGGCTCGGTCAACCGGCTCGATCAACCCAAACGAAGCCCACTCGCGACCGGCGGCGCGTGGGGCGCGTGCGGCGGCTGTAGGCGGCCGTTGGCCACCAAATTTTACAGGCCGATAGTTTTCGACCTTCCGAACACGGTGGTGGCCTCGGATTTTCAAAATTCAAACTCAAAGTTCGAATATTAACCTTTTAAGTTTTCCGACGATAAGCAAACACCCCCTCCAACGGTGACTCCGATGATGATGTCGTTGGTACCGGTGAACTCGACTCGACATGATGAACGAAATGGTGGTGGAGGTGTCGAAAATGGACGGTCGGATCTCGGTAGATCTGAGATTGAATCTCTACCTATTTCTTTCTTTCTCACTTTCATTTTTCTTTCTTTTTCCCTCTGCCAACGCTTAAACTTGACAGATATATTATCCTTCAAAGAAAAAAGGTCAAATTACACTCTTAGCCATTTAATTTTTGAGGAGTTCACACTTTTGTCTCCAAACTTTATTCCATTTTCAAATTGGTCATCAATTCCTTATAAATCAAGCTTCCCAAACCTGAATTCATTCAATTAAGTCCCAAAACTTATTATTTTAGAGAAAAAGAAGATTAAATCTTCCAAAAATTCTTAAAATTTTACTAGCCCTCTGAGATTGTTACAAAACCGCTGGGAAAAGCCTTCACAAGCTCAAAAACATAACAGGGTATACCAGCAGAAAACCAGAGCAGAGTTCAAATAACCAGACATCAGCAGTCAATCAACATAAACATAAACCAATCTCAAAGCCAATAGCAGCACCCACGGAAAGCATGAACAACAACAAAACAAAGAAAGGGAAGGAGGTAACCAGAGCAGCCGTGGAGCACAGTGAGTACGGGGAAGAAAGGGGATGAAGTAACCAGAAGAGGGGTTGATACAGAGGTCAACAATGGGGAATATAACCTGATTACAAGGTGTAATAGTGCCCTAGCCTGCCCAAAAAAACTCCGGTGAGAAGAAAAAACCTGTCGTCGTCTTCACCAAAAGTGAACCACCGGGGGAAGTCGTCCACTGCAAAAACCGCAATCCGCCGGCCAACTGACGGGGGCGAACGCCACGCGTACAGGAGCCGATCAAAATTCCGGGGCAGTAGAAACAAAGCTTCGCCTGAGACTTTTGGGGATTTCAGACTGGGGATTTCGGACGGGAGAAATTTAGGGGCGCGTTCCACTTTTATCCTTTACACCATTTTTATTTTCTTTTTATTATTATTTTGCTAAAACACACTCATTTTGACCCTTTTGAATAGAGAGTAACCTCACTCAAAGTCTCAAACAGTCACTCACCCCGATCCCCAAATCAAACCCAACTGCAATCCCTAATTGCCTAATTCCCTTCGATCGCCTCTCTCACTCTCACAATCTCACCGGTCAGGCGGCCCCATCGTCACCTCACCGGCCCGTCCCTCGCCGTCACAAGCAGGCAGCACCGCAGCAGCTAGAGGTTCAGACTAAAAGTCATCCAACGACAGGTAGGCTTTTTTGCATCTCACTTTCTTTAACTACACACTCTCCCTCTCTGCCTCTCTTTTTACTGATGTTGTGAGAATCCATGTCGAATTGATGGTTGGAGGAAGAGGATGGAGCTTGAGGTTGAGATAGAATCGGTGTAGTCAGAAGTTACGCCTTTTTAAAATAAATTCGTGGGTTCTGATAATTTTCCGAAGGATGAATTGGCAAAAGGATGAATAGATGTTTAGATTTTGGTCCTTTTTGGTTCATTTTTATGTTTTCTCTGGGATTAAATAAAGAGGGTTGAGGTCTGGGGAGGGTTCTTTGAAATGAAGAACCTCGCTCTTGTCCACTTGTTCTGGAAAAAATGGCACATATTCTAAGAGGGTTTCTTTAATTAATCCATCAACGAATTCATTTTGTTAATAAAAATGAGCTGTGCGTACCACATTGTGTGTGTGTATATTCCCTGTTAGAGCAATTAAGCTAGAACTGCAGATAAAATAAGAGCAAAAGTTGGTTGTCAGTTATCCTCTTTTCCCTTTGATTTTATCTATCAAAACTAGTGATTTTGACCATAGGTGTGAACTTTCTTGATATGTGGTCTCTGTAACTTTGAAAGTAACTTAAAAAAACTGGAAAACTCCTCTATTTACATTATTCCCATCTATGAAGCACGGGGACGGCAAAGTACCAATGTTGCAAGTACCTAATACGTCCTCGGCACGGGTACGGTAGGTGTTGGGGACGTCCCACAATGATGGGGTACGGCTGAAATTCGCTGGGGACGTTTGTTGAATTTACGGGGACGGCATGTGACATGCACTTGCGTCCCAAAGGTTATTTTTGATCTTTTGACATAAAAAAAATTAAAGGCTTAAGGGTGTTAGAAGCTCTTGAACTTTTGAAAACAAATCAATGAAGCCCTTGAACTTTTTTTACACCCAATTAAGCTCTTGAATCAAGAAATTGAATCAATTAAGCCTTTGAACAAAAAATTGAATCAATTAAGCCCTTTGACCAATTTTGACCATTAAATCTGAACAATTTTTTTCAATCCATTGTTGCAGTGCGCCGTATCACAGTGTATCAACTTGACATTTTTCAAAGTTCTTTATTTTATTTAAAAAATTCTTTTAAGTGTTATAAAATTTATAAAAAATACTTTTTGAATTTTTTTGTAAATGCAACATGATAGAATTATAGTGCATCTTGTGCCTATAATATCTGAAGAAAAAAACTATCAAGATTTAATGGTCAAAATTGGTCAGAGGGCTTAATTGATTTAATTTCTTGGTTCAAGGGTTTAATTGATTAAATATTTTGGTTCGAGGGCTTAATTGGATGTAAAAAAAGTTTAGGGGCTTAATTGATTTTTTTTTTCAAAAGTTCAAGGGCTTCTTACACCCTTAAGCCAAAATTAAAGAAATTAAAAAAAAACCCCAAATTAAACCTAATTGCATCCGACTGTCTTGCTCAATTTTCATTTCACTTTCTTAGTTGACAATTGGAGAGGACAGACTCAACACCAACCAAGGACAAGGAGGGCGGCGCCGGCGAAAGGCTTACTCCGACGAGTTTAGATTTTAATTCCAGGTATGTTTCTCCCTCTTTCTTTTCATCTATTGTACTCCAACGTATCTTGAGTTTGTTTTGGTGAGAGCTAAGTATGTTTGATGGTTGTTTGTTCATGGGATGCATCGTAAGCTGATCTAAAATAGAAACATGAGTTTGCTTGTTCAAATTCCTTGTTCAAGATTACATTTCCTTTCCCTGGAATTTTTCTTAGGCTTTCGTGTGATTTTACTATATCCTTATGTAATTGGGTTGCTGACTTTGCTTTTTAGAAACTGTCAAAAAGACTTAATTTCTTATTAGATTCAACAGAGAAAATGTTACAAATAAATACACAAACCTAGGGCCTATCTTAGGTAACTTCTAAACTAGGTAAGGAACTAATTCTAGCAATAGAATACAAACCCTTAAACCAAGGGATCCTAATCAAATAAAATATTTACAAATCTCTTAATTAAGGAAACAAATAACAAGGAAACATATCTCGGATCTCTGACACTCCCCCTCAAGCTGGTGCATGGATGTCCTCCATTCTCAGCTTGCCTACTAACTTCTGAAAGTCTTTACTAGGTAGTCCCTTGGTAAGTATGTCTGCAACTTGATTTCCAGTGGTTACATAGGGAGTACAGATTAAACCACTGTCAAGTTTCTCTTTTATGAAATGTCTATCCACTTCAACATGCTTTGTTCTGTCATGTTGAACTGGATTATGAGTTATGTTGATTGCAGACTTGTTATCACAGTATAGCTTCATTGGTCCATCCAATTTCACCTTTAGGTCTTCTAAAATAATTTTCAGCCATACAACTCACAAATTCCCAGTGCCATGGCTCGAAATTCAGCTTCTGCACTTGATCTAGCTACCACATTTTGTTTTTTACTTCTCTAAGTAACCAAGTTTCCTCCAAAAAAGGTGCAGTAGCCTGAGGTTGATCTTCTATCAACTATTGATCCTGCATAGTCTGCATCTGTGTATGCTTCCAGAGTTAATTTCTCCCCTCTTTTAAACATAATCCCTTTGCCTGGTGTACCCTTCAAGTATTGCAAAATTTGAACTACAACCCTTAGATGAGATTCCTTAGGGTTATGCATGAATTGACTCACAACCCCAACAGCATATGCTATATCATGTCTGGTATGTGACAAATAGATGAGTCTTCCTACTAGTCTCTGAAATGAATTTCTGTCAACTGCCATATCATCCTCCTTTGAGTCTCCAAGCTTGTGATTGATTTCTATGGGTGTTGCTGCTGGTTTACATCCCATTTTTTCAGTTTCCTTCAACAAATCCAAGATATACTTCTGTTGAGATATAAAAATCCCTTGCTGTGAGTGTGCCACCTCAATACCAAGAAAGTATTTCAATCTGCCAAGTTCTTTCACTTCAAACTCTTTTACCAGGCATTTTTTCAAATCATCAATTCCTTCTGAATCATTACCTGTAACAATGATATCATCTACATACACCAACAATATAGTTACTCCCCCTGAAGAAGAGTGTTTCACAAACAGAGTATGATCGCCTTGGCTCTGTTTGAAGCCTTGTCCCAGCATTACCTTGGTAAATCTCCCAAACCAAGCTCTTGGGGACTGTTTTAGTCCATATAGAGCTTTCCTCAATCTACAAACATTCTGTCCAGTAGTATTCGAAGCAAATCCAGGTGGAATGTCCATGTACACTTCTTCTTCAAGGTCTCCATGTAAGAAGGCATTTTTGATGTCAAATTGCTGTAGATTCCAACCTTGGGTAGCTGATAAGGAAAGTAGGACCCTCACTGTGTTCATCTTTGCAACATGTGCAAATGTTTCAAGATAGTCAATCCCATAGGTTTGAGAGTACCCTTTTGCCACCAATCTTGCTTTGTACCTTTCCAAAGTGCCATCTGACTTGTATTTTACAGTAAAAACCCACCTGCATCCTACTGTTTTCTTCCCTTCTGGCAATCTCACTAAGTCCCAAGTTTTGTTTTTTTCTAGTGCATCCATTTCTTCCTTCATAGCCATTTTCCAGTTCTCATTTTCTAATGCCTCTAAAGTTGTTTTAGGAATAGTGATATCATTTAGGCTAGTAAGGAATGCTCTGTGACTTGGTGAAAGGTTTTTGTAGGTCATAAACAAATAGGAGGGATGTTTAGTGGTGCAGGTTCTTTTTCCTTTTCTAATGGCAATGGGAAATTCAAAATCAGAAACAGTGTTACCATGTTCAGAATCAGATATAGCACTGTCATTATCATTATGTTCAGAAGAAGTTTCAGAATGTACCTCAAATTGTATAGGAATAGGAGTAGGAGCAGGAGAAGGGGATGATTGAATCTGCATAGGTGCCTTCCTTCTTGAATAGGTCTTCAGGGGACAAGTAGTGTCTTGAATATTGGGCTGTGATATGTTAATGGCTGTTTGAGGAGTGTGAGGAGAAGATGGAGTAGGAATAGGTGGCTGTCTTGGATGTATTTCTGTAGTAGGAATAGATGACTGACCAGAATGTATATTTGTAGGAAGGGGCTGAAGTAAAAAAAGGTCTGCTTCCTTATCTTCCCTAAAAGATATCTCCCCCTGAAGATAAGGAATAGTAAAATAACTCTCCTTTTCAAAAAAGGTAACATCAGCAGAGGTATAAAATTTTTTGGTAGGTGGGTGATAACATTTGTAGCCTTTTTGAGAGGAGGAATAGCCAATGAATATACATTTCAAAGCCCTTGGGTCAAGTTTACCTCGGTTTGGAGAGTGGATGTGAACAAAAGCAACACACCCGAATACCCTTGGTTGTAGATGAAGGGATGGACTGAAGTTGGGAAAGAATTTGACAAGGATTTGAAGAGGACTTTGGGATGAAAGGGTTTGAGAAGGCATTCTGTTTATCAGTGAAGTAGCAGTTAAGGCAGCTTCCCCCAATATTTTTTAGGAACATTGTTTTGAAACAAAAGTGCTCTAGTCATAGCAAGGAGGTGTCCATTCTTTCTTTCTGCTACCCCATTCTGTTGGGGAGTATGTACACAAGATGACTCATGTATAATACCTTTGTCTAGGAAATAAGGTGACAAGAATTGATTAAAGTAATCTCTAGCATTGTCAGATCTGACTTTCTTAATTTCAGCCCCAAATTGAGTCTTAATCATGGTATAGAAAGTTTTAAAGGTAGAGGCAACATCTGACTTTTGTTTCAGAAGATAAATCCAAGTAATCCTACTGCAATCATCTATAAAAGATACAAACCACCTAGCCCCAGTTATGTTAGGAATGGTAGAGGGCCCCCAAACATGACTGTGAATAAGATTAAAAGGATGGCTAGTTCTTTTATTACTTGCTGGAAAAGAGGCACGTTTATGTTTTGCAAGCTCACAAACTTCACAATGAAATTCATCTAAATTTATTGTTTTACATAAAGAAGGAAACATGGTTTTCAAAAGTCCAAAAGGTGGATGATCAAGGCGAAAGTGATGTAGCCATATCTGGTCTTTATTGGCTGTAGAATTGGACAAAAAAGACAAAGATTGAGTATTCAAAACACTAGCTGGTCCACCAAGAACCTCAAGGTAGTATAGGCCTTTTATTTCCCTAGCACGCCCAATCATCCTCTTCGTTTCTTGCTCCTGAAAAATACAATGTGTTGGGTAAAACAGAACACTACAATTAGTATCTTTAACAAGCTTCGGTATAGAGACAAGACTAGTAAACAGCTTGGGCACATGTAAAACATTTTTAAGTAGAAGAGTTTCACTAATAGCAATATCTCCTTGACCAGCAACTGTTACCATAGTACCATCTGCAACTGTAATTTTCTTGTTGCTAGGACAGGGTGTATAGGTGATGAAATTTAGAGAGGAATTGGTCATATGATCAGTGGCTCCTGAGTCTATTACCCAGGAGTTTTGGGTAGGTATGTGAGTGGATGCTTTCAAGGCATTAGAATTCTGAGAAGAGGAAATACCTGAGAAGACTAGATTGCATGTACCTGTAGAGGATGGTTTCTCTAAAGATTCCAGAAGACTTTTCAATTTTTCCACTTCTTCTCGGTTGAACTCAACAGATTGTTCATCTGACTCTTTAGTCACTTGTCTGGTTGCAAAAGCCCTGTTCTGTCCCCTTGTTGGGCCTCCTCTTTCTGTAAAATTTCTATTTGTTGATGGAGGCTTCCCATGTAGCCTCCAGCATTTCTCTTTGGTGTGACGAGGCTTTTTGCAGTAAGTACACCATAAGGAGTCCTTGTTCACTGCCCTTTTCATTTCTGGTCTGTCTTCAATATTTTCCAGACCCTCAGGAACAATTTTGGTAACCAAGGCTGAGCTCTCAACTTGAATATTTCCAACCATCATCACTCCTCTTCTTCCTTCTTCAGCACGAATAGTAGCAATAACCTCATTTAATGAAGGCAGATCTTCCTTCCCCAAAATCTGAACTCTCACTGCATCGAATTCAATATTTAGTCCAGCAAGGAAATCATAAATTCTATCTTTTTCGACAAAACTCTTTAGAGTTGCTGCATCCTCGCTGCATTTCGTCTGAATGCATTGGTAGTGGTCCATTTCCTGCCAGAGATTCTGCAGCAGATTAGAATATTCCGTAATGGATTTGTTTCCTTGTTTGGTGGCTGAAATCTTGCTCTTGATTTCATAAATCTGGGCAGCATCTCTAACTTTTGAATAAGTTTGTTTCACAGCCTCCCATATTTCCCTTGCTGTACTAAGGAACATGCAAGTGTCACTGATTTCGGGCACCATTGAATTCCACAACCAAGTCATGACTAATGAATCTTGTTCATCACAAGCCTCAAATCTGGGATCTCCTTCCTTAGGGCCAGTTCCAAGAAGGTGACTGAGTTTACCCCTTCCTTTGAGGAAAGTTCGCACCAATTGAGACCACTTAAGATAATTTTTACCATTCAATCTATAGGGGGCTTGTATGTTTTGTAAATCACTCGTCGAATTAGAGTGACTTCCTTCACTCATAGTGTCTACTTGAGCAGTTTCATTACTGCTTGAATCAGTCGTATCGACCATATTCTCTCAAGAGAAAAAAAGGGTAAAAAATACTGTCCAACAAGAACAGTAAGGCCTAAGAAAAGAGTGGCTCTGATACCATGTCGAAAAGACTTAATTTCTTATTAGATTCAACAGAGAAAATGTTACAAATAAATACACAAACCTAGGGCCTATCGTAGGTAACTTCTAAACTAGGTAAGGAACTAATTCTAGCAATAGAATACAAACCCTTAAACCAAGGGATCCTAATCAAATAAAATATTTACAAATCTCTTAATTAAGGAAACAAATAACAAGGAAACATATCTCGGATCTCTGACAGAAACCATGTTAGTATATGTTAAAATTTGTATGGATCTATTTTAGTACCGAGTTTGCATTTTAGAAACAATGTTAGCTGATGTTAAAATTTGTTATAATTCGTAATTGCTTTTTAGAAACCTTGTTTTTGCTAGGCTGTTCGAAATTATATGCCTGTGCTAGTGTGGATTTTGTTAAGTGTGGGCATTGATTACCTTGTTTTTGCTAGGCTGTTCGAAATTATATGCCTGTGCTAGTGTGGATTTTGTTAAGTGTGGGCATTGATTACCTTGTTTTTGGATTGGTTTTACCATATCTTTGTAATTGATCTATTTAATGTTAAAATTTTAATTACTTTCCCTGAATTGTTTTGTGTTTTTGCTGATGCTTGATTTGTGTTATTTAATATTGTTCTAAACTTAATTTATTGTTTAAATCTTGAGATTTGTCACTTTAATAGTGTGGTTTGTGAATGAATTGTATTTTCTAATTTACTATGAAATATGGATTTTAATGAATATTTTTCTTTTTTACATATATTTATAATTTTAAAATTTATTTTATATGCTGTACCCGTACCCTGTAATTTTAATTATTTCCGTTTCCTGTTTCCGTATCTGTATCACTGCAACATAGGTTTGGCATCAATGAACAAAGGAACGGGAGTGGGAACTGGGCCGACGGCGGCAGCTGCAGCAGTGGCGGCACAAAAGCAAAAAACTATGATGCAGAGAGTGGAAACCGATATCGCCAACATCGTCGATAACTTCACCCAGCTTGTTAATGTTGCCCGGGTAAATCTCTCTTTACTTCAAAGCAATCACTGCAGTTTCTTCAAGTTTAAAGAGTCTTATGACAAATTTCTTAAACTCCCCTAAATGGACTTTTCCCTTTTGTTTCTGGTTTCGAATTTACGAATTAGAGATGGAAAATGGGTACCCTTCAAATTTAGGATCAGATTTCAATTTATTGAAAGCTTTTACCTTTTAGTCATTTTCAAAATTCCATTATGTTGGGAAAAAAAGATATTCCTTTTATTAAATTGATTAATCATTTAACTTCTTGCTGTGGGAATATAATTTACTAGTTGATTCATGTTCCTTTTTTTCCATATTATTTTAGTATTAAGTTTTCCTGCTTAGAAATTGTTTATCTTAGTTCATGGGTTGGAAAGTAGGGTATTGATTGAGGGTTAGAAATTGTTTTCCATATTCCTTTTTTTTTCCATATTATTTTAGTATTAAGTTTTCCATATCATTTTAAACTCACTAATGCCTGCTAATTTGGTCATGGGGAGTGAGGGTTAGAGAGAGAAACATTGTTGTTAATCATTTAAATGCACGTCATTTTGGTGATGGATTAGGGTCTTGATTGATCATTTGTGAAATCTATTGTTTGTTTTGATGTAAAAGGACTCGGATCTTTTCGGATTCTGTCTACCCTAGTGAAATGATGTGCCTGTTGTAACTTGTAAACTTGGCTTGTTAGACCGAGACTTTTTTGTGAAAGTTCAAATGAAATGGAATCCACTAAAGGCAGTTTAGGGTTGGTTATTTTTCATTTATTGACCTTGTTTTGTTAGTTGTTGCATCTGTTTGAGAACTACTTTGTTGGCTAAAAGTTTTCTTTAACAAAAAGGACTTGGATCTATTCGGATTCTGTCTACCCTGGTGAAATGATGTGCCTGTTGTAACTTGTAAACTTGGCTTGTTAGACCGAGACTTTTTGGTGAAAGTTCAAATGAAATGGAATCCACTAAAGGCAGTTTAGGGTTGGTTATTTTTCATTTATTGACCTTGTTTTGTTAGTTGTTGCATCTGTTTGAGAACTACTTTGTTGGCTAAGAGTTTTCTTTAACAAAAAGGATATCGTTTTGTCTAATATGAGGATCTATAGTAACTTTTACTTTAGTTAATTGAGTTTTTAAATCAAGGTTGTCTCGGTAAATTCCCAGTTCAATAAAATCGGCTTTCTATGTTGTCCTTTCCATGTTTCAATTCCTCTATATCGGCTTTTTTTCTTCAGTTTTGAACACATTTGCAGGTCCCTGCTCATTGCTGCATATAATGGTTTTAAGCTTCCTTGTCTATGTCTATATACATGTAGTCTGCGTTAGAGTTGATATATCGGTAATATAAGTTATTTGATAAGTTGCTTTCAAATTGTAATGTTGTGATTGATTGTTTTCTTAATTTCTCATTTGGTGATGAGATGTAGTTTTCTGGTTCTACTATTTTCTTTAAGCTCTAACCACATATTGAATTGATTTAAGCGGATGCTGTAAACTTATTGTATATCGGTGGGGATGCAGCAAGGAAGACATTTTTGAGAAATAGGCTTCTCATGAGGAGTTTTCCTAGATTTGGAACCTTATAGGATTGTTTGTCGAGTTATTCCATCGTCGGTATATCTTAAATCTAATATTCACATGGCTGCATGTCACTGTAGGTAAATGAGCCACCAGTTCGGAATTCACAAGAAACTTTCATGATGGAGATGCGTGCAGCCAGAATGGTGAGAAGACTTTTTTATTAACATTTGTTAAATGTACATATATTTCGTAAATCCAGTACCTGGAATATGTTTTAAATCCACAATAGAATGGACTTTATTAAAGTCCACAGCACAGATTCATGAATATTCACTGTAGTCTTTTTTCCTTGTTATTGTTCTTCATTACTAACTCACAAACTGCAGGTCCAGGCAGCTGATTCTTTGCTTAAGTTGGTGTCTGAGTTGAAGCAGACAGCAATCTTTTCCGGATTCGCATCGCTTAACGACCATGTCGAGCAAAGAACTAACGAGTTTAACCAACAAGCAGAGAAAACAGATCGAATGTTAGCAAGGATCGGAGAGGAGGCTGCAGCAAGCCTGAAGGAGCTAGAATCTCATTATTATTCTTCTGCTCAGAGGACAGCTGATACTGAATAGCCATATGAAGGAGTAAATTACTCCAAGAGCTTTATCAAAACGAGCTCTTGTTGCCATCATGTAAATTCCATCAGTTGAATCATCTGTTTGCGTTTCTGGGAACTCAAAATCATGTTGTAAGACGCAGATCCGCTTATCTAATGAATTTCTTGATCTTTCAAGTTTATTTATTGCATGGAATTCAAACGCCACTAAATATCACGACAATCAGCAGCGTTTGTCTCCAAAACGTCACTATATAAGTCGACCTTTTGCGGCGCTCTTACTACCGCCAAGAGCTATATGGCAAAAAAACTCCTGTTTTGCCCATTAAATATCACCAGTGGTGTGAGAGTCTTGGCTTACTCATCCACTAACCAACAAGATGGTTCTAGCTTATAAAACACCTTCTAAACTCCATACGGGATGAAAGTATTTTTGAACATTATATTTATTTTTGGATTAATATCCTATACATTGGCGGTGGAAACTTTTAGTTTCTACAAGCGCCTTAGTTTTAGGGTATAGGGAGTTAGTTTAGGGTATATGGTTTAGGGGTTTAGGTTTAGGGTTATAATTTAGGGTTTATAGGTTAGAGTTTAGTTTTTAGGGTAATATGGTGAGGATTTAGGTTTTAACCTATAAACCCTAAATTATAACTCTAAACTTTAAATTGAAACAACTATCCCTAAATTCTAACCCCTTACACCTAAACTCTATACCCTAAACTAACTCTCTATACCTTAAAACTAAGGCGCTTGTGGAAACTTTCAGTTTCCATCGCCTGTGTATAGAATATTTATCCATCAACAATATTCGCAAGTAGTTTACTTTTAGCTTTAGTTTTTCATTCATCATATTCATGTCATTTTAAAAATTTCGATCTCATTGGGTAGACTATAGATTCATAATTTGTTAAACCTCCGAATTACCAATAAAACAATATGCTTCAAGGTTCCAAATTATATCTAATATTTTCCAACAATTTATTATATATGGTTGCTAAAGAAATTTTAAAAACCAATAAATGTTGCAACATAAATCGAACCAATGTCCAAAATAAACAAGGGTCTTGCATGATACATGTTATCTGCCTATGTCAGCGGAAACAGAGACAGAACCAAATAGAGGGTGTGAGGGGTAATTGCCCCTCAACTTTGAATGTTTAGTTATTTTTAGGTTATTGATAGTTTTAAAACTTTCACAATTAAGTCTTTGCACCTTCCAATTTTTTTTTTGATTTATTACTTTTTTAAAACCCTTTAAGTTAAAATTAATGAAATTAAACTTTGGCTCCTCAATTTTTTTCTAGTTTAATCATCTTTTAAGACCCTTCAATTTTAAAATTATTGAAATCAAACCTTAATTTCTTTGATTTTTATGATTTGATTACTTTTTAGAACCCTATTTATTTTAAAGTTAATTAACTTGTCCCCTTATAGTTCAATCCCGGCCCGTCCTTGAGCGGAAAAACTTTTATGTTACTTGGTCTTTTATTTTTTCTTGAAGCATTTGTGTTCAAAATAGGGACGAAATCATGTTGGGTTGTAGTTCCTTCCAAATTTTCTGGTATAATAGTATTTTAGGTTATTTTTAGTTTAAATATTAATCAAAGAACACCTTGATCTCTCTTAGGGTTGTAAATGAGACGAGACAGATCACGAATTATTCGAGCTCGACTCAGTCAAAACTCGACTCGAGCTCGAACTCGGCTCAAATTCTTGACGAGCTAAGCCGAGGTACTGGATACCCGACTCGAAAAGCTCACGAGCTACTCGAAAATATAATATGCTATATATATATTTTTTTATTTTTTATAATTTAAAATCTAAATTCTTAAACTTAAAACCCTAAATATAAACCCTAAACATAAGTACTAATCCCTAAAATCTAAACCTTAAATTCTAAACCCAACAACCTAAACCTTTAACCCTAAACCCAACAACCTAAACCTTTAACCCTAAACTAACACTCTAAACCTTAAAATTAACAAGTTTGAGTTTACAAAACTTATGTATCAAAGTCTTTTCTTATAGGACTTTAAATGAGACTGATAGATGAAGAGTTACTCGAGTCCAATGCGATCAAAGATCAGTCAACACTTGACTCGATTGGGCTCGAACTCAACTCGAGTTCTAAACGAGCCGAGTCGAGCTCAGATTTTTCAGGCTCGTTAGAAATTACTCAAGCTTGAACTCGACTCGAAATCTTAACGAGCCGAGTCGAGCTTAGCACTACTCGAGCTCGACTCGACTCGTTTACACCCCTAGTCTCTCTCAAGCCTCAAATTTTAAATTTAAAGATTTAATAGGTTATTGTCCTTCTTAATATATAATCATAACTATGTCTCTGGTTCAAAAGCTATGTTTGACGTATGTCATGACAGGGGTATTAGGTTAGAACTCTCTAAATACATGAAAAATCTTGGGAAAATTACGTATAACTATGTTGGAAACATTTCCGTAAGTAAGTTTGCACTGTTACAGATAGAACATGTTTCGGTACTTGCAACGATGTTTTATTAGGTTAGCCCTTAAGTTCTTATGCTTCACAGTTTAAAACAAAAGTGAGCAAAATTCAACTCGACTAAAAAAAATTGAAATTTTCGACTCGACTTGACTGTAGTGAGAGAAGCCTACAGTATGAGCTCCCGAGAGTGCAATCATATCAATTTGTGTAAGGTTGTGCTTGGCAAACATGGAGTTGAATTGACTGAGATTGAAGTTAGGCTCTGGCAGATTTCCGGCTACCCTCGATGCCTTGGATATAAGGCCGTCGCGGCGCCCCAATTCTACGTCGAATGAAGGACTTCCAGCCTGGCCAGAAATGAAAGACAGTATGAAAGATATGAGATTAATTTGCTTCACAGGGGTTATGTATCTCAGGTAAGTCTCGGGGGATTTCTTACCAGGACTATAACATCTCTAGTGGCAATGGCTAATATGTCTACACAGGAGCCTACTTTAGGACATTTAGCTTCCACTGCTTTCTTGGCCTTGATTACAGTGCCAAATCCATCTCCTGCTAGGGAGAGATTGTCTGGTGCATCATTTTCTGCATCCCATTTGGCGATGCAATCATGACTGATGCATCGCAGCCCTGAAAAAAAGAGACAATAAAACATAAGAGAATTCAGACTTCACCATGCATAGATGAACAAATAGAAACTCAGTTGGTCCGTGCAGTCAATCTGAAGAGATTACCTACCTCCACAAAACAGTCATGGAAAAACAGTCGTAGGGTTGCGGGGACCGTTTTTTTGATCGGCAACTGTATGAATTTTATTCGGAAAGAAAAAAAACATACATACAACGCGACGAAACCATACGCCTCGTTAAAAACCTCCCTAGTGGAGGAAAAGAGTACGAAATGGCCCGCCAACACCCAAAACAACACCTACATACAAGCCAGAAAAAACGAACATCTATCGACACCTTCCTTGGCTAACACATCAGCGAAACCATTCGCCTCACGAGGCACATAAAGAAAATGAATCTCAGAAATGCCTTGACAAGCCTGATCAATCGCAGTAAATATCTCCCACAAACGCCAGGGTCGTTTCGCCGATCTCATAACCCAACTCAACGCAACCTGAGAGTCCGACTCAATAACCACACAACGCTCGCGCCAATCTCCTTCAGCGATCAACCTTACCGCCAGCTCTATAGCTCGCACTTCAGCCTCATTGGAATCCATCTGTCCCAACGAATCGGAAAGCACCCCCAAAATGCGACTCTCCTCATCTCGCAGAACACCCCAATACCCGCAGGACCTGGCTTACCGCGTGCTGAACCGTCAACATTAAATTTGAGTACCCCCTGAACCGGAGGCTGCCAACAAATCCCAACACGTACCTTTCGCGGCGAGGGATTAACAACAAATGCAGACGGACAAGACCACCAAACAGGTTCGGCCATCATCTCACTCGCAGCATCAACCTTAATCCAGTAAAAAGATCACAGTTTGACAAGGAAACACAATTCCGCCATCGGCAACCGTTTGCCCCGAAAAATAAACTCATTACGAGCTAACCATAAGTACCATAGCAATGCACTAACACCAGCCACCCACCATTTCAACTTACAACCATAAAACGAACAATGAAAACCCACAATAAAAAAGTCAGCAAAACTCACCGGTAAAGGTAATGATACTCCCCACCATCCGCGTAACCAATCCCAAACCTGCTTCAAACAAGGACATTCATAGAACAAATGTGCAATCGATTCCTCCACTGTTACACACCACAGACACAAGCCTTTGCCCGTCAGACAACGGGACCCCACGAGCTCTAAAAAAATCCACCGTCGGCAACCGTTTCAACCAAATGAACCATAGAAACGCCTGAACTTTTGGCGGGACTAGCACACGCCATGCAAAGCAATCCCCAAAATCATTGTCCCCAACCTTATCCATCAACAACGATTTTGACATAGCACGAACCGAAAACTCACCATGCTCATCCGAGAGCCAAATGAGAGTATCAATGCGAGACTCCCAAAGACAGACTTCTCGAACCAAACCACACAAAACCCGCACTTGGTCCTGCTCGAACAGCCATAATTGTCGCCGAAAATAACCCGCCCACTACCCATGATTGAAACGCCCATTCACTAAGTAGTCACGGACCCATGCTAATTTATTCAGTGCCAAAGAAAACAGACGCGGAAACACATCCTTCAACGGCTGCTGCATAATCCATGGATCAAACCAAAACAACACTAATTGCCCATCACCAATCTACTATTGGAAACTCGACCCCCCACATGAAAATCTACGCTCGAACAGCATGAATTGGCCACAATCTGACGCCATACAATAGACATGGACGACAAATTCTCCGTATTAAACCTCCACCATTGAGTATGTTCACCATATTTAGCCGTAATCAAACGGCGCCAAAGCGAATCCCGATCACAGGCATATCGCCACACCCACTTGGATAACAATGCCATATTTTTCACCCGAAGATCCGCCACCCCCAAACCTCCAAAATGTCGCGGTCTACACACTATTTCCCAACCCACTCTACACATCCGTCGTTCCAGTCCAACACCACCCCACAGAAATGCTCGACGAATACGATCCAGCTGCGATATCACCCCTTTTGGGGCTACAAACAATCCCAAGTAGAAAATAGGTAGAGATGAGAGAACAAAATTTACCAAAGTCACTCTAGCAGCAAATGAAAAAGAAGATCGCTTCCACCCCGCTAATTTGCGCCTGAAGTTAGCAATGACCGGATCCCATACAGATAAAAGTCTCGGATTGGCCCCCAATGGAAAACCAAGATAAACAAATGGGAATTCCCCCAGACGACATCCCAACAAGTCAGCCACTGATGCGCCCAACTCTCCCTCCACACCGATCGCATATATAGAGCTCTTGGCAAAATTGATCTGCAAACCGGAACAAACTTGAAAACAATGCAAAATCCTCTTAATGTTCCGAGCAATGTCTATAGTTGCATCAAAAAATAGGATCGTATCGTCAGCGAACTATAAGTGTGTCAACCGTACATCCGACACCACCTCCACCCCGCGAATCAAACCGGATGTTTCAGCATTGACTAACATCATATGTAACGCCTCCGCCACTACCACAAACAATAACGGTGACAACGGACATCCTTGCCGCAACCCACGTCCCATCCTGAACTGTAACCCCCTCATCCCGGTCCGGACGCTTGACCGATCCGAGTGGGCTACATGGGGATAACCGAGATGAAACCCGTTAAGGCTCCACTTCGGTTACCGACCCTAGAGGAAATTTTTCATTTTTATCTTATCTAAATGCATTGATTAAGCCTAAGCGGAAGCCCAACAACAAACCGGGCCTAAGCCCAACTCTTGAAACCCCTTAGAGATGTCAAAAGGTCCAAAAACAGGCCTGTGTTTCGAAACGGTCAAAGCCCGTTTCGAAACACCAGCTTCAATTTAAAAAGTCAGACGCCCGTTTCGAAACGCATCCACCCCGTTTCGGAACAGGGTCTCGATTTGCCTTGCCGTTTCGATACTAGTTTTGAAACATGCACCTCCAGTAGCAAAAGTGTTTCGAAACTGGTTTCGAAACAGGGGCTCACAGTGGCCAAAACGTATCGAAACGAGTTCCGATATGGGGGCCCTGGAACCATACCCGTTTCGAAACAGGACAGCCCGTTTCGAAACACCTGCTGCCTGCAAACTTCCAAAATTAGTTTTAGACATCTCCTAGTGGTTCCAAACGTCCGAGACAACCCCACGAAGCATACAAACCATACAAATACTTCCTAGAGGCATGCTCCCTAATATCCATACTCAACATACACAAGATATACAAGAAGACATCCACACCAAGGACCATACATGGCACTACAATTAGCATACTTTAACATGGTCAACACTTAGACAATTTTAAGGTAAGCAAAATACCAACATGGTTTACAAGCAAGGCATACATCCCACAAGCCAATTTAACAAACACATAAGAGGAGTCTAACGTGCTCCTAAACAACCACATCATACTTCAAAAACATCATAGCATAAATACATGTCCCATTGCTTGACCATTACATCATAACTAAAACCATACTTGATAGCTAGGCTAGCACCACAAGCACACACACTTGGAGGCCTCTTCTTGCACTTAGCAACCCACGAGCTACTGATCTGCATTGTCGAACAAAGAGAGAGCGTAAGCAATAAAGCTTAGTGAGGGTAAGCTCTTTAAAAACAAACCTCGACAATGCAGGATCCAAGCATGATCTCAACCAAGGTAAATGCATGACCATACCTTCGATCCCCAAGAGCCAAAATGCCAATGATGCATGAACAAATATCCAATTATATGTCATGCTCAACAAGCTCATTTCCACAACATACGTAAGCACATATAATCATCCAAATAGGAAACACATTTCCACATCACATTGATACACATATCAATTTATATTGGCACCTAGCTATGACTCGAATACACGGATAAACACGTTGGAACTCACATCCAACAACCACTTTACCTCACGATGAGATTACACTCATCACCGGTCTCGCAGAGGGGATTCCACTCATCCTCACGCCCCGTCGATGGGATTCCACTCATCATCGACTATATATAAATAACAATTTCCGGGCGAACTCGTACTCCTCCTTGATGACTCAACGCCACCAAGGCCACACGCGAATTTGACTCATGTGTGCACACTAACATCCTAATGATCGATCATTTGTACTCAAGCATACTAGTGCCAACATTTAACTCAATCCACTTTATCAATTACAACCAATTCCGTGCCTAGCACGTACTCACCATGATCACAATCATGAACCATTCACATGCATAACATAATGCATCACCAATCATGCCTCATCTCACATATATAGCACAATATACATAAATCATCATATCACAAATAATACGAGGCATAAACATCCATTACAAGTTCAACCAATGGCTCTAGTTTAAGTTTAGGATTAGGCTACCACCCTAATCCTAACTCTAGGTGGGTCTACCAAGCCCGACCTAGTCCACATGCTCGAACCAAACACTTAAAACCACTTTAAAAACATTAACCACTCACCTATACTTCCAAGCTCAAATACCAAGCAAGCAACCACCTTCAAGCTTCCGAATTTCCTCTCGATGCTTCACCGACACAAGTTCTCGCCTCTAAACAACCTCAACACAAACCAAACAACTTCCAATCAGCCCAAGCATCAAAGTAGTTAACCCGAAATACAATTCAAACATCAAACTCAACATTTCAAGCCATGAACAAACCCCAAATTTACCAAACTCGTGCAGCCCACAAACCTTGTTCAAAACTCATGTTTCCAACACATTTTATACCCACAAATGATCCCAAAGCAACCCCCAACCATAGTACTAACATTAGCCCACCAATTCCAACCTAAAACAACCCCCAAAACTCACCCAAAACCCTTCAAAAACCCCCTTTGAACCCAATCTCGGGAATGTGCTCAAAACCAAGTAAAATTCATATATGTTGAACCATTTAACTCCTAGACTTCATAACTAACAACATCAAATCAAAATATTAAGTTAAACATAGTAAAGGTATCATTTTTAATCAAAACCCTTGAAAACTCCATTTCCAAAACTTTAATGAAAATAAAAACTAATTGTACTTTTGAAGAGAGGAGGTTGAGGAGAAGTCAAAAATGATGTTACATTTCAAAAATGAGTTGAAATGAAGGAGAAATGAGATGGAATAGTGGAATGAGGGTTGGAGTTCTCTTTCACGTTGATTTCTTGTTTTGAAGAAGAGGATGAATAGTAAAAGATGATAGGAAGGGGATTTAAAATTAAAAGTTGGGCTAATTACAATATTGCCATTAATGAATGGCTATTCTCCAATTTCTTTAAAATCCCTCAATTTTGTATTTCATCCGTTTTAGTCCAACATCACAAGTTTGTTTTTGAAACCCGAGGTCTAAAAGATTATTTTAATTATTAAATCGAACCCAAAATAATATTAAAATATTATTTTCACCCGACCCCTAAACCCGGGTGTTACATGAACTCTTTTGTCGTGCTCCCATTAAACAAAACCGACAAATGGGCAGAGCCAATACATTCTCTTATCCAATTTCGCCAAACTTCACAAAACCCCATCCGAAATAACACTGAATCTAGGAAAGATCAAATTACACAATCGTAAGCCTTAGCAAAATCTAATTTTAAGATAAAACCACGAGCTCCACGTTGCTGAAGAGAATGAATTACCTCAGTAGCCAATAAAACACCATCTACAAGTTGTCGCCCTTTAAAAAAAGCCGATTGTCTGTCGCTAATTAAACCACTCAGCACGGATTGTAATCGAGTCACCAAACACTTAGCCAACAACTTATACATCGAGTTCACCAAACAAATAGGGCGATACTCACCTAGCAACTGAGGTGCCGCCATATTTGGTAACAACACAATAAAAGCACAATTAGCTCCTTTCGACAATACCCCGCTATCGTGGAACTGAGTAAAGAACTGTAACACATCATCTATCACCACATCCCAACTCTTTTTGTAAAACTCTAGTGTGAAACCGTCCAGGCCTGGTGCCTTCGATCCGTCACAATCCCATAACACTCGTTTAATTTCCCCTACCGTGAAAGGCGAAACCAAGCGTGATCTATCAGCCTCATACAATTGCCGAAACACTCCCTCAAAATGCCAATTACCCGCCCGAACATCACAAGCAAAGTGAGCATTAAACGCAGATACCACAAACTTACGTAATGTCGCCGACGATGTATTCCACTTTCCATCAATCAATAAACCTGTAATGAAATTTCTAGCCGTGTGTAGCTTAGCAGCTATGTGGAAAAAAGCCGTGTTGCGATCTCCTAGGCGCAACCATGTTACCCGTGCTTTCTGACGCCGCATCGCCTCTTTATTGCGCATGGCACGCCATAACGCTTGCATCCACCAATGACGTTCGATCTCCACCTCCTCAACCCCACCACTCTCAACCATAGATTCATCCGCATTATCAATTTTCTGTTGCAATTCTTGTTCCATTGTTTTAGAAAGAGTTTCAAATGTCGCAACTTCACCACAAGATTCTCATTCCCAACCCCCAAACCTGTCAGCCTACACCATTCATTTGCAATTTGCAACACATTAGACCGCCCCTCTATCCAGCAATTAAAGAAACGAAACGGTTGCGGCCCCCAATCGCAATCATCACACGTAAGAATCAGAGGAGTATGGTCAGACACCCCCATTGACAAAGCTTCCTGTTGCATACTACTGAAACAATCCAACCAAGCAGCAGAAATCAGAAAACGATCTATGCGACTACACCGATTCCCGGGGCCAAACCAAGTGAATCGTTTACCCAACAAAGGTAAGTCCACTAAACCCGCACCATCGACAAAATTCGCAAATGCCTCCATCTCAGCTCCCCTATCCGAAACCCCTATCCGATCTGAATCTTGTAAAATAACATTGAAATCCCCTGCAACACACCACGGCCCCTGAAACGTACTCATACAAGCCAACAACGCATCCCATAACACACACTGACCAGCAACCTCACAAGGAGCATATAATGCCACAATCCCACAAACAAAATCCTCAAGTTTCCATTTCCCATGAAGAATAATAAAATAACGATCAATCTCAATCGACTCTAAAATAAAACGATTACCTTCCTAAATGACCAAAATACCGCCAGAAGCCCTAAGCGATGGTGCAAACGCCATCTCGAAACTATCAGAACACCACAAATTCGCAACTAATATCGCCGGAATCTCTTCTAACTTCGTCTTCTGCAACAAAACCATATCATACTGATTTTTCCGAATCACCTCGCGAACACTACATCGTTTTACGCTACCTCCCAAACCCTGAACGTTCCATGATAATAGCTTCACCAGTCAGAAGCCGCGACACTCCCCGTTAATAACCCGAAAAATGCCCCCAACTTAATCGTCTTCACGCCCACTCGACTTCACTCCGATAAGTGCCCCCAACTTAATCGTTGCCTCAGCCTCACTAACAATGTCTTGCTTCAAGAGTTGTCCACCACCGGACTCACTACCCCCCTTTAAATTTGCCGAAATTGTCCCCTTCTTCGCCACTGCCCGACAACCCCCAAAATTGTTCCCTTTCTTCGATCTTGGCGCTCAACCAACAGCAGCAGTAGGCTCACCACCAACCAATTTCCGGACCTTACAAAACGATCGTCCAACACGAATCAACTCAGTTTGTCCAAGCCCAGGTTGTGAAGAAACTGCGTGTAAATTCAGTTTATCCAAGACTGTTTCCTTTGAATTAACGACATCAAGTAACATTGCTGATGACCCCACATTATCCAAAGAGTTTGAATTTGAATTAACAATCCCTGCAATATCAGAACTCTCCCACCTCAGAGGATTCTCATCCAGAGTCTTACTCCGACACTCCTTCTCCATGCCTGGAATTGAAAGCCTGACCGGAAAGGACGACTGCTGCGCCGGCAAAACAACCATCTCCCTCAATTCAGACCCCTCGGCTGCCGCAGAACTCGATCCCTCCTCCCGCGCCACAACTGCCAAGTTCAGCTGTCCAACCGTACGATCTGAATCCTCTCGAGAAGCATCACCCGCCGCATCCACCTTCTCTTAAACTGGGTTATCCCCGGAAAGCCCACGACCATTCGACTTGACCAGCTTCGGACTAGAGTGGACGTTAGCCCCCTGCCCAGCACTATCACCCTCGTGAGAGCCAGAGACTTGTGAAGCAATACTCTCATAACAGCCACATTCGATAGCCGGTCCCTGCCCATCCATCTCAAACACTCAAACCGAGTACTCCTCGGCATCCAACTTGACTAAGATGCACTCCTCAATACGAGCAAAAAATGTTGTTTCCACCAGAATTCGCCCACAATCAAACGAAATAGGAGTTTTAGTATCATCATCTACACAAATCAACGACCCCCAAATATTAGCAATATTCATGAAAGTTTGCCTATGCCAAAGATGGATCGGTAACCCTACAACAGAAATCCAAACACGGCGCGACTCCACGTTAATCGACAGCGACCAAACCTCCACTCGAGCGAAGCACTCCTTCACGCGCTCCATGTTCATCACCCGTTCCTGAACTTTAGCCGACGTACACATCAATAAAATCATGGACCCTGATAGACGCATGATCAAAAAACCGTCATATTTATCCACCTCCAATCTCCCCGCAAGAACTTTTAGACTACAAGGTTTAACGCACCACCCAACCACGCACCATTGAAGAACCGCCCACTTATCTTCATCCAGCACGCCATCAATCACTCTCTGATTGACTCCAGCATCGGCTCCCCCTTTTCGGATGATGTTTGTGAAATCTTCGCCGGACTAGACTCGAACCCCGCCCCCTGCGCCATCTTCGCTTTGACACCCCCTGTCTTCTTCTTGAATTCCGTAAGTCCCTTCCAGGACATAGAAACCCGCATACGTGCACCATAAATCCACTTCCCATGTAATCGTTCAACCGCCCGATCAGCATCCGACAGTGATGCCATCCGAACGAAACCAAATCTTGAACCATCCCGAGCCTTCTTATTTGGGATAAACACATCACGAACAATCTCATGTCGATCGAATACCTGCCATAAACCCTTCCAATGAAGAGAATTAGAGATTCCGTCCACATATAGAGTCCACACCCGTTGCGAATCCTGTGTGATCCCCCGCTGATCGCCGGCGATAAGACGCTGCCCCGAACGAATCTCACCAACATCTGCCTGTTCCCGAGCAAGGCGGTCCCATAAGCTCTCCCCCATTGTTTTTTCTGTGACATGATGGTTGCGGGGACCGTGATGAAGGTTTGGTTGAACTTTTGGGCTACAACCTTTCTTACAATGGATTCCACTTTCGGACAAGTAGTGTTATAGAAGGCTTGCGATAATCGTGCCTCTCCACTCTGCAGAATTATGACAAGTATGAGCAATGTGAAGCCTCTCCTTATCACCATTTTCTTCCTTAGCTAGAGAATCGAATTTCCAAAATGTTCACATGCATTGTTCAAACAAGAATGATCAAATATATACACACACACTGAAGGAAGATATGATTGCACTCTCGGGAGCTCATACTGTAGCCCTTAAGTTCTTTATGCTCATATCAATGCTCGATTGTACTTGAGATACACCAAGTCATTTAGCCTAAATTGTGTGAGTTTATTTCTCTTTTTGGTATGAATTTGTAAGAGAAATTTATTCAATTTATAATTATCAAAAGACCAAAAACTTAACATTGTTAATTTCATAAGTTTATTTAACGACGGACTAACATGCTTAAAAGTGCTCCAGTTTCTTTCACATCCTGATGCGCTATAAGAAAGGCTTAAAATTTTTATGAAAAATTGTTGTAAAGTAGTTGTTGAAGAATCATAACATGCCCATCACTCAGCTGTAACATAAAAACTAGATTTAGATAAATACAAATATATGATATATCATTTATGAAAGAGTTAAATTTTCATTACCTGGAGCCTTAGTCTTTCTATGTCTAAATAGCCATTGAATTCTTAAATAGTCCATGTGCTTGCTTGTAAGCTGTGAGCTCTTCCATAATCTTATCTTGCTTGTCAAGTGCATGGACCAACCTCATGACACATTCATACAAGCCATTTATCACTTCTTCACATTGCTCAAGTTGAGGATTATCATAAAAGAATTTAAGATTAAAAAAGTGGCCAACAGCATATAAAGGATGATGTAGCTGACATTCCCATCTCTTATCTATCATTTTAAAGACTTTAGAATACTTGGACTCATTTTCTTTAAATGAAGTTGCAATAGCTTTTTTGGCATGATCCATAACCTCGTATATGTATCTCATGGCAAGTTTTTTCTCTCTATCAGCCTTTCTTAGGGCATGAACTAAAGGACCACTTAACTTCAATGCATATACATCATCATTCTAAAATGAAGACATTAAAATAATATCAACAGCTCTTCTCTCTCCAGGTTCCTTGGCTCATTTGCTATCTCTTCATTCTTGAGATGTAAACATCTTTTTTAAGTTATCTTGTTGCTTGTGTATTGATAAAAGTATGATGAAGGCGGTTGCAAATCTTGTCTTCGCTGACCTTAGCAAGTTCCTTTGTTTGCTAAATTGTCTCATCATATTCAAAAGACCTGGATGTTGATAAATAAAGCTATTAATCTGAATTGCCTTCTTTAATACTCTATCGATAATATGAATTGCTCTTATATCTTCAAGAATTATATCAATACAATAGGCTACACAAGGAGCCCAATATAAATTGATAAAAATTCTTTGCCCCTTTTCGGTGCCCATACTTATGCCCCAACACTAAAAAATACTACAAAATTGAATTTCAAGCCCTAATCCTAAATTCTAAATCCTAAACCCTATACCCTAAAAATTATACCATGCCTTAAATTCCCTAAACCCTAACTATAAACCCTAAACCTAATTTTGAGCGTGGGGGCATAAGTAGGAGCACCGAAAAGGGGCAGGGGATTTCCATTCAATATAAATATGGATACTTTGCCATCAAAAGTGCACCTATAGCTACAAAGTTGCTTTCATTATCTATTATAACTTGTACAACATTGTCATTACCTACTTCATCTACAATTCTGCTTAACAATTCAAATAACTTATCACCAGTCTTTGAATAACTTGATGCATCAATGTACTTGAGGAACATGCTCCCTTTTGAACAATCAACTAAAAAGATAATGATGGCCCTTCCACACCGAAGTCCATCCATCCGACATAATAGAATATCCTATTTTCCCCATTCTTTCCTATGATTTTTTATATCCTCATTGGTATTTGCAACTTCTTTATTCAACAAAGGGACTCTTACTTCATAAGTGCTTGATGACTTCATTCCAATTCCAGCTCTTATGATTAAATTGATTGCCACTTTAAAGCTAGGATGGGTGAGAGCATTAAATTGAATTGTAGCATCATACATCCATTTGGAAAAATCAGTGTAACACCCCGGTTTAGGGCCCGAGAGTTTATCCGTGTTGATCTAGGATTAGTCTGGGTTAAAATTATATTAAAATGCTGGTTTTATAAAAATATGCCATTATTTACAATAATGCCATTAATGAATTTGTAGATGGGAATTTGAGTAAAAAGACTAAAGAAAAGAAGTTTGAAAAAAGTGTCATCTTCTCCAATAGAAAAATCCCTTTTTCCACAAAACCTCTCTTAAACCCTTAACCAATATTCCATTGCCCAAATCCCTCTTTCAAGAAAGTTTTCCAAGGTAAGCATTCCATTGTTTTAATTCTTCTTCCCCTAAGTTGTCACTGGTTAGATTTTCCTTAAAAATCCATTATTTTGGGTTATTTCAAAATGCTTTGAGTTTGAAAAAAGGTAAAATGGAGGGATTTTCGTGTGGGTTTTCTAATGTAATGTTTAAGGGTGTTTTTAATCATTCTTGAGTGTCTTAAAAATGTTAAAAAGATTGCAAATGGTAGGAAACCCGAAATGGGTATAAAATGGGATTTTTAGGTTAAAAAGGTTGAGTTTTTGGGTTGGTTTTGGGTCAAAAATGTGGTTGGTGGTTCCTTTGATGTTGGGGGATGTTTCTAGATGATTTTGGATGTGTTTTGGTGGTTGAAATGGCTGGATTTAGTGTGGGGTTTGTCTAGAACGAAAATGGTGAAGTTTGGATGAAATTTGGGTTTGAATCAATGTGTTTTGGTTGCAAGGAGTAGATTTCTGGGTTATTACTAGTTTACAAGTATTTTATCACCCTAATAGTTTGTTTTGGGTTGTCTTGAAGTAGCGAATATTGATTCGGGTACTTCGAGTGCGATACCGGGTGCTATGAAGGCTTGAGAACGGTATTTCGACTTTCGCTTGGGCTCTATCGGTGAGTGGTAATGTTTGAAGTTTTAAATGATTTCAAAGTGGTTCCTCGGGGGTTTGGGTGGAGCCTTAAGGGCTAACCTAAACCCAAGTGTAAGTTTGCTAATTCACCTTGTTCGATAAGTGTTAGTGTGTGCGATTATTTTTGTTGTTGTGTGAAATGTGGATTGCCTTTACTCTCCGTTTAATGTTGTTGTGTAGTCATTGTTGGTGTCGAGCCTCATGTGATGGTTGTCGTTGCTACGGTGATGTGTAGTCCCACCGGTAGTGACTAGTAGAAGAGTACGGTGATGTTTAGTCCCATCGGAAAACTACTAGTTGTTGTGACCGATGATGTGTAGTCCCACCGGGTATTGGTTATGCATGTGCATACCATGTATTGTTGATGTTTGTGTTTCCTTATGTCTTTCCTTAAATGGTTTTGCTCCAAATCTAAGATTTATGTTTTAAAACTGCATTGTTGTTGTGTTTTAGAGCTCCGCTCACTAAGCTTTAAAGCTTACGCTCTCCTTTTTTCCAACAATGCAGATCGTTAGAGGCTTCGGGAGGCAAGTGGGCAAGGGAGGAGTTCTTGGAGTTTCTTACTAGCTCAAAGTATGGTTTTGTGTTTGTAATAATGCTTAGACAATGAGAATACTAGATTGTATGTTAAGGAGTTGGTGTTCAAAATCCTATACTATGGCTTGTTTATGTTTCTAGCATGTCTGAAATGATGATACTATGTTATGTTGAGGTTTAATGTGGTCTTGTATGAATTACTTTTTTTTTTTGGCATGTTAGTGCTTTTGAACTCAAGTGTTCTTGTGAGCTTTAGTCTTGAAATCCACTTTGTTGCTTGAATGCATGTCTAATGATGTGATTAGGATGCTTTGCATTTAGAATGTATGTATGATATGTTGCTATGTGGTTTTGATGTTTCGGGGCAAGTTTGGGGACGTTTGGAGGTGTCAAAGTATGATTTCGGGCCAAACTGTGTGCAGGCATTTCGAAACGCTCGTTATGGTTTTGGAACGGTCGACAGCTCCAAGGGTACTCGTATCGGAATGGGGTGGTGCCGTTTCGATACGATTTGCCACTGTGAGCCCCTGTTTCGGAACCCATTTCGATACGATTTGCCATTGTGAGCCCCTGTTTCGGAACTAGTTCCGATACGTTTTGCCACTGTACACTCCCGTTTCGGAACAAGGTGGGACCGTTTCGGAACTGCTTGGTCTTACTTTGTAAATGGAGCCCGCATTTCGGAACGGGCAAGCCTGTTTCGAAACGCAGGCAGATAAATCGGTTAAATGACATCTTCAAAGGTTCCTGAACGTTACATTTTAGTCCCTATGGCTTGTATGCTCCCTAATTGAGTTTATATGTATACTTTATGATGGTTTTGCCCCGTGTGCATGGAACTTGATCAATTAAGCTACTTGGTAATTTAAGTTGTTGTATGCTATGCTTGGATTGTATTCGTTTTCGCTTTTCTGTTGGCGTCTTCACATTTAGGATTAATTGTGACATTTAGACAAGATAAATATAAATGAAAAAAATAGGGTTGCTAATCGGAGTGAGGCCTTAGTGGGTTTCGCTTCTATTTTCCTCGTGTAACCCGTTCGGTCCGGTCTGTTGGCTAGGCCGGGACGAGGGGGTTACAATCAATACATGCTTTCTCCTTTTGTTCTTTCTTATAGGTCTCATTAATAGTTTTCTGCTTACCCGTTGTTTGTGTTGAAGGTTTGGTAAAAGCATCCATTGGAACAACTTGTCTTGACCTTTTAACATTTGGATTCATTGTTGTTTTGACTTTTTTTTGGGGTCAGATTCTAACACTTGCATTTCATCTTCCTCATCAAAATCATCCATTTGATCATACTCATGCGCCAAGACCATCTTCTCTCGTTCTTACTTTTTCTTGAGGAAGTATTTAATCATTTCTTGTCTTAAGTCTATATATTTCACCTTTGACAACTTTCGAGCAATACTTGCAAGTGACATTATTTGTGATCTTAGGATCAACTAAATAACCATGATTCTAACTCAAATCATTCTCTCATTTTTCTTGTCGGTCAACAAGAAAACAGTTTACCCGTTAAGACTTTTAACTCTAAAACTCAGTTTCTGGCACGCAATATTAACCATCAATAACATGGTGGAAATATAACAACCATCACTAATCGCAATTACATACTGCTGAGCTGTTACAGTAGTTTGTTCCATCCTTATTCTTATTGAAAAACAAAAGAAAGAAAGAGAAGGCAACTACAAGCTATAAGGCTTTCTCTTGTTCCGTTTGAGGCAATATTATAACTTTCTTATGTTGTCTCTGTACTTCATGAATAGAATTAATCACTTAACATAGACATTACAAATTTTAGGAGCTTGCTAATCAATTTTCATCGAACCAACTCTTAATTAATTATCCTTTTTTTGTAGGTTTTAGAGTGTCTTAAAGAAAGCTCTGTTTTATTTTCGGATATTATGTTTTGTACATTCATTAACTATATCCGGATAAAACAAGCATCTACCAATAGCATGTATGATTTTCAAGTGTTTAGGTTGTGCCACAGGTTACATGTTACTGTTTTTCATGCTGCATCTTAAGGTTAGATTATTAAATTACTTGGATATGTTGGTTGATATGGTGTCATCATGTCTTTTCAACTAAAGAAGGTAAAACAAAGAAAAAAGCTTCTTCAATAGCTATATGTTTTCTTGTTTATTTAAGATGAAAAATACAGGAGAGAGAGAGGAGTACCTGGAGATGGAGCCAAAACCTTGTTTTCTTCCTCAACAAGTTCTTCTCTCTTTTTATTTATAATTCCTTCTCTTTCCCCCTTTTTTATACTTTGTTTATACTAATCCCTTTTCTACCCTGATTTTACTGATCCATTTGATTAAATTTCATTTAAATAACTCACGGATTTAAATTACTTTGCAGTATATCAAACAGTCAACTTTAATTCAAACCTGAAAACTCGATCAAATCAACTCGATCGATTTGATTTAAATCTCAAAACTCGGTGTAATGATTTAAATTAAATCATGATAGAAATAACTTTAACAAGGCTTTATTGCCGCAGGCGTGGAACCGATGTTTCGGAATTTACTGCATGATGAAATAATATTATAGACAAAAAGAGTTGCCACAGAATATTTTGATACTCACAAGCAACATCTATATAATACTCAAGGTAAGTGACAAAATGAAAACTAGATCAATTAGGTGATTTAGAAGTCTTCATCTAGTTTGGTGGCATCTATATAATACTCTAGGTGAACAAAAAAAATTAAAACTAGACAAATGGGGGCGATGTAGAATTCTTCATCTAGTTTGAAAGTGTAGTTTTTACCTCTATTTTGAAGGCCCGGCATAACAGATTCTTTCTGATAGTCACCGACTCTCCTCTAAAAAAAGTTGGCTTTCCCTCGGCAAAGTCAAATACACATTTATGCACGGTATAGAATGTATTGATATATATAACTTATCAATTTGGCTTATGTCAAAAAGAAACATAAAATATTTAGAATGCCAACTTTGTTCAGATTCTACAAAATAAATGATTTAAGTTATATTTAGTAACAAAATAATATATGTTAAAAAGAAACATAAAATATAAAAAACATACTTTATTAGCTCTATCCTTTTTATAGGCATTGTCATTGTAGTATCTAAATAAATTAGTAATAAACCGTAAAACATATGCTTCTTCGTTATATGGCTCGACCTCCACTAATCTATGTGCCTCTTGTAAACTAGTGGCATAATTGAACACCACTTTGAACACACTGTTTTTTGCAATTCAGATTGCCAATTACACAGTAACTTTTCGGATGCCAAAAGTCCAGAAAATTTGAACTTGTCAATATGTTCTGTCTTGATTAACTAATCCATGTTTTCAATGAAAAAAAAACCTTCTCATAATCGAACCAAGAAAACGGGGGCAAAAGTAAAAATTTCGTACCTAGGTGTCTCATGTCATGAAAAAACATGTATTATTTATTTAATCTACTATAATTTGTAGAAATAAAAGTACGATTTAAATAAATTATTGAAGAATTGTATATAACTTACAGATTTATCTCGTTCATATTGAATAAAAATGTCCATATATCATATAACAAATTAAGATTCATGTCATTTAATACTTGATCCAAGTTATCAGCTAAACCAATTATTTGTGATAAAAACTTTTGGAGGATATCAATATTAACCTTGTTTCTCCTATTTTCACCTATGTGTGGTAAAAGCTTCACGCGCCTACTAGAATTAGTAACCAACAGAAGCCGTTCTAGATTTCCGTAGGTGTTATTGTAACTTCTATCGTTTATACAATAATATAAAACTCACAGCAGATCCTTAAAGAGACGATAAAAATCCATTTCAATATACTCAAACCAATTCGTATCGCTAGCTGAGGCATCTTCTTTCCATTTAGACATCAGTCCTTCGAAATAACTTATCATTGTATCAAACTCCTCGAATGCGATGAACCAATTGTCTTCATGAAGAAGAATCTGATGTCAACGTACGCATCGATGTATTTAGTAAAGGGTTTAGGACTCATAAAAGCACCAATAACCTATAAAAAATAGAAGTATAATTGTTTATAAAAAAAATATAATTATCAACGTATTCCAACCATGTTGTACATATCTACCTCTTGCATTGTGAAAGCCGAGACAATTAAACTCTTCAATGATGTCATGTATATTGACACATGCTGCCCGTCCGAACCCGAGTCATATGCACAATTAGCTGTCCAAAGGGTTCAGATAGAAGAATTGGGCTTGAAGTGACCACCAGTTTTAAGCTAGTCCCTAGAACATTCTAGAAGATTTAGTCAAACATTATCCATTTAAATTATTTCAAATGTTTTATATAGATAATGTTGAGATTATTTAAAGATTTTGTAAAGATATGATTAAATCTTGTCTGTCGATGTAAATCAATTTTGACCGTCAGATCTAAAGGAACTCAACTATAAATAGAGCTCCCCATCTGAGCAATCAAGGCATTTACTCTAAATGTCATTTTTGTTGTTCTTCATGAGTTTTCTTCTTTTGAATTTGAAGCTCATTCTTTATAGTTTACTTTCGTTTAGAACGATTTTGTGTTCTTAGTGCCTTTTTATAGGCATTGTCATTGTAGTTTCTAAATGCATTATTAATAAACCGTAAAACATTTGATTCTTCGTTATATGACTCGGCCTCCTTTTCTGGCTCGACCTCCTCTAATCTCCGAGCCTCTTGTAAACTAGCCTCTTGTAAACTAGTGGTATAATCGAATATCATTTTAAACACGCTATTTTTTTGTAATTTAGATTGCCAGTTACATAGTAACTTTTCGGATGCCAAAAGTCTAGAAAACTTAAACTTGTCAATATGTTCTGTCTTGATTAAGTAATACAGGTTTTCATCTAGAAGTCTTCATCTAGTTTGAAAGCGTAGTTTTTACCTCCATTTTGAAGGCTCGACATAACAAATTCTTGCTGATAGTCACCGACTCTCTTCTAAAATAAGTTGTCTTTTCTAAAGTCAAATACACATTTAAACATGGTATAGATTTTAGAGATGTCGTAATTGATATATAGAACTTATCACCTTGGCTTATCTCAAAAAAAGACAAACTATTTAAAACATTAACTTTGTTCAGATTCTACAAAATAAATAATTTAAGTTATATTTAGTAACAAAATAATATATGTAAAAAAGAATCATAAAAAAAAACATACTTTATTAGCCCTTGCCTTTTTATTGGCATTGTTATTGTAGTGTCAAAATGTATTAGTAATAAACCGTGAAACATCTGTTTCTTTGTTATATGGCTCGACCTCCTCTAATCTCTGGGGTCGGTTACGCGTGAGGATGGGTTAGCAAAAATTGGTACCTCATTGATTTCAAAAATGTTTTCAAAAATTGGAATTTTGCAAGTTCAGATAGGTTCGATTTTATTTTTCCGTTTAATGAATATCAATATATTTTAACGGCCTTATCGCCCGGGAAATAAACTTTAATCACCGCCAACATTTCTGGAGCTAACCCGTCATTCCCGTTTGATAAGATACCACTTTAAATTAATTTCACTTTTCAAGTAACAAGGAAAATTAATATGTTGAACATTTTTATTATTTCTAAGTTCAAAAATTTATTCTAAACGAATCTAAGTCTTTTACTCCTAATTAGGGGTTTGATTTTATTAAGTGTGTTTTATTCTTTGTGAAGAAAGTTTTCCAACAACCAAGTCTCTAATCTAAGTTTGAAAGACCTAATCCTAACGTTTAACTTATTTTTAAAAGACAAACAAGACTATCAAAGTAAACCTTAAACTTTTTTTGATTTTTCCTTTATTCTTTATTGAAGAGGATTTTTATTCTTTAATTCATTTTATGCCCTTGAAATCTAAACCTTTTTTTTTAATTTTTCGTTCTAAACACTTTTATTTCTATTTCAAGAAAATATCTTATGTTTAAAACATTTTTTATTTTAAAGCTTTTTGTCACTTTGAAAAGTTTTTTACTTTTGATGTTTATGGTTTTCTATTTTTTTAAAGGGGATTTTTAGTTTTTATTCTTTTATGTTTTTTTTTCAAACTTTTTATCTAAACCCATTTTATTTCTTAAATTTCACATCAAAAACTTTTGGTGTTTTTCTTTTTTTTTAAAAAACTTTTTATTAGAAATGTTTTTTAATTTTCTTTTGAATTGTTTTTTTTACTTAAAAACTTTCTTTTTATTATTTTTTACACCTTCATTTCTTTACTTTATTTTAAAAAACCTTTTATTTTATAATTTTTCTAAGAAAAAAATCTTTTATTTTAGAAACTAAAGTTTTCTTTAAAGCCCTTTATTTCAAAATTTATTTACTTTCAACCACCTTTATTCATTCATTTTTAATTTTCAATAAAGAGTAAATTCTAAAAAAGAACTTAATTTCCAACAACTTCAAATTCTAATTTTTAAAGATGCAAATGGGTTAAAACCTCCAAAAACATGATTTTTTGTATTTTACAAGAAAATGAAAGATTAAATCGAAAATTGAAACGGAATTATAAACGAAATTATTACCCAAACTCTAGAACCAATCCTCCAATTCCAAAAATGCAACCTATCAAAACATGAACAAACACACAAAAAGAAAAATTTAACCAAGAACAAAAGAGAAACACACTATTTTTTTAAAAGGAAAAAGGCTTTACTGGAAATGAAGAACTCGTGTACGATTCCTTCTCGAGTAGCTCTCGAACGTCTTCAAAAAGTGACCCAAAGCTCGAACACGCTCCAAGAAATTTTCTAGAAAATTTAGAGAAGATTTCAAGAATTTTCGGATTTTTTAAAGTCTTTTTGCTATTTCAAGTGGTGATAAACATAGGGGTTTTGGAGGTATTTATACTAACCTTTGAGGTTGAGAATCAAGCAAAATTCGGCCATTAATCCCTGAATTAGAGCCAAAATCCGACAGAGGGCATGATCCTCGGAAAACCCCTCAAGAAATTCCCGATTTAGTTCAAATTTGGAGACGAATTTCTCCCTTGATTCCATCCTAGGTTTTGACCATTCGATTCGTTTTTTTTTTGCTGTTTTATTATTTTTTGCTGTTTTTTTATTTGATCAATCCTTGGCCCTTGATTTTATTACCCATAATCTAATGGCCTATTTAAAACCTTAAAAAATGGGTTATTGGGCTAATTTATTGGTTTTATATTTGGGAATGGGCTTATAAAAAGAACAGGTTTTTGTTTTGGGATGGGTTTATACTTAAACAAAATGGGTTTACTATTTATTAAAACAAATGGGTTTAAAAAAATACCATTATTTAACCCAAACGAACTCTTATTATTTTTCTTGCATTTATTTTTGGGTTTTAAACAACAACAATAATAATAAGTAAAAAAAGGGTGAAATTTTAGTGACAACAGCTGCCCCTCTTTGCTCATATCTGTGAAACAGGGATAGAGCAAAGACCAAAAGGCACTGATTTTCATCGATTTTCTGGTTGGCTCTATTCTCCTGATGCCCGAACGAATAGGCATGTTCTATTCTCCAAACGCCCGAATAGATGAGCTGGGTTCTATTCTCCAAATGCCCGAATAGATGAGCTGGGTTCTATTCTCCAAATGTCCGAATAGATGAGCTGAGTTCTATTCCCTGAATGCCCGAATAGATGAGTTGGGTTCTATTCTCCAAATGCCCGAATAGATGAGCTAGGTTCTATTCTCCAAATGCCTGAATAGATGAGCTGGGTTCTATTCTCTAAATGCCCGAATAGATGAGCTGGGTTCTATTCTCCAAATGCCCGAATAGATGAGCTGTGTTCTATTCTCCAAATGCCCGAATAGATGAGCTGGGTTCTATTCTCCAAATGCCCAAATAGATGGGCAGATTCTTCTGAAAAATTTCATCCTCCTTATGCTTGGATGAATAAGCAAAATTTCATTCTAAAAGGTCTTCCATGTACCTGAAAAACACAATGCAATATACGATGCAATTATGATGTGCATGCCCCTAGGGATGCCTGAAACATGAATGCATGTCAAGCTTTTTCTTCTCTCTTTTTTAAACTTCTTAGACTATTTTCTTAATTCTAGTAAAATGCTGGTCATCGATTCCAGCCCAACTAACATGAGTTTCCTTCAGACCTTGCACAATAATGCTAGCTTCACCTTGTCTTTCAATTCTAAATGGCTTTACCAATTTTGTCCACCATTCCTTGGAAGAAAGCCTCCACTATTGCCCACTTTTATTAGGTAGAATTTGGAGTTCACCAAAACACCACGAGGCCACAACATGAGTCTAGCACCATAAACACTTCTGGTTTTTTGCTTCATTTGAAAATGTTTCTGACCTTCTGCATACTCAAGCTTGCACTCTTGACTGGAAGGACTGACTTTATCCTCACATCTCATCATTTTCTTTATTGGAAACATTTGATCCATGTCTGCCATCATTAGTTAATATATATGTATTCAGAAACAAGCTCCTTCTAGAGCGTGATTAAAAATCCTTAAGTTAAGTTTTGACATTTCCAATGTCTGTAAAATTGTTCTCATTATCATGTAAGAAAGACCGGTGATCAGGAAACACCACTATATTATTTAGGCACCAAGACACTTGTAAGGCTTTTCAAGAATACTCATTTTTCTTCCCATTTAAGTTCATTTACTTTTGAAATTTTTTACAGCAAGGCTTGTTTCCACTTTAAATGTTTTCATATTGACGTCACATGCCCCAAGCGATGATCTTAATCATGAAACGCCTCATAGTCCTTGTACTTTTCAAAACTTTCTCAAAGTAATGCTCAAAAATCTTTTGTATATCTAAATAATTGTCAAACCCATTAATTCTCATTTCAAAGCAAGATGCCAAATAATAATAGGGAAGAAAACAAGGAAGAAAGGAAAAAGTCCATGAAACAAAGTTTATTAATGTTGTGGCAAACACAAGAAAGTTTATAAAAAAGGAAAGGTAAACAAGTATTCAGATATCAACAATCCAAACTCATGCCATCAAACGCCGAAAGAAATCTTGAATGCCACTCCTGTTAAGGAATCTTTGAGTACGATGCACAAAGTTGTGAAGCCCCGAAAACTATCTTGCGAATTACCTGAGCTGCCCTTTACGGGTTTTCAACTCAGATCCTCCTTTGGTTTCAAAACTCCCTTTGCGGGTTTTCATTTTGAACCCTCATTTTTCTTTTTTTCCTTTCTTTTCTTTTTTTCTCTTATTTTTCCTTTTTTTTTCTTTTTTTTCAAGCATAATACCTCTTAACGGAATCCGAGTTTACCGGGTTTTGAAACTCATCTCTTCCATCTCAGCCAAGATCAATGCTCCGCTTGAAAAACCCTTTGTCACAATGTAAGGCTCTTCCCAATTGGGTGCCCATTTTCCTCGGGGGTCGCTTTGGATTGGTAGCTTCTTCTTTAATACCATATCACCTTCTTGAAATTCCCTAGGGCGAACTTTCTTTTCATAGGCCCTTATCATTCTTCTTTGGTACATTTGACCATGGCATAAGGTTTTCAACCTCTTTTCTTCAATTAAATTCAATTGGTCATACCTTGCCTGAACCCATTCAGCTTCATCTAACTTGGCCTCCATCAAGACACGCAGTGATGGTATCTCAACCTCAATTGGTAGCACAGCTTCTACTTCGTACACTAATGAGAACGAAGTTGCCAGTAGATGCTTGTACCGCTGTTCGGTAAGCATATTAGGAGAACGACATCTTTTCATGCCAATCTTTATAAGTTTCAATCATTTTTGCAACTATCTTCTTGATATTTTTATTGGCTGCCTCTACTGCTCCATTCATCTTCGGGCGATATACTACTGAGTTGCAGTGCTTAATGCTAAACTGTTCACAGGCCCCATCAATTATTCTGTTATTCAGGTTGGAGGCATTATCGGTGATTATGCTCTCCGGTAAATCATATGGACAAATGATCTCCTTTTTTTAAGAAATGTCAAATAATGGACCTAGTGACATTTGCGTACGAGGCCGCTTCCACCCATTTTGTGAAGTAATCAATAGCTACCAGAATAAAGCGATTGCCATTTGACGCTTTTAGATGAATCTTCCCAATGACGTCTATGCCCCACATAGAGAATGACCATGGAGATGACATGGAGAGGCTGGGGAGGTGCGTGGACCTTATCAGCATAAACCTGCCACTTGTGACATTTGATGGAGTAATTAATGCAATCTCCTTCCATCATTGACCAGTAATATTCGAACCGCATCATTCTTCTTGCCATAGTGAAACCACTATGGTGAGTTCCGCAGACTCCCTCACGAACCTCTTCTAGAATCAACCAAGCTTCTTTTGCATCCACACATCCTAAAAGCACATGATCTCGACTTCGTTTATAAAGGATTTCTCCATCAAGAATGTATCCTGATGCCATTTTCCTAATCATCTTCTTTTCATTTTCTGAAGCCTATACTGGGTGTTGTTGAAACTTTATGTACTGCACGATGTCATGGTACCACGACAAGCCTTCTGCCTCTTCCTCTACGTTGTAACAATGAGCTGGGAACTCCAACATTTGCAACTTAATAGGCATCATCTCGGAGCCATCACTTGCTTTAAACATGGCAGCTAAAGTAGCTAAGGCATCGACCATCTTGTTGTATTCTCTTGGGAGATGCTTAAAAGTGATCACATCAAATTTTTTCGTTAATTCAAGGACCAACTTGTAATTTTCTATCAATTTTGCATCCTTCGTTTCCCATTCGCCACGTATTTGATAGATGATCAGCGCTGAGTCCCCATAAACCTTCAAATTTCGGATCTTTCTTTCAATGGCCTATCTCAGACCTAATATGCATGCCTCATACTCTGCCATGTTATTAGTGTAAAAGAATTTCAAATGGCAAGTGAAAGGGTAATGATCTCCTTTTGGTGAGGTTAAAACTGCCCCAATACCTCGTCCTAAAGCATTTACAGCACCGTCAAAGTGCATGACCCAGTATTCTGTTGGTGGCTCATCATTTTCTGTAATACACATTAAATCCTCATCGGGGAAACTGAAATCTAATGCCTCATAATCATCTTGAGCATGACTTTCCAGAAAATCGGCTATGGCACTTTCTTTCACCGCTTTCTGACTCACATACTGAATATCGTATTCTGAGAGCAACATCTGCCATCATGATAATCTTCCTGATAGGGATGGAGCTTCCATCATAAACTTTAATGGATCCAGCTTTGAAATCAACAATGTAGTATGATACAACATATACTGCCTAAGCCTCTTAGTAGCCCATACCAGAGCGCAACATAGTTTTCAATCGGGGTATATCTTGTTTCACAGTCAGTGAACTTTTTGCTCACGTAATATATTTCCTTTTCCTTCCTTCCAGTTTCATCATGCTGCCCCAATACGTAGCCCATTGAATTTCATACACTGTCAGATAGAGTATTAACAGTTTTCCTGAGACAAGTGGTACTAACACTGGATGGTTAGTTAACTGCTCCTTAATCTTTTCTAAGGCTGCCTGACATTCTTCATTCCATGTCCCCGGATTACTCTTTCTAAGTAACTTGAATACTGGATCACATTTATTTATTAATTGGGAGATAAAATGAGCAATGTAATTTAACCTTCCAAAGAATCCCCGAATTTGCTTCTGTGTTAGGGTGGTGGAAGCTCTTGTATGGCCTTTATCTTATCAGGGTCAATCTCAATTCCTCTTCTACTTACACAAAGCTTAACAACTTTCCACAAGTAACACCGAATGTGCACTTGGAAGGATTAAGCTTTAGCTGAAATTTTCTCAACCTCCGAAAAAGCTTTCTTAGGTTCACTAGATGTTCCTCCTCGGTTCTGGACTTGGCAATCATATCATCAACATAAACTTCTATTTCTCTGTGCATCATGTCGTGGAAAAGAGTAACCATAGCTCTCTGATAAGTTTCCCCCGCGTTTTTCAATCCAAAAGGCATTACTTTATAACAAAAAGTTCCCCAAAGTGTTACAAAAGTAGTTTTTCCATATCTTCTGGGCACATCTTTATTTGATTATATCTAGAAATTCCTTCCATGAAAGAGAAAAGGGAATGACCGGATGTATTGTCTACCAAGGTATCGATATGCGGGAGCGGAAAGTTATCTTTGGGACTTTCCCTATTAAGATCCCTGTAGTCAACATACATCCTTATTTTTCCATCTTTCTTAGGTACTGGAACAATGTTTGCTACCCATTCTGGATATTTAGCCACCTCGAGGAATCTTGCATTGTATTTTTTTTACTTCATCTCTGATTTTCAAAAGTGTATCAGCATTCATCCTTCTGGGCTTTTGCTTTACAGGCTCACATCCCACCCTTATAGGAAGCTGATGCATAACAATATCTGTATCAAGACCAGGCATATCCTGATACGACCAGGAAAAAATGTCTTTATACTCTTGTAGAAGCTCTATCAAGCATTGTCGCGTCTTAACTGAGATGGTGGTACCAATATTCACTTCACGCTTCTCTTCCTCGGTTCCAAAGTTCAAAACTCCTAACTCTTCTTTGTGGGGCAAAATTTGCTTTTCCTCTCCCTCTACCATTCTGAGCAAATCATTGGGCAAGTCATATTCTTCATCATCATTAATATCCCCAACTTCCTCCAAACATAGTGGTAACTCAAAATTAACCTCGAAGTCTGACTCAGAGTCATTTGTACCGTTGATATCTAAAAACCTGCAAATAAAAAAAGAATATATACCAAGAAATAAAGAATGGATGAAATGGTATGATTCGTTTTAAAGTTTGCTTTTTGTTTAGGGTTTAGTGATCTTTTGCTTTTTGTTTTGCTTTGCGAAGGAAAGTTTGTCGCACAAAGTTATTGGAAAATATGCATGTTTCATTGAAATAAGAAATATAGTTTTGACATAGACCCTTTTACATAAGATCTCGAATTACCCTCGGGCCTAAGGGTAAAAGAGTTCGTTTTGAGAATTACTCTGAGGTGGTCTTAAAAACTTCAGGGACTACTTCAGTGGTCCAATTGTTCAGCTCATCACTGGGGAAAATTTTGGACAAGTATTTGTTTTCCCCTCATTCCTCGTCTGTGATAACATTAATGCTCAAATTTTCAAAAGCCTCACACAGTTCATTCTTCCCTTTATCTTCCTCATCAAAGCGGGCATTAGGGTCTAGGAATCCTCCGGTTCTGAAAGTGTGACTCAAGGGTGAGTACGTCATTGGTTCCCACTTGATCCCCTCTTCCTTCAGCTTTGTTTTTCTTCTTTCTTGTTGTTTCCTAGTCTCAACTCTCTTTTTCCATTTATTGGGCCTAAAGCCCAAACCAAATCGGTCCCTCTTTGATGGGATCACCACAGGATAAAGCTTTCCCTGGTTATCTTTCCCAAATCCATTTCCTTCATCAACTTCTTTTCCTTGCCTTCCAAAGGAAGTCTCTTCTGTTTCACATATATCCATCACATGCTTCACGTTTCCTTTCTTGAAGAACATAAGTTCTTTGTTATCCATCCTGGCTTGGACCACTTGTTTGAACTCTGAGCAATATTGGATCTCATGTCCTTCAACTTTGTGGTACTCACAATGCAATTTATCATCAATCTTCATCTTTTGGACTTCTTCCTTCAACATCCCAGCCGCAACCATCTGGGCCCATACCCACTTCATGGGTGCCTTAATTTCCCAAACATATTCTTTAATCATTCTTTCTTCCTCTTCAACCACAACGTTCACCTCTGCCTTCTGGTGGTTTGGTAAAGGGTTACCTCTCTCTTCAGATGTTTCAAATGACAGCATGCTCGATTTCCTTAAATTATCTACCACCATTTTGAATGCAGTGCAGTTCTCAATGGTATGCCCCTTTACTCCTGCATGGTATTCGCATTGGGCCTTCTCATCGTACCATGGCAGGTACGGAGGTGAGAACGAAGGAACATGTCTTGGCATACGTCATTGGGATGGGAGGAAAGTAAGGTCTTGAGTTCCCTTGGTATCTTCGCTCTCCTTTTGGGGCGTTTGCAACTGTGAGAGCTGCAACTGAGGTGTTGGGCTTGTTGAACACTACACATGTTGAATAGCTAGGGTTGTAGACATTTGTAGCATTGACCTCATTATCTTTCTTCTTATATGTCTTCTTTGTTTCTCCACTATCAAACTTTCCACTCTTCATAACTGCTAAGATTAGTTCTCCATTCATTAGCATGTCTGCAAAGTTCTTCGTGGCATGATTGAGCATGCGATCATAGAAAAGACCCTTTAGAGTTTCCACAAACATTGGGGTAATTTCATTTTCTAGCAGCGGCGGCTGCACTTGTGCTACTACGTCTCTCCATCTTTGTGCGTACTGTCGGAAGCTCTCATGATGCTTTTGCTCCATCCCTTGCAAGACGAAACAGGTTGGAACCATGTCTGAAATATGTTTGTATTATTTACTGAAGGCTCTAGACAGATCTTTCTATGATTTGATATCTACCCGACTTAGTTGCGAATACCAGCACGCAGCTGATCCCACTAAGCTTTCTTGGAAGCAATGAATGAGTAGTGTAGAGCCTTTAGGTGTTCTCTAAATATGAGCGCAAGTGCAAACTCCTGTCAAGTTATAGTATATAAGATATCGTCTCCCACAGGGATTGGACAACTTAACTCGAATCGTAATTCTTGCACAAAGGAAAATTAAATGCACAAACAAATTGAATTGTTTAGGAAGAAAAGTAAATAAAACACAAGTAAATAATAGAGAAGAAATTAGATTAATGGACTGGGCCGGATTATGATGCTCCCTAGTGTGAAACTGCGTTGAATAGGATAAGTTGTCTTGCGCTGCCAGACTTTGCTGCCTCGGCGATGGATGGTAGATTGGCTGCTGTGACGCTTTCGCTGCCTCAACAGTGGAACATATGTGTGTCTCGGCGGAAAACTTGGTAGTACTTCAAGGCTCGGCAGAACGCTTCGAATGTGATCTCGCTTATGTCTAAGTCAGAATGTTGTTGATGCCCACTGCAGATAATACCAGTCGCGACGTGAATCGTGCAAAGACAACAATGTTTGGTTTGTTCTCTTTTAGCCGCCTTAAACCCTAACCTATGTCTAGGCTGGATTGATCAACACTTGATTAAGGTGAAGACCGTACTTTCTCCTTTCGTGAGTTTGACTCTCTCGATACCGAACAAATGGATAGTAAACAATTAATCTTTCGCCTTAATTGAAAACTATGAAGAACATGGAATAAGCAAAGCTTGAAGCTTTATTGCAAAAACAAACTCAATTCCTAAACAACCGTTCTCACACTAGTTCACAACATAACCCAAACCCAAAAGAGAATTTAGAACATAATGGCAACAAGAAAACGAAAACTATGCCTTTAGGGAAAACCTAAGTTGTTTTGAAGTAATAATACATTGAGTATATATAGGCATTAGCTAGGTCAAGTCCTCCTTGGAGTAGAAGTCTTCAAAGTAGCTTTTGCATTAAATGCAACCTTTAATTCTGAATTCTTTGAGTTGAATGTGGACTCCTTCATGTTGCCTTGCTCCGCAAGTTATCTCTGTTCTCTTCCTCCGGCAGCTCTGTCGCTGCTACATGCATCAGAAAATAGAATGGATGGCATCGTCAGAATCATGATTTTCTGCTCTGCAGATCGCACTCCAATTCTACAATTCCTCATATTGCTGTCTTGGGTGGCAGGTATGGTGGCGGCAGCTACTCGACAGCTGTTGTCTCTGTCTGGAACTACGTCAGCACAGCTCCTTGATCTGCTGCCTCAGCATCATGTCCTCAGATCCCCTCTTTTTCTGCCAGCTTCTAGTACTTGAAACTAAAACTAAACTAAAACAGTACATTTAACTTACCAAATAACAAATAATCAATAAAAGCATGGTATAGTAAAGAATACTGTAAAATGCAATGCATTATCCTAATTATGCCTAAAATGTACTTGAAAACAACAATAATATGAGATGGAATGTGCACAAAATATAGAACTTATGGACACTTTACACACCCCCAAACTTGAACTTTTGCTTGTTCTCAAGCAATGCAACCTAAACATATTTGCCCTTTAAACTAATCAAAAATAAAAAAAAAAATTATGTTTTAAACTTGATTTAACACCTCAAGGCCATGACACCTGTCATTAGATTAGTGAGAGAGGAAGAGCATAAATTACCTCAAAATTAAACTATAATGCTAGTGTAGTGTGTGCAGAAACTGTGAACAAGCTGAATATGAAGAACATTCTAAGTAAACAAAGATGTTGTCATGGTATGTAAGGTTGCTGTCGAGGCAGCTTAAGTAAGCACAATTATTTAATCATGGCAATAAAGGCTTCATCTTATCACAACTACTCTCTAGGTCTGAAATTAAGATAAGAGCAAACTACAAAACCCCGAACCCATTGAGCAGAGTCATCCAATGAAGACTTTCATTCACTCATGCTAATTTGTCTGTCACTTCAAGCATTTTCAGATTCATGGACTTTGATAGTAGCGGAGTGTTCTTGCACATGATTCTTCCTAGAGCCGGTTTCGGGCACCTCTAGGGAAAGACAACATAAAAATTTCTTTCCTGCCGTGGCAATGCTTCTTTTTCTATTTGTTGCCTACCGCGGAAGCTTCCTTCAACCAATGTTATAATTTTTCAAATAATTCAAGCATGAAATGTTTACTAGAGATTCTAACAAATTTAGCAAGTAACAGTGGTGTTTTTAATTTTGTTTGGAAAAATCCTAAGTTTACTTCATGCTTTCCCCAAATTTAAAGTCTTTTTAATTGGTGCGAAATTTTTAAAGTTGGTTATCCTATCATAGGCACAAGTTCTAACAAAAAAAATTCGATTAAATTTTCAAGGAAAGTACATAATGCAACCTAATATGCACTAATTATGCCTAACAAAAATGAGTGCTAACCCCCCCCCCAAACTCGAGAAGGGCATTGCCCTCAATGCATAAAATATAAAAAATTTGGAAAATAAACATAAGACAGAGAAAGGAAACTTGGTCTTAGCTGCTGTCAGATGGTAGAGATTATTCCGGAGGAGTTTTTTTGCTCTTCTGTCAATGGCAGGTGTTAACAGCTGACTGAGCAGTGCTGGCCTTAGTCTTGCGCGGTGACATGATTCTTCAGGGTCTAAATCTGTAGAATTAGTTGTGAGACGGAAATAAATAGTAGTAACGCTTTAAAAATAAAATCTAGTCCTAAAAATCTACTCCTAATTAGATAAAGTAATAAAGATGTGGAAAAGTAAAAATAATGTCACAATGGGGTGGGCATCCCCCAATATGAATACTTCCTGTTCTCTCAGGACAGAATCTCTTGCATAGTGTTTCAATCGCTGCCCACTAACTTTGAATTCTGTCCCTCCATTCACTAGTTTTACTGTCACGACACCATGTGGGAAAGCTTGGACCACTTCAAACGATCCTGACCATCTGGATTTTAATTTCCCAGGAAAAAAACTTGAGGCGGGAGTTGAACATCAGCACTTGCATCCGGGGCAGGAACTGCCTTTGTTGGATCTTGCTGTCGTGCCATCTTTTGACTTTTTCCTTGTATAGTTTGGAGTTCTCGTATGCCTCCCACCGGAATTCCTCCATTTTGGTCAGATCGAGTAATCTCTTTTCTCTAGCCTGTTTCCTATCCATGTTCACTGCCTTGACTGCCTAATATGCCTTGTGTTCTATTTCTACTAGGAGGTGACAGGCCATGCCGTATACTAATCGATAAGGGGACATTCCGAGCGGCATTTTGTATGCTGTCTGGTATGCCCACAGAGCATCGTCTAATTTCAGCGACCAATCTTTCATACTTGGATTTACAACTTTTTCCAATATGGTTTTAACCTCTCTGTTCGAAATCTCTGCCTGCCCATTTGTTTTTGGGTGGTATGCCACGGCAATCTTATGCTTGACACCAACTTTTTGGAGTGCCTTAGCAATTAGCTTGTTATCAAAATGGGTGCCCTCGTCACTAATGATGGCTCTTGGAATCCCAAACCTCGTGAATATGTTCTTGTGTAGGAATATATGAATGGTCTTTGCATCATTGTGAGTGGTGGCAATGGCTTTTACCCACTTGGAAACATAGTTGACCGCTAGGAGGATGTACATGTTGACACAAGAAGATGGGAATGGTCTCATAAAATCAATCCCCAAACATCGAATAATTAAACCTCCAGGATGGTTTGTAAGGGCATTTCGTTCCTTCTTGATATGTTTCATGTTCTTTGGCAATTTTCACACTGTTTGTAGAAGGCGTGGGCATCTTTATACAATATTGGCCAGTAAAAACCTGATTGGAGTACTTTTGATGTCGTGCGCTGCCCGCCGAAGTGGCCTCCATATGGTGTTGCGTGGCACTGGGATAATATGGCTTGTTGTTCATCCTCCGGGACACACCGTCTAATTACTTGATCTGCAAAGTTTTTAAACAAGAAAGGTTCGTCCCAAAAATAATGCTTAGCATCATATTGGAATCGTTTCTTTCCTTGGAAGTTAAGCTCATAAGGTAAAACACCGGTTACCAAGTAACTCACGATGTCCGCGTACCAAGGTGTGGCTGTTGATGTTGCTGCCGCGGCCTCCTCATGGGAAGTTAGTGAGATGCCTTCAGCTTCCAGGGCAACTACCAAGGCGGAGGCTAGTAGCAACTGTTCATCAGGGAACACATCCTGGATTTCGCTGGTGGGTGTTTTTCCTTGTCCATCATTCTCAAGCCGAGATAAATGGTCCGCCACTTGATTTTCTGTGCCCTTTTTGTCTCAAATTTCCAGATAGAACTCTTGCAGGCGAGGTTTTGCATCCTTTTTTGCGAACAAGTATCTCAAGGTAGAATGATCTATGTGGACGATCACTTTTGTTCCAATTAGATAAGACCGAAACTTGTCGAAGGCGAACACCACTACCAATAGTTCTTTTTCGGTGGTGGTGTAGTTGGTCTGGGCAGGATTCAGTGTTTTGCTTGCGTAGTAACTGACATGGAAAATTTTGTCCTTGCGCTGTCCGAGGGCGGCTCCGACGGCAGTATCACTGGCGTCACACATTAACTCAAAAGGCTGGCTCCAATCAAGGGGAACTACCACAGGTGCTGTCACGAGCTTTTTCTTTAGAGCTTTGAATGCTTTCAGGCATGCCTCGTCGAAGTTGAATGGTTTATCTTGTTCCAGCAAGGTACACAGTGGTTTAGAAATTTTAGAATTTTTTTCAATAAATCGACGATAAAAACCTGCATGTCCTAGGAAACTCCATATGCCCTTGACAGAGGTCGGCGGCGGCAGGTTAGCGATTACTTCTATTTTTGCCTTGTCTACTTCTATTCCATGCGTCGAGATTTTATGCCCCGGGACTATGCCTTCATCGACCATAAAGTGGCATTTTTCTCAATTGAGTACAAGATCTGTTTCCTCGGATCTGGTGAGTACTTTCTCGAGGTTGTCGAGGTAGCTGTCAAAGCTGTTGCCGAACACAGAGAAGTCATCCATAAATATCTCCATGAAGTCTTCTATCATGTCGGAGAAAATAGTCATCATGCAGCGCTGGAATGTGGCAGGGGCGTTGCATAATCCAAATGGCATTCTTCAGAAGGCGTAGATGCCATATGGGCATGTGAATGTTGTTTTGGCCTGGTCTTTCGGTGTAATGGCAATCTGGTTATAACCTGAATATCCATCCAAAAAGTAATAGAAAGGTTTGCCAGCAAGGCGGTCAAGCATTTGATCAATAAAAGGTAAAGGAAAATGATCATTTTAGTTGCTTTATTTAACTTGCGGTAATCCATGCATATTCTCCAACCATTTACTGTTCTAGTTGGAATTAACTCATTATTGTCATTGCTTACCACAATTATGCTACCTTTCTTTGGTACACATTGTACCGGGCTTACCCATTCGCTGTCAGAGATAGGATATATGATACCAATATCTAACCATTTGATGATGTCCTTTTTGACGACTTCTCTCATGGCGTCGTTTAATCTCCTCTAAGCATCCGCAACTGGCTTTTGATCTTGTTCGAGCTGGATTTTGTGCATGCAAATTGCTAGGCTTATCCCCTTTATATCTTCAATGGTCCAGCCTATTGCCTTCTTGTGCTGCCGCAACAGTGTTATCAGTTTTTGTTCCTGTGTAGGCTGCAACTTGGAGGAAATTATTACAGGCAATGTATCATTTGGTCCCAAGTAAACATACTTAAGTTGTGCAGGTAAGGCTTTTAATTCAAGAGTAGGGGGTTGTTCGATAGATGGTTTGAACATTTTGCCACCCTTTTCTGTGTAATTTAACGGCTCGAAATACTTACATGGCATGTTTGCTATCCAGTACACTTCTTCTTGCTCCTCCAGTTCCTGTTCTGCCCACTCACTGCATTGTGCATCTTCTGGACAATTGTCTAAATGGCTGCCGAAGCAGCTGTCGAGGTTGCTGCCCTGGCAGTCGTGCTGTAGGCAGGGTCCGTTAGCTTCGAAATTGAACTCTGAGATGGCCTCCATTAGCTAGTATTCTTCCGGATCATCAGCCTCTCTCATGGTTTAGAAGACGTTCAACTTTACTTGCTGATCGTTAACCCTCATTGTAAGTTCATATTTTTCTACGTTGATCGGTGTTCTGCCCGTAGCTAGGAATGGTCGTCCTAGGATTATCGGTGCCCTTTCATCTGCTTCACAATCTAGTACCAGGAAGTCAGCAAGGAAAATGAATTTGTCCACCTTCACCAGGATGTCTTCAATTTTTCCTTCTGACTGTACATATGTTCTGTCGGCTAGCTGTAGCATTATTGTCGTTGGGCGGGCGTCTCCTATCCCCAATTTCTGGAAAACAAACTTGGGCATTAAGTTGATACTTGCCCCTAGGTCACATAGGGCTCGTACGGAGTGGCTGCTGCCTATTTTACAAGGAATTATGAAGCTTTTCGGATCTTTCTGTTTGGGTGGTGCCTTATTGTGCAGCATTGCCATGCATCCCTCTGTCACTGCCACTGTCTCAAATTCCTCGATCCTTGTTCTTTTGGAGACCATATCCTTTAGGAACTTAACATAGTTGGGCATCTGTTCGATCAACTCTACCAGTGGAATATTGATTTTAACTTGCTTCAGAACATCTAGGAATTTTCTGAATTGCATGTCATGTTTCTATTTTTTCAATCGTTGTGGAAATGGTGGTGAAGGTGTTGTGTTTACGATTTTTTCCTTAGGGAGAATCTTATCTTGGGGGCAGTAACTGGTTCAGGGTCTGTCTGGTCATTCATAGTGTCATATGTTAGCTCTTGTTCTGGTTCTACGTAACCTTTCTCAAGTGCTACCGCGGTAGGGTGTCTGGCAGCTTGAGCTGGTTTGGCAGGTGCTGGTTCTCTTGCAGCAGGAATTGATGGCTCTTGCAGTGTTATCCCACTTCTAGGTTTTATAGCTTTGCACTGCTCATGGGATTTCCCTTTCGTGGTTTCAGTATCACTAGGTAATCCACCCATTGGCCTAGTGTTAACAATTTGCCTCCTGGTTATTCATCCTCATCTCCGTCCTGTCCATAAACAACTCAGTTTTATCAATAAACTTATTAGTACAATCACTAGTGTTAGACATAAAAGTTTGTAGAGTTGCTTCTAGTGAATTGTTCTATGGTCGCTGAGCTTGCTGTCTGGACTGGTCCTGCAGGTAACCTCCCTGTTGTTGTTGTGGATTTGCAGTAGTTTTAGGGTTTCTCCAGGCGATGTTTAGGTGATTTCTCCATCCAGGGTTGTATGTGTTCGTGGCTGGCCTATTGTTTCTCTCGTATCCTCCCATGAAATTGGCAGATACAATACATTTAGAGGAATCGTGGTTAACCCCACACTCATTACAGAATGGCTCTATAGCCTTGGCCTCATAGGCTTTTCCAGTGGGTTTTACCATGTTCATAACCAGCTCTGTCAGCTTGTCAAGCGGGCATTGACAGATTCTGGGGCTTCCACTTCATTCACAGCTGCTGGCGGCCTAATGCCGCCTCGACGGGCTGTTGGGTACTTATAGTCATTCTTGGTGGCTTGGTTTAGAATCCGCAGTGCCTCCTCTGATGGTCTGTCGAGGATGATTCTATTGGTTGAGGCATCGATCATCATTCGAGTTCGGTAGTTCACCCCATTGTAAAACATCGACACCTGTGTCCAAGCCGGGAAACCATGAAGCGGGCAGTTATTTAGCATCTGTTGGTATCGCTCTCATGCTTCATACATTGGCTCATCATCCCCCTGTCGGAAGGCTGTGATCTCGTTTCTCAATTTGTCTATGACGTTAGATGGGCTGAAACGATCCAATAAGTCCTTGCACAGCTTTGTCCATGTATTGAATAACCCTGCTGGCTGGTTGTTTAACCACTGCTTTGCCCTATCCCTTAGTGAATAGGGAAATAACCTCAGCCTTAGCACATCTTGGTGGACTCCTTGTATTTTGAATGCTCTGCATATGTCCAGGAATCCTCTAAAGTGTTGTCGAGCATCTTCAGTGGAAAACCCTCCAAATTGCCCCAAGGTGTTGATCATATTGAACATCACGGGCTTTAATTCAAAGTGGTCCGCCTCAATTTCAGGCTTTGTCACAGTAGGATCAAACCCTCTGAAGTCATGCTCCAAGTAGTCTATGGTGGTTCGAACATACTGTGGCTGTCTGGGCGGAATAGGAGGTTGTTGCCTAGGTGGAACTTGTTGTTGTTCTCTGGACGGCGGGTCTTGATACCCATCCTTGCCGATACGGGCATCGATGGCAGGGTTGTCATCTTGGCCGTTCACCATTGTTGATTTTGCTTTTCCCTTTTCTGTGGCTTTCCCTAGGGCTTCTCTAACTTCTTTCTTGAGTTCTCTTGCTCTTCGTTAAATGTCGTCAAAGAAAACAATTTCGCCTTTTGGATTTGATCTGGTCATACACTAGCAAAAAAAACTGTAAATTTTTTTTCTCCGAATAATGATAATAAAAACTAAAAATTTAAATGTGAATAAAAATAAAAGTGCAAAAATATAAATACGAATTTTGCTGTTACCAATCCCCGGCACGACGCCAAAAACTTGTAGAGCTTTTAGGTGTTCTCTAAATATGAGCGCAAGTGCAACTCCTGTCAAGTTATAGTATATAAGATATCGTCTCCCACGGGGATTGGACAGCTTAACTCGAATCATAATTCCTGCACAAAGGAAAATTAAATGCACAAATAAGTTGAATTGTTTAGGAAGAAAAGTAAATAAAACACAAGTAAATAATATAGAAGAAATCAGATTGATGGAATGGGCCGGATTATGCTGCTCCCTAGTGTGAAACTGCGTTGAATAAGATAAGTTGTCTTGTGTTGCCATACTTTGCTGCCTCGATGGTGGATGGTATATTGGCTGCTATGACGCTTTCGCTACCTCGGCAATGGAACGGATGTGTGTCTCGGTGGAAAACTCGGCAGTACTTCAGGGCTCGGCAGAACGCTTCAAAAGTGATCCCGTTTATGTCTAAGTCAGGATGATGTTGATGCCCACTGCGGATAATACCAGTTGCGGCGTGAATCGTGCAAAGATAGCAATGTTTGGTTCATTCTCTTTTAGCCGCCTTAAACCCTAACCTATATCTAGGCTAGATTGATCAACACTTGATTAAGGTGAAGACCGTACTTACTCCTTTCATGAGTTCGACTCTCTCCATACCGAACATGTAATACCCGGGTTTGGGGGTCGGGTGAAACTAAAATAATAAAATAATATTTTGGGCCTCGGGTTTTCAAAACAAATATTTTATGTTGGACTTGATTTGATTTAAAACCCAAATCCCAAGGATTTTAGATAATTGAGATAGCCATCTCATTAATGGCATTCTTGTAAATAAATAGACTTGATAAATAAAAACCCATTTTTATTTTAAAAGAGCTTTTTCATCATCTTCTTCCCTCTTCCTTTCCATTTTTCCACGACAAAACCTCATTTCCCCTAATTTACTATTCAATCATCTCTCTTGCTCATTGTTGGAGATTTTTCAAAGGTAAACTCACTTTTGACTTGTCCCCATCGTTCTCTACAAGTCTATGGTTTTATTTTTCATTTAAACCCATGATTTCTCATTTTGGAATTTTGAAAGTTTGGATTAAAAATGTGAACTTTATTAGCTTTGACTTAAGCTTTTGATTTATTAATGATATATAAGTTGTTTAATGTTTGGATTTATTAATGATATATAAGGTCCAACATATTCTATTTTTACATGGTTTTATGGTGTTTCCCGAAATTGGGTTTTAGGGAGGTTTTTGAAGGGTTTTAGGTTGAGTTTTGGAGGTGTTTAATGTGGAAACTTGTTGGCTGATGGTTAGGCTATATATAAGGGTTGTTTTGGAAGCTCTTGGGGAGTAATATAAGTGTTGGAATCATTGGTTTTAGGCAGTGCTTTAGGGCTGCTCGGGGATGAGGAATTTGGAGTTATCTTTAGCTTGAAATTATGTATGTTGTGCTTGTTTTGTGTCCGGGGTTTTCTACATTGAATTGTGGACTGAATTATGGTTGTTTTGATTGTGTTGGGAGGATTAGAAGCAAGGAATTTTGTTGGTGAAGCCTCGGGAACGAATCTGGAGAATTTGGAGACTTGAGCTTGGTATTCGGCTTCCATTTGGGTAGCAACGGTGAGTAGAAATGTCAAACTTTGTTTTGCTTTCGAAATGGGACTCTTGGGGGTTTGGGTGGGACCAAGAGGGTTCACCTAAACCCGAGTGTAAGTTGCTACTCCTACCTTCTTGTTATGTGTTGATGAGTGGCTATATGTTGTGGTATCATGTGCATCTTGAGTTGTTTTACACCGTTGTTGTTGTGTAGTCATGTTGAAGTCGAGCCTCACGTGATGGTTGTCATAACTACGGTGATGAGTGGTCCCACCGGTAGTGACTAGTAGTAGAGTAAGGTGATGAGTGGTCTCATCGGAAAACTACTAGTCGAACGGTGATATGTGGTCCCACCGTGTGTATGTTGGTTGTGCATGTGCAAACCATGTATAGTCTTATTGTGATATCATTCGTGCATCCATTGATTTATTTGTCAATTATGAAAAGTGTTTTGAAAACTGCATGTTTGTTGAGTTTTAGAGCTTCACTCACTAAGCTAGTTAGCTTATGCTCTCATTTATTTCCAACATGCAGATCGTTAAAGTTCGGGAGGCAAGTGGGCAAGGGAGGAGCTTTTGGAGTTCTCAAGTAGCTCAAGTATGATTTACGTGTTTGTAATAATGCCTAGACGGTGGGGGTGTAGACTCATTGGAGTTGGTGTCAAACTCCTAGTTTGGTTTTGTATTTGGATGAGCATGTTAAATTGTTGATGTTATGTTGGCCATGTTTATGCCTTTATGTCATGGATTGTAGATCATGTTTACTTGATGCATGTTTGCCTTGTGTTTGAGGACTTATATCCTTCCCATGAATGCTATGTGTGTTTGTCTAAGGCATGTTATATCAAATGCTATGTATGAATCCTTGTTGAATTGATGTTTCTCTTTGAATGGTTTTTATATGTATGATGAGTGCTAAACATGTTGTTTTAGGGTGCCTAGCATCTAGAGTTGTTGTGTGTTTGGTTGTGGGAGGTTTTGGTTGGAGTTTGGGGCTGCCTTGTGCCATAAACCAGCTAAAACCTGTCTGTTCGCAGCATGTGTATCGAAACGGTTGGTCCCGTTTCGATACGACCCCTTGTTTCAGGCCAGGCGTTTCGGTAAGCAAAGGGGGCATTTCGATACGTTTTTGCTACTGGAAATCTGAGATTTTGACGAGAAATTGAGGGTATCGAAATGGTTCTAGGCGTTCTGGAACGGTCTTCGTAGCGTTGACCACGAGAAGTTGACCGTTGATGGTGTTTCGATACGGTCCACCCCCGTTTCGAAACGGTCCCCTCGGCTTGACTTGGGCCAGTTGACCTAGTCAAGGCGTATCGGAACACCCTCTAGGCGTTTCGATACGGCCTGTAGTTTAAGCTAAAATGGGCTATTTTTTATATGCTTTTCGGATGTTTGCCTCGCTTGTATTCTTCCGCTGTTGGTTGTCCCACATAGGATATAATAATGCATTTAGACAAGATAATAATTAAAGAAATTTTCTAGGGTTGCTAACCGAAGGGGAGCCTTAGCGGGTTTCACTTCGGTTTTCCCCGTGTAGCCTACTCGGATATGTCAGTCGTCCAGACCGGGACGAGGGGGTTACATTTGGTGGTATCAGAGCCTGAGGTTTCCGAGACCTCGGGTAGGTAAGTGAGGTAAGTTTGTGTTGTTACGTGTTGCTATGCCTCGATGAGTGTTTTTACCATGTATTGCATGAAGTTTGCTTGCTAGTACGGTGTTTGAAAGCATGTTTCAGTGGTTTTTCTGGTTGGGTTAAGGGCTAGTCAAATGTCCTCATTGTTAGGTGTTGTTGTCAAAAAGGAAAATTGTTTTGGTTTAACGAGCTTGAGAACCGGAGTCCTTGCCCTTTTGGTAACCTAACGTTTTTCTTGTTTGTTGTGTGTTTGCAGTTTTAGATCTTATTTTGCTATGGTGAGACCAAGGGGGCGACCCAGAGCGGGTGATCAGGCACCCGGAGGTGAGCCTCCTGCTCCTTCTGCTCCCGATGGTAATGGAGTGGGTGGTGAAGGTGACGTGCCTCAGGCTGGTGCGCAAGTCGGAGGTGATGGTAATGGGCATCAGGCCGATGTTAATGTTGGAGGTGTGGGGGCTCAGGCGGGTCAGGGTCCAGCGGGCGCAGACATAACCCATCTAATTCAGACTATAGCTGGGGGTTTTTAGACAGCCTTGGCCGGTGCACAAGCTACAGCACCACCTCAGGGTGCGGGTACAGGATTACCCCTAGAGAGGGTTCGTAACTTGAGAGCAGTTGAGTTTCGTGGGTTGACTCCCGAGGGTTCGAAGGGGTGGCTTGAGAGTACTACTCGCATCTTGGGTCAGATGGAGTGTTCAGACGCCCGTAAGTTGGGTTGCATTGTCTCCTTTCTCTAGGGGGACGCTTATACTTGATGGACCATTGTTACTTCAGGGATGGCCGAAGCGGATATCACGTGGGAGTTCTTCAGAAATGCCTTCAAGAGGAATTTTCTTGGAGTTTGGTACTTGGATGAAAAGAAAAGGGAATTTATGGCCTTGGTTCAGGGTAACAGGACCGTGACTGAGTACGAGGTCCAGTTTGTGAGATTAAGCCAGAATGCGCCTGAGTTGGTCCCTAATGAGAGGGAGCGGTGTGAGCGCTTTCGATATGGGTTGACTAGAGATGTGAAGACCTACATGCTTGCCTCTGACTACACCGAGTTTGATGTTTTGGTCTCTAGGGCCAAGGATATTGAGCAGAACTTAGGCTCTAGTGCACGTGCTAGTGGGTCTGATTCCGGAAAGAGACATGCAAATTGGGATAGAGATCATGCCAAGAGGCATAGGGATATGAGGTACCAGCCCGATTCGAGACATAGGGGTGGTAACTATGGTCAGGGCCAAGGAGCTGTTATGCACACACCATAGTGCAATAGGTGTGGGAGACGCCATCAGGGCGAGTGTGCGGGTACCTTTAGGCCGTGTTGGAACTGTGGATCCCGAGACCACATGAGGCGTAATTGTCCACACCCGGCTAGGGGCGGACTGGCTTCAACTAGGGGTTTTGAGCATCAGAGAGGCCGTGGGTGCGGTCGTGGGAACTTTCAGCCAAGGAATGAGGGTCAGAGGACCTTGGCTCATGTAGTAGCAGTCCAGCCCGAGGGAGGAGGACCGGCTAGGGTGTATGCTCAGCGAGAGGCTGGGAATGACACAGATGTCATTGTAGGTAATTTCTCATTACAGTCTTTGAGTTTTCTTTCTTTGATAGATTCGGGGTCGACACATTCGTATATTTTGGGTGAGCACGCAAGGTCATTAGGGTTACCATGTGAATGGCTAGAGATATGTGTAAATGTTACCAGCTCTTTTGGCGATACAGTGGTAGTTAGGAAGGTGTATAAGAGGTGTCCCTTGATGATTCAGGGCCACATATTTCCGATCGATATGATGGAGTTACCCTTTTACGGTTTTGACGTGATTTTGGGCATGGATTAGCTCGTAGAGCATAGGGCTAGGGTTGACTTCGAGACCAATAGAGTCTCCTTGAGGCTTACCGATGACTTTGAGCTTGTGGTAGTTGGTGAGAACGTTAGGTTCTTGTCCAATGTGGTTTCGGCTTTAGAAGCTCAGAAGTTGTCGGGTTCAGGGTGTCAGGCTTACTTGGCTTATGTGATGAATCCGAATATGAGTGAGGTGAGACCTCAAGACATCAAAACAATATGTGATTTTTCGAGTGTTTTTCTGGAAGAGTTACCGGGTTTGCCTCCAGACAGAGCAGTTGAGTTTACTATTGAGACGTATTCTGATTCTGCACCCGTGTCGATTGCTCCATATAGAATGGCACCGAAAGAGTTGAAAGAGTTGAAGACACAGCTTCAGGAGTTGGCCGATAGAGGTTTCATTAGGCCTAGTATTTCTCCGTGGGGTGCTCCGGTCTTGTTTGTGAAAAAGAAAGATGGTAGCATGAGGATGTGTATAGATTATAGGCAGTTGAATAAGGTGACATTGAAGAACAAATACCCTTTGCCTAGGATAGATGACTTGCTAGACCAGTTGACAGGTGCTTCTGTGTTTTCGAAGATTGACTTGAGGTCCGGCTACTATCAATTGAAGGTAAAGGATGTGGACATACCGAAGACAACCTTTTGTACACGTTATGTCCATTATAAGTTTTTGGTGATGCCTTTTGGGTTGACTAACGCTCCAGCAGCTTTCATGGATATGATGAACCGTGTGTTTCATGAGTTCTTGGACAGGTTTGTGGTAGTGTTCATAGACGACATCTTAGTATACTCTAGGACCGAAGAGGAGCATGACGAGCATTTGCGGTTAGTACTTCAGACCCTACTAGAGAATCAGTTGTATGCCAAGCTAAGCAAATGTGAGTTTTGGATTAGGGAGGTAGTCTTCCTAGGTCACGTGATCTCGGCTAATGGGATTAGTGTGGATCCCAAAAAGATAGAAGCTATAGTGAATTGGAAACAACCGAAGTCAGTGACAGAAATCTGCAGCTTCCTAGGTTTGGCGGGATACTATAGAAGGTTTGTTGAGGGGTTTTCTAGAATAGCGACTCCTTTGACTAAGTTGCTACAGAAGAATGTTCTGTATGAGTGGTCAGATGCAAGACAAGAAGCGTTTGAGAAATTGAAGAAAGCTTTGACCGAAGCTCCTATCCTGATTCAGCCTGAACCGGGGAGAGAATTTGTGATTTATAGTGATGCATCCTACGTAGGGTTAGGCTGTGTGCTTATGCAAGAGGGTAAGGTGGTAGCGTATGCTTCGCGACAGTTGAAAGTTCACGAGAAGAATTATCCCACCCATGACATAGATCTAGCCGCAGTGGTGTTCGTATTGAAGATTTGGAGACACCATCTTTATGGTGAGAAGTGCACCGTGTATACCGACCACAAGAGTTTGAAGTATTTGATGTCTCAGAGGGAGTTGAACCTCAGGCAACGTAGGTGGTTAGAGCTTCTTAAGGATTATGACCTCGCGATAGAGTACCATCCGGGTAAGGCAAATGTAGTGGCCGATGCCTTGAGTAGAAAAGTGGCCGTTGAGTTACGAGCTATGTTTGCGAGATTGAGCGTGTCCAATGATGGTGGGTTGATAGCCGAGCTTCAGGTTAAGCCTCCGTTAGTTCAGTTAATTCGAGAGAAGCAGTTGAGAGATGAGTCTTTGGCACCTCACGTGCAAGACATAGCCGAAGATAGGCCTATCGAGTATTGTTTTGGTGAGAATGGGATCCTATGTTACAAGGATAGGATAGTGGTTCCGGAGGATGCCGGGTTGAGGCGTACGATCTTGAATGAAGCTCATAATAGTCCTTTTGCTATGCATCCGAGTAGCACGAAGATGTATCGAGGGTTAAAACAAGAGTACTATTGGGTTGGTTTGAAGAAGGATGTGGCCAAGTTTGTAAGTAGGTCTATGGTTTGTCAGCGGGTCAAGGCCGAGCATCAGTTTCCCTCAGGATTGTTACAGCCGTTGAAGATTCCGGAATGGAAGTGGGAACGTATTACCATGGACTTTGTGTGAGGGCTACCGTTGACTCCTTCGAGGAAGAATTCAGTGTGGGTGATAGTGGATAGGTTTACTAAGTGTGCTCACTTCATACCAGTTCATACCACCTATACCTTAGACAAGTTGGTCGATCTGTATATCTGTGAGATAGTGAGACTACATGGGGTACCGAAATCGATTGTGTCAGACTGAGATCCGAGATTTACAGCTAGATTTTGGGAGTGTTTGCATCGAGCCTTGGGTACTTGGTTGAACTTCAGCACTTCGTATCATCCGCAGTCAGATGGTCAGTCTGAGAGAGTGATTCAGGTGTTGGAAGATATGTTGAGATGTTGTATCATTGATTTTCAGGGGTCGTGGGAGAAATATCTACCGTTAGTAGAGTTTGCGTATAACAACAATTTTCAGTCGAGTATTCAGATGACTCCGTATGAGGCCTTGTATGGTAGGAAGTGTAGAACTCCGATTTGTTGGGCCGAAGCCGGACAGAAACTCGTATCGATGCCTGATTTTCTTAAGGGCACCACCAAGAAGGTAAAGTTGATATGTGATCGTTTGAAGGCAGCTTCAGATTGACAAAAGTCCTATGCCGACTTAAAGAGGAAAGAGGTAGAGTATTCCGTGGGAGATAAAGTGTTTTTGAAAGTCTCACCTTGCAAGAAGGTGATGAGGTTTGGTAGGAAGGGTAAGTTAAGCCCAAGATTCATTGGACCTTATGAGGTAGTTGAGAGGATTGGTCTCGTTGCATATAGATTGAGACTCCCGACCGAACTAGAGAAGATTCATGATATGTTTCACGTGTCGATGCTCCGAAAGTATAGATCGGATCCGTCCCACGTAATGCCCATAGAAGAGATTGATTTGAATCAGGACTTATCTTACAATGAAGAACCAGTTGAGATACTTGCTTCTGATAGCAAGGTGTTGCGTGGCAAGACCATAGAGTTGGTCAAGGTGTTATGGAGACAGAGAGGTGTGGAAGAGGCCACGTGGGAAAGGAAAGCTGATATGCTTGAGCAGTTTCCGTACTTGTTTCCGTTAGGTAATTTCGGGGACAAAATTCCTTAAGCAGGGGAGAGTTGTAACACCCGGGTTTGGGGGTCGGGTGAAACTAAAATAATAAAATAATATTTTGGGCCTCGGGTTTTCAAAACAAATATATTATGTTGGACTTAATGTGATTTAAAACTCAAATCCCATGGATTTTAGATAATTGAGATAGCCATCTCATTAATGGCATTCTTGTAAATAAATGGACTTGAGAAATAAAAACCCATTTTTATTTTAAAAGAGCTTTTTCATCATCTTTTTCCCTCTTCCTTTCCATTTTCCATGACAAAACCCCATTTTCCCCTAGTTTACTATTCCATCATCTCTCTTGCTCAATGTTGGAGATTTTTTAAAGGTAAACTCACTTTTGACTTGTCCTCATCGTTCTCTACAAGTCTATGGTTTTATTTTTCATTTTGGAATTTTGAAAGTTTGGATTAAAAATGTGAACTTTATTAGCTTTGACTTAAGCTTTTGATTTATTAATGATATATAAGTTGTTTACTATCTATAAGGTCTAACATATTCGATTTTTAAGTGGTTTTATGGTGTTTCCCGAAATTGGGTTTTATGGAGGTTTTTGAAGGGTTTTAGGTTGAGTTTTGGGGGTGTTTAATGTGGAAACTTATTGGCTGATGGTTAGGCTATATATAAGGGTTGTTTTGGAAGCTCTTGAGAGTAATATAAGTGTTGGAATCATTGGTTTTAGGCAGTGCTTTAGGGCTGCTCAAGGATGAGGAATTTGGAGTTGTCTTTAGCTTGAAATTACGTATGTTGTGCTTGGTTTGTGTCTGGGGTTTTCCACATTGAAATGTGTACTGAATTATGGTTGTTTTGATTGTGTTGGGATGATTAGAAGCAAGTAATTTTGTTGGTGAAGCCTCGGGAACGAATCCAGAGAATTTGGAGACTTGAGCTTGGTATTCGGCTTCCATTTGGGTAGCAACGGTGAGTAGAAATGTCAAACTTTGTTTTGCATTCAAAATGGGACTCTTGGGGGTTTGGGTGGGACCTAGAGGGTTCACCTAAACCCGAGTGTAAGTTGCTACTCCTACCTTCTTATTATGTGTTGATGAGTGGCTATATGTTGTGGTATCATGTGTATCTTGAGTTGTTTTACACCGTTGTTGTTGTGTAGTCATGTTGAAGTCGAGCCTCACGTGATGGTTGTCATAACTATGGTGATGAGTGGTCCCACCGGTAGTGACTAGTAGTAGAGTAAAGTGATGAGTGGTCCCATCAGAAAACTACTAGTCGAACGGTGATGTGTGGTCCTACCGTGTGTATGTTGGTTGTGCATGTGCAAACCATGTGTAGTCTTATTGTGATATCATTCGTGCATCCATTGATTTATTTGTCAATTATGAAAAGTGTTTGAAAATTGCCTGCTTGTTGAGTTTTAGAGCTTCACTCACTAAGCTAGTTAGCTTACGCTCTCCTTTATTTCCAACATGCAGATCGTTAGAGTTCGGGAGGCAAGTGGGCAAGGGAGGAGCTTTTGGAGTTCTCAAGTAGCTCAAGTATAATTTACGTGTTTGTAATAATGCCTAGACGATGGGGGTGTAGACTCGTTGGAGTTGGTGTCAAACTCCTAGTTTGGTTTTGTATTTGGATGAGCATGTTAAATTGTTGATGTTATGTTGGCCATGTTTATGCCTTTATGTCGTGGATTGTAGATCATGTTTACTTGATGCATGTTTGCCTTGTGTTTGAGTACTTATATCCTTCCCATGAATGCTATGTGTGTTTGTCTAAGGCATGTTATCTCAAATGCTATGTATGAATCCTTGTTGAATTGATGTTTCTCTTTGAATGGTTTTTTATATGTATGATGAGTGCTAAGCATGTTGTTTTAGGGTGCCTAGCATCTAGAGTTGTTGTGTGTTTGGTTGTGGGAGGTTTTGGTTGGAGTTTGGGGCTGCCTTGTGCCATAAACCAGCTAAAACTTGTCTGTTCGCAGCAGGTGTATCGAAACGGTTGGTCCCGTTTCGATACGGCCCCTTGTTTCAAGCCAGGCGTTTCGGTACGCAAAGAAGGCGTTTCGATACATTTTTGCTACTGTAAATCTGAGATTTTGACGAGAAATTGAGGGTATCGAAATGGTCCTAGGCATTTCGGAACGGTCTTCGTAGCGTTGACCACGAGAAGTTGACCGTTGGGGGCGTTTCGATATGGTCCACCCCCGTTTCGAAACGGTCCCCTCGGCTTGACTTGGGCCAGTTGACCTAGTCAAGGCGTATCGAAACTCCCTCTGGGCGTTTCGATACGACCAGTAGTTTAATTTAAAATGGGCTGTTTTTTATCTGCTTTTCAGATGTTTGCCTCGGTTGTATTCTTCTGCTGTTGGTTGTCCCACATAGGATATAATAATGCATTTAGACAAGATAATAATTAAAGAAATTTTCTAGGGTTGCTAACCGAAGGGGAGCCTTAGCGGGTTTCACTTCGGTTTTCCCCGTGTAGCCTACTCGGATCGGTCAGTTGTCCAGACCGGGACGAGGGGGTTACAGAACAAATGGATAGTAAACAATTAATCTTTTGCCTTAATTGAAAACTATGAAGAACATGGAATAAGCAAAGCTTGAAGCTTTATTGTAAAAACAAACTCAATTCCTAAACAACCGTTCTCACACTAGTTTACAACATAACTCAAACCCAAAAGAGAATTTAGAACATAATGGTGGCAAGAAAACCTAAACTATGCCTTTAGGGAAAACCTAAGTTGTTTTGAAGTAAGAATACATTGAGTATATATAGGAATTAGCTAGGTCAAGTCCTCCTTGGAGTAGAAGTCTTCAAAGTAGCTTTTACATTAAATGCAACCTTTAATTCTGACTTCTTTGAGTTGAATGTGGACTCCTTCACGTCGCCTTGCTCCGCAAGTTATCTTCGTTCTCTTCCTTCGACGGCTCTGTTCACTGCTATAGGCATCGGAAAATAGAGTGGATGGCAACGTCAGAATCAGGATTTTCTGCTCTACAGATCGCACTCCAATTCTCCAATTCCTCAGCCTGCTGTCTTGGGCGGCAGGTATGGCGTCGGCAGCTGTTGTCTCTGTCTGGAACTGCATCAGCATCATGTCCTCAGCTCCTCTCTCCTTCTACCAGCTTCTAGTACCTGAAACTAAAACTAAACTAAAACAATACATTTTCCTTACCAAATAACAAATAATCATTAAAAGCATGGTAAAGTAAAGAATACTGTAAAATGCAATGCATGATCCTAATTATGCCTAAAATGTACTTGAAAACAGAAATAATATGAGATGGAATGTGCACAAAATATAGAACGTATGGACACTTTACAAGCAGCTTCTCATTGTTAAGGTACATTGACATCTTTCTGCAATACATGGTTAAATGTGCTTATGGGTATGTGGTTCCATTATATTTCTTAAAATCTGGGACCTTAAACTTTGGCGGCGCAACCAAGTCAGTTACCAAGCTTAGGTCCTTGGCATCCATTCCACCATGACCAACTCCATCCTGGAAGGATTTGATCATGCTTTCTAAGTTTTCATACTTGTCTTCCCACTTCTTCTCAGTCTTAACCATGTCAGCAATTTCGTCGAGCTCAGATACCTCGTAATTATTAGTTTCTCCATTTGGAATACGAGCAGAGGATTCAGCAACGTGGAATGGGGTTTTGGCTTTGGCAGCAGCCTCTTTCCCAAAGGTCATTTCGGGAAATCGTGGGACTATACCGGTGACAGCGATTTCGTTGGCTTTTTTTTTAGGTTTGATGTTATTTGGCCGTTTGCTTTTTTTTTAGGTTTACTTGTTTTTAGTTTATTTCTCTCGCTTTCCCCTGCCAAATAAATTCTCTGAAGCTGCTGTCAAATCAATCTCTGTTGACCCAAACTTCCATAGCTTCTGCCATATTCGGTGAGTTTTTTCTTTTTTAAAACGGAGATTCAAATCAATTTTTAAAAAATCTTTTTTGTGGGGAACTAAAGTTTCATCTCAGATTTTTTAACTTGTTCTTGTTGGCTTCTAAGGTTTCATTGCCATTTATTTTGGGGAAATAAGGTTAAAATTTTACTATTAAAGTTTAAAACAAGATCTGGGGCCAAGACGATGCCTTACTGCTCGATTAAGGAGGATGGCGAAATGGTGTTCACTTTAAGGTAAAAGATTATGAGGTGCTATGGTGAAAATCGAAGGAACACAATCTAATCTTTAACCACTAAGGTATGAATAGCCTTTTTATTTAGATGGTTTTTTTGTTTAGTTTACATTATCCTCCATTAGTCTTAAAAATGATATAATTTTTCGACTCAATTTTTGTCATTTTTGGGTTTTTTAATATTAAAGTTTGTCTTGTTTTGTTGATAAAATTGAAGAGTTGAAACTGTTAAAATGCTTAGCATCAGAAGTCAATATTTTTAACTTGTTCTTGTTGGCTTCTAATCTGAAGCTGCTGCCAAATCAATCTCTGTTGACCCAAACTTCCATAGCTTTTGCTATATTCGGTGAGTTTTTTTCTTTTTTTATTCAATAGTCTGTGCAATTTACAAAACAAAATTTTATGGTTGGCTATGTTCTTGTTTTGCTGTAACTATGTTATTTTTGAATTTACTTATTCTTTTTAAAATAATTAGTTATTTTTATTTTAGGTTATGGATGAACCAACGATTAAAAGTCCATCGCACAGAAGACTAGAATTTGGAGAAATTGTGACATCAATTGAACCAATGAAAAAACAAATTTCAGAGCATAATAAGAGTTCTGGTGAGATTGTTCCTTATACTAATTCCACTACTTCAGTTCATGAAAATTTGTTTGACGAAATTATTCCTAGAGTTGGAATGGAATTTAATACAGAATCAGATGCTTATGATTTTTATAACAAGTATGCCAATACAGTAGGATTTAGTATCCGAAGAAGCAAAGGGCATAAAGATGATTATGGTCACTGGAAAGATAGAGTTTTTTGTTGTTCTTGTCAAGGTACTCGATTAAAGGATAAACATGATGATAATGTAAAGTACCATCGTCCGGAAACAAGATTTGATTGCTTAGCTGTATTAAAAGTTTCACGATTTAATGGTAAATTTCAAGTTTCTGAATTCATTGCAGATCATACACATGCATTGGCTTCTCCTTCTAAGCGTATGTTTCTAAGATCTCATAGGAGAATTAATCTTGCACAAGCTGCGGAACTTGAAATTGTTGATCGCTCGGGACTAACACCAAAAGAAAGTGTTGAATTTTTAACTCGAAAAGTTGGTGGGATCGAGAATCTTGGTTTTATTCCTGAAGACTACAGTAATTACTTGCGTACTAGAAGAACATAAGCGATGAAAATTGGAGATACTGGTGGGGTATTATAGTATCTGCAAAATATGCAACATGATGATCCGAATTTTTCTTATGCCATTCAAGTTGATCTTGATGACTTCATAACAAATATTTTCTGGACAGATGGTAGAATGCAATTAGATTGTGAATCTTTTGGAGATGTGGTATGTTTTGATATAACATATAGAAAGAATAAAGAGGGTAGACCTTTGGCATTATTTGTTGGTGTTAACCATCATAAGCAAAGTGTTATCTTTGGTGCAGCTTTATTATATGATGAAACATGTGATACATTTATTTGGTTATTTGATTCGCTTTTGAAAGCAATGTTAGGGAAAAAATCAATTACGATTCTTACGGATCAAGATGTTGCAATGACGAAAGCGCTTGCTTCACAGTGGCCTGAAACATGTCATCGATTATGTGTGTGACATATGTATCAAAATGCAGCTAAACATCTTAGTAATGTGTTTGAGAGATTTAGTAGCTTTACTAAAGATTTTAGTAGTTGCGTTTATGATCACGATGAAGAGGAAGATTTTCTAAATGCATGGGATCAAATGCTTGCAAAGTACAATATGAAGGACAACAGTTGGTTGAAGAAACAATTCGATTTGAAAGAGAAATGGGCTTTAGTTTATGAAAGACAAATATTTTGTGCAGATATGTCCACTACTCAAAGAAGTGAGAGTATGAATAGTCAAGTAAAGACGTATATTGGTTATAATTATGATTTACTACGTTTCTTTCACCACTTTAAAAGATTATTGGCTGATAGACGCTATGAAGAATTGAAAGCTGATTACAAGGACAATCAAAGTAAGCCATCTCTCCCCTATCCCGTAGAGATATTGAAACATGCCGCAGATGTGTATACTTTAACAGTATTTAAAGTTTTTTCGAAAGAAGTATGGCTTACTTGGGACTGTGAGATGCCCAATATTGAAAGTACATGGACTATTAGCACTTATAAAGTCAGTCCTTTAGGAAAGTTTCGTCATCATATTGTTATATTTGACTCATCAAGTTCCGCAATCAGTTGTAGTTGCAAAAAAATTTGAATTTGCCGGCATTTTTTGTGCTCATGCTTGGAAGGTGCTCTCATTTCAAAATTTCAAACGAATTCCAAATCAATACATTTTGAAAAGATGGACGAAGGAAGCTAAGATTGGAGTTATTAACTCCATAAATTCTTCTATATCTACTAGATCAAATGATCCCAAAGTAGATGTTGAAACTCGTTACAAGATTTTACTTAGATGGTATTCCCATTTAGCGGCACGAGCTGCAATGAGTGAGCAAACATTTGATATTGCTACAGGTGATGGAGAAAAGATATTAAGAAAAGTTGAGACAATTTTGAAGCAATTATCGATTGAAGAATCGTTGAACAGATGTGGAAAAAAGAATTTTTCAGTTGATGCAAGCGAAAAAGATGAGGACAGTGAGAAAAACGTTAAAGGCATCAAGTGTAAACTTAGAAGAAAAGGAGATGGATCATCAATTCGACTAAAAAGTGCTTTGGAAAAAGCTACAAGAAAAAAAATCGACAAAATACTAAATCAATAAAAGCTTTGCGAGAAGAAAAGGTATGGATGATAAATTTTTAATTACTTTATATATTGCTCTTCACTATTTTTTAATATAATATTTTACTAGATATTGTTTATGATAAGTTATGTATATATACATATATTACTTTGTTTATTTACTTTAATTTTTTAAGCATAATGAACTAGTGATATTAATTATATATTTCAATATTTTACAGCAATTTCAAGTCGACGGTGATCGATTAAATTTGAACGTTTTGAACTCATGTGATCAATTTACATCTCAATGTACACAGGTAATTTAAGTTTTATGATAAAATTTTAGCATATACAAAGATTATTATCAGTTTTATATTTTTCTAACTTTTGTGTATTAATAAGCAGCAATGAGATTCTAATTTGGACATGAACACCATGAATCAGTCTACAATTACAAGTATGGTGGATTTATTACAGGTAATGTTTATAATGTAATAAATAAATGCAATTCTATTTTATTTTGATTGTGATACTCACTTATGTACCTTTTTAATATTTGTAGGCTCAAATACCACAAGCGCGATTCTTACAAATTTCTTCTTGGAAGAAAATCAAAAGAACATATGAAATACTTGACTTCAAATATTGGTGGAACGCAAGATTTGAGTATCGTACATCTATCTTTTAAAAGATTAATAATTATTCAAATTTAGCTAGTTTATTTTGTTAGGAAAGAGGCTACTTGCTATATTACTAAGAGCTTTTTTTCTAACTTTTGTTGAATTTGTGTGTTTTTATGATAAATAATCATGATAGTCGTTATTAGTTATATGTTTCTAATAATTTAATTATTCATAGACAGAATTTTAATTTTTTTTACTGGCTTAGCAACAAACATACTTTACTTGAAAAAGTATGAAAAACAACATAATTAAGCTTCAACGGAATGAAACTACAATTATCGAGTTGGGATATATTTTTTTTTTAAATACCAAGTTCAAAAAAATTAACAAATTCGGGACCAAATAAAATATAACTAATGAATCACCATTTCATAAAATCAAACTACTCCATAAACTAATGAATCTAAAACAGTAAAGTTTATTCTTATTGAAATTACAGGAAACAAAAGAAATTAGAAGATTAAGCTCAATTGTTTCGTAATTATCTGCAACTTTACGAATTGAACAACCCATTAAAGTTGCTGCACTCAAACAATGCCTTTGTTGTCATTTCCCTATCGAATCTCCAAATGTAATTCAACCCTGCTGGCAGCTCAGCAATAGTTGCTTCAGTCTTTTCTTTGTTTGCGAAGAAGAGAATTTACAAAAGAAGACTCGTTTTGAACAATAAATTTTGGTGCTCAAAGCTCCCTTCACTTTTTCATTTGATCATGTTGTGTGTCAATGGAGATACCCAACCCAAGATGCTTCCCAAAGCTCTTCTCCATTCTTCGGCAAGCACTGAATCACTCATCGAGAACCTTACTCCTTTTAGTGTACCCCTTAGGATAATCAAATTCGCATAATGTAATGTAATGCTAACGCTGCTACACCTTACTTACTTGGCGGAGGCTTAAGAAGCTTTGAGTTTGACTCGAAAAACATGACTTCAATATATTTCTTTTATTCCTGCTTTGAACAACTCTTCAGCGGGCCTGATACAAAGCTGAAAGCCTCAGTGTTTTCAGTTGGACGAACCATTGCAGAAGCTGAGAGACTTCCAAGTACGAAAAGGGATACCCAAACCCAAAAACATGCTTCATCCTTTCCAGAACAGTGAAGATAATCTAACAAGCATGGAAACAACCGTATCAAAGCTTTTGCTCAATAAACATATTTTTTGTTCAAATACGAACAAAATTCATATGCCCTTTTCTTGTGCTATAAAGAGTGATGTGCTATCAAGTCCAAGGATCACATACAACCAATTACATTCGATCTAACTACCAACTTTGAAATTTAAATACATTGCACCATTTCACTTATTCAATGTGATATGAAAACCCATTGAATAATGAGAGAAAAACACTACCTTATGTGCCCTTGTTTAACACACGAGAATGGTGAATAGACTTGACCATACCAGTCTTGAACATAATTGTTTGCAAACACATAATCAAGCTCATTTCAACACTCATCCTGAAGCCCATACATGTTCATCATGTTAAGCAGTGCTTCACCTTCAAAGACTCCTAACAATGTGAGAAGGTCCCATTGCAGCATTACAGATACGACTCAAACTCAAAGCATACTGAAACCTCCACAACTCAAATTAACAAAAAATAAAAATTAATCTATATTCAATATGTATTCACTCAAAATTTCACCCAAAACAACAAAAATTAATTAAAATTTCAAGAGTTTTAGGTTATACTCTTTGAAGTTATCAACAGAACAATAATAAATTTAATTAAAAAAATTGACTTCTGATGCTAAGCATTTTAACAGTTTCAACTCTTCAATTTTATCAACAAAACAAGACAAACTTTAATATTAAAAAACCCAAAAATAAAAAAAATTGAGTCGAAAAATTATATCATTTTTAAGACTAATGGAGGATAATGTAAACTAAACAAAAAAACCATCTAAATAAAAAGGCTATTCATACCTTAGTGGTTAAAGATTAAACTGTGTTCCTTCGATTTTCACCATAGCACCTCATAATCTTTCACCTTAAAGTGAACACCATTTCGCCATCCTCCTTAATCGAGCAGTAAGGCATCGTCTTGGCCCCAGATCTTGCTTTAAACTTTAATAGTAAAATTTTAACCTTATTTCCCCAAAATAAATGGCAGTGAAACCTTAGAAGCCAACAAGAACAAGTTAAAAAATCTGAGATGAAACTTTAGTTCCCCACAAAAAAGATTTTTTAAAAATCGATTTGAATCTCCGTTTTAAAAAAGAAAAAACTCACCGAATATGGCAGAAGCTATGGAAGTTTGGGTCAACAGAGATTGATTTGGCAGCAGCTTCAGAGAATTTATTTGGCAGGGGAAAGCGAGAGAAATAAACTAAAAACAAGTAAACCTAAAAAAAAAAAAGCAAACCGCCAAATAACGTCAAAGCTCCGTTAATTTTTGGGTAAAAAGTTTTAATACACGTGTCAATTAATTATTAAAGGGGCATATATGGAGGCACAATAAGGAGGCAGATGATTTTTACCCATTTACCTATCATAATTAATGGTTTCTACTAAATTGAGTACGATTAGAACGGATTACAATTCTTACAAGAGAATTAAAAGAATTACGCTCCATACCAAATTGAGTGCATATGAACATGCATGCATGTATGAAACTATGGCAATCAATTAACGTACGGAATTAATACAACCCCGTTGCTTGAGATACCTCGATTGTTTTTGGATTAAAATGACAGCCAAACTGAAACTATTAGTTTATTTAACTGCCCCAGAAACTAGGAGTAAATACATTTCAACCTCAAGAAACACATTGTTCCCTTTATACACAGAACAGAACCAAAAGTCCATGTAAAGTTCTAACTAATATATTAACCATATAAAACACGTCACCTTTATGTCCCCGGAAATACACTTACCATCGCACTCAACGTCTCCGAACTCGCCTGCCATTAGGATTAGAAGCTTGTGCTCTCCTCACTGGATGCAAAGGCCTTCAATAGCTCTGACAACAAAGATGGGAAAGATTCCTCAAAGTGCCTGAACCCTTCCGATTGCATTACCGCTGCAAAACATTGGGAACAAACACATGCACAAGTTGATAGCAAAAAACATATACTTGCAAAAGAATCAACTCCAAGAGGTAATCCAATCAAAATAACATCAGGATGAACAATTGTTTGCAATATCCAAAGCATTGAACGATTTTGACCACACAAACATTGATGCTGTTTCTTTAAGCTCCACAATATGTAGGAATAAACATTGCGCTTCCCATGTCCATTGAACCATTAGAAGAAGGAAGGGATATGTAGTCATTCATCCTATCATCTATATATGTGGCAGCAGGAATTAACATTGCCAACAAGTTAGGGAGTTAGTTGTGAAAAGTTATGAATGATTAAAGAGGAGAAAACAGAAGCAATAAGCAAAACTTAATAATACCCTGGTCCCTGATCAGGATAGGCTTTAGGGACGGATTCAGAGCATTGTTAAAAGAAATTGGTTTACAGAGAAAATGAAGTGCACATAAAGTCCACCCAAGTTTAATTATGAATTAACAGAAATTTATATTAATTTTTAAATTTTTTGAGTTAAATTATTTCCATAATTTTTAAAAGTTGTCATTATGAGGCTGATTATCTCGCTAAGTTGGGTATGGTGGGTTATATCGTCATATCTTCATCTATTGTGGGTTCTGCCGATTAGGTTCCTGGTCCCCTGGAGAGGTTTTATTAGTGGTAGAGGATGTTGCAAACTCTTTCGTCAAGTCCTGCGATTGAGAGTCTTGCATGACTCATGTTATTTATTTGCATATGTCAGCCGAAAAACTTTTATGTCACTTGGTCTTTTGTTTTTCTTGAAGCACTCGTGCTCAAAATAGGGGCGAAATCATGTGATTAGGAGGGGTTATAGTTCTTTTTAAATATTTTGGTATAATAATATTTTAGGTTATTTTTAATTTAAAAAAGACCTTTGTTTTTTTGAAGTCTCAAATTTTATGTTTAAAGATTTAATAGGTTGTTGTCCTTCTTAATATATAATCATAACTCTGGTTCAAAAGCTATGTTTGACGTATATTATGACAGGGGTATTAGGTTAGAACTCTCTAAATACATGAAAATCTTGGGAAAATTACGTATAACTATGTTGGAAACATTTCCGTAACGTAAGTTTGCACTGTTACATATGGAACATGTTTCGGTACTTGCAGCGATGTTTTATTAGGTTCAGTGGCGGATCCAGAAATATATTTGAGGGTAGACACATATAAAATTTTAAAGTTTCAGGGTGGGCACAAACCTTAAATATTACAAAAATTTAAAGACTGATTCATAAAATTTTAAAAAAATAAAGGCAAATATGTAAATGTTGAAAAGTTCAGGGTGGGCAGGTGGATCCGCCACTGATTAGGTTAATCCTTAAGTTCTTTATTTATGCTTCACAGTTTAAACTAAGAGTAAGCAAAATTTAATTCGACTCAAAAAAATCGAAATTTTTAGCTCAATTCGAGGCGAAAGAACTCGACTCGTTCTGACTCGACTCGAAATGTATAAACTCGACTTCACTCGAAAAAAATTTAAATAAAATTTGAGTTGTAAAATGAAAATTTGAATAACTCGAAATTTTTAGTAATTAGTGGATTGATTTTTATGTTCGAGTCAAGTTCCTCAATTTTCCTGCTATGTATATACCAATATAAAAAAATATGAAGAAATATATGCCACATATGAAAAATATCATGAAATATAAATGAATATCCAATATGATTAGAGAAAGTCGTTTAAATTAGAATCAAACTATACTATAACATAATAAATAATTACAATTAAATTTGTATAGGAACTCAAAGACTCGAATCGAAAAAAAAATCTCAAATAAAGTTGAAGTTGTAAAATATGATGTGTCAACTCGAATAACTCGAAATTTTTTGATTTGACTCAACTTGACTCTATCAAACGCTCACCCCTAGTTTGAACTTCAAAGTTCACCATGTGGTTAATTTAATCCCTACCTTCATCAATATTTAAAAAAATAAAAAAATAAAAGGAATGGGACCGGGTAAATGAGCTTATAAACGAGCTTGTTGGTGAACATAAACGAACCAAATATACCTTTGTTCGTGTTCGTTCATTTATTAAACGAACATAAAAATTTTGTTCATACTCGTTTATTTAGCTTAATAAATAAACATAAACAAACATTATGCGAACGATTCACGAACAGTTCATCGAACGCTCTGTTTATTTACACCCTTAATCTTAGTGAAGGGTGTATGAGAAAATCATGTAGTCCCATTTTTTTCCACCACAACATTTTTAAGATCTGGTCCGGCTGTGTAATTTCTACTGCCGCTATTTGGTTATGGATCTGTTCAGTCTTTTTTCCGGTGAGTTTGCAGTAACAATACGCAGTTGTTTGTCGATGGGATCGTAGTCGTAGATTTCGAATACGATCTCAAATCCACGAGGTCTGGAACGATAGGGGTGCTACAGATCTCATATGTAAATAATTGATTAGGCTTGACGAAACCATGCTGTCCAAGAGCTTCAGCATGTGGTGGTGCTCTGCTTCCTACCTCGGTTCCGAAGTTGATTCCTGAGATTCTTTTTTTGATACTCAAAGGATCACATCGGATTAGGAGTTCGAGTAACATTGTTGTCAAAGTCAAACACATCCGACAAAATAGGGTTTAGAGTTAAATTTAGGGTTTAGAAGTTAGAGTTTATGTTTTAGGGTAATATGATTATGAATTTATGTTTTATTTTAACCCTAAACTATAAATTATAATCACAACCCTTAAATAGAATCCCTAAACACAGGGACGAAGCTAGGATTCAATGTTGGGAGGGGCAAGAGTCTATTAAGCTATTAAATCTAAAAATTGGGAGGGACAAAAGACTTATTTGATTAACAGTTAAACTAAAATGGACTAAAAATGCAATTATACCAAAAAAAAAATTAGAAGGGGCAACAGCCCCTCTTACACACTACATGGTTCCGTCACTGCCTAAACACTAAACTAAAAATACAATCCCTAAGCGCTCAAATCTAAAGCGCTTGTAGAAGCTTTTTGTTTCTACCGGTGCATGGAATAATTATTTTTTAAAATGCGATAAACTAATTTTAAATTTACTAATAATAAAAGGGTAATTATACTATGTGCTTACGGTAGTAACAAAAAATTTTCACAAATGCCTTAGTTTTAAGGTTTAAGAATTTAGTTTAGGGCTAAAGGTTTAGGGGTTTAGATTTAGGTGTTTATAATTTAAGGGTTGTGGTTAAAATTTAGGGTTTACATTTTAAACCCTAAATTCCTAGTCATATTACCCTAAACTTAAATTCTAACAATTAACCTTAAATTTAAGAACAAAACTTAAATTCTAAATACATAAACCTAAATCACATAAACAACAATTAAAACGCTTTTGAAAACTTTTTATTTCTGTCATTAGTACATAAATATTTTCTCCTAACAACCCAGATTTTGAAGATGAATGCGGACGAGAATCGGAGACTGGGGTAAACTTCAGATGCCAAATTGGCAAATTGACAAATTAAGTGATGATGCTTTGCGTGGGTTCTGACTCAGATTGACAGTGCCATGTTTCATTACTCATATACATCTAGATTTTATTTTATTATTTTTAGTTTTTGACTGACAGTTTGTCATTTTGTTTAAAAGGAGATTTATTTAATTTTTTATAATAATTAATATCTAATTAATTCATATTTTATATTACAAAGATTTTTGTTTACGAATATAATACTTTATTGAGATAATGTCACATTTGCCCCTGTACTTTACTAAATTTGTCAATATGGGGTCTCTATTTTTAAAACATCAATGTACCACCTAAAGTTTTACTCCGTCAGTCAAAGTCCCCCCAACCACTAACGATGTTATCCTGGCACATGAAGGGACATGTGGCCTTCTTGTAGAACGGCACGTGACATATTTTTTAATAAAAAAAGTCGAAACTCGTTCAGGGGCTTCGGTGCAAATTTTCCCTTTTCTCATTAATTATTATTAAAATAATTAAATTAAATGTCAGAAATTGGGTCGTGAGTTTTATTTCTTCTTCTTCTTCAAATCTGATTTCCATTTTCTTCTAACTTCATTTTTTTCTTTCTTCAAATCGTGAGTTTCATTTGGTTTCGTTCAAACCCTTAACCATCTTAACCCCAATTACTTCATACTTCTCCTCTTCTTACATTGTTCGCGGAAGCTAGGTCGTTGTTACAATTATTTGAGGAATGAAAAGAAGAAGAGGTGGGCATGGAACCCCTAGTAAGAAATCGAGTATTTCAAGCTCCCATTCAAACGTAAAAAGTATGTCAAAAGAAATTTTGTGCTACCGTAAAGTTAGAGCTCCTGTTTGTGTTTCAAAAACCGAGAAAAATCTCGGGCGATTATTCTATGGGTGCGGTAAATTTGGGGAGGTAAGAGCATTGATTGTTGTTTATTAGTAGAATTTTGAATGTATAAAATTTAGTAATGGTAATCTGTTTTTTGCAAGGGAAAAACTGTTCATTTTTTGAATGGGTTGATACATATGAATGTGGTGAAAATCAGACTAAAGAAATACATATGGAGAATCAATTTTTATTTTCAGAAATTAAAGAATTGGTGATTGAAATATCATGGTTAAAGGAAAATGGTGCAAGGAAGCTGGACAACTTAATGAAAGAGGTTGAAAGATTGAAAAATCAGAAGAAAATGTACAAGAAAATCTTGAACGAAAAAACTAGGTTAATTACATTATACCAATATGATTTAGGGCCGATTTTAATCGTTTTGGTTGTTGTAATTGTTTATGCCTTATGTTTGGTTTGTTAGTGAAATTTGAAAATTATACCAAGTTGGATCAATAAATTTCTTATGTTTGGTTTGTTAGTGAAATTTGAACATTATAACATGTTAGATCTCTGAATGCCTTATGTTTTGCCCTGCTTAAACTCTGTTTAATTTGTAAAATTGAAATAATAATAGAAATTAACATAAGTGGGTGGTACATGATTTAGTAATCCATTACCATAAAGTAAAATTAACTTAAGATCACAAAAGTTCACAAAATACTGAAGTTAAATAAGACTGCAATTAACATGAAGTTCACAAGACATCTATCTGAAGTTAACATAAGACTACAATTAACATGAGTTGACATAAGACTCAAGCAACCACAATACAAGCATTAACATAACAAAAAGACATTGAAGTTTCATCTTAAAAAAAAAGAAAACCCTAAACACAAGACATCTATCTATTCTTTGTACCAGTGTAGCTCTCTTGTGTATTGAGGACATCATCACCATCTGCAGATCTTTTAGCTTGTTGTTTTGGTTTTTGGGTAGCAGTTTGACTCATTGTTCTAAGAGTTCTTGTTGGATAAGATAAAATCTGTTAAGATTTCAGTCTAGGCTGCAATTGAAAGTGAAACCCTAAAGTTAGTATCCTAAAAAATTTGAAGAAGTGAAATTGAAATGTGGAAATTTAATATCACTTACGTTTAAAATTTCAGTATCAGTCTTGACATTGACATAAACACTCATGCCTTCCATAATTTTTCTCCCCCTACTTCCTGGTGCAATGACCTTAGCCGAAATCTTTTCTTTTCCCTTTTTTATTGGAACTATTCGTGTTGGAATTGTTGGTGTTAGTATTGTTGGTGTTGGAACTGTTGGTGTTGGAACAACAATATTTGGTGTTTGAACAACATTATCTTCAACTTCAGACTAAACTGGTGCTTTAGGAACTGATTCACTAGCATGTTCCACATTGCCCTACAACCAAACATTACACACATAGGGTTAAAATAAGGGATATAAAGAACAATAATACATAACTAACATTTCAACTTACAGATTTTTGCTTTTTAGTTGAACATGTTGTTGAGTGCATAAATGTTCTATATTTTAACCCTTATTTACCCATATTATTGATGCACTCAAGCATGTTTAGTTGCACTTTAGGATAGATTTTGCATAAACATCACAAATGAATAATTATTGCACAGATGATGTTGATTTCGGTTAATTCTTGCAGGTACCTGTCGTGGCAGCATCCAGGGCAGCAGAGGAACATTAGATAACTGCAAAGTTGGAGCAAAAAGGTCGAAGCAAACTGCCTTATACTTGCTGTCGTGACATCTTCTGTGACAGAAGTGGCGACAGTGAAGAAGAAGAGATGGAAAATTGCAAAGTGAAGTTCGACTGATAGAGGATTTCAAGCCTAATTTTTAGAGACCACTTGCATTATTTTTGGAGTCCAGAAGCACAAGGAAGGCCTTGCCCAAAGTTTGAGAAGAAAGTTAAAGCAAGAAGATAGGACGAATTAAAGAAAGTCTACTCAGAGATTTAGTCTTTAAATGAATTGTACTTTAATTCGAACTAGTATTCTTGGCCATTAAGAAAACTTGTACCCAAGGCCTATAGATATGCTTGTAATTCGACCTAGAGTAGGATAACCTAGTTCCTAACCGTCTTTCATCACAAACCCTAGCTTTTCTCTTCCCCATCATGTTCTAAACTTTCCCTAGGGCTAAGGGTTGATCTTGTAAAGTAGTTGTAAGGGTTAAACTGTTTCTTAGGATTTTCTGTTCAATTCAATAAAACTTCAAGTTTATTTACTCTAGTTTTCATATCTTATAAGAGTTTCGGGAGAGCATTGTGAAGTTATTTATTTACTTAATATCGGGAGAGTTAAGTATATGAAAGGAGTAAATATGAGTTTTCCAGTTTATGGTTAAACTATCTTGGCCTAGGGATATGTACAAGGTTAAGCAGCTAAAGAAGAATCCACAAACATCGGTGTTCATCCTTCGATTCACGCCGAGAGGTATCATCCAAGACGTGTTTATTGACAGAACTTGGACCTAGGGATAGGACGAGTCACAACATGGATTCTTGCTGAACTTGAAGTTTAGAGTTGTTGTTCGCTGCCGCGACATCAACAGACCACTGCCGTGACAGGTGCTGCCGCAACAGGCTCGACGACAGACGCAACAGAAGTCCTCTGAACAGCGCAACACCTGCACTACTGAGCAAATCAATACCAGCCTACTTTCTCAATCTGATTCTTTCATCTATTTTAGTTTATATTCAAGATTTTTAAAAACTTCTTATTAAATTTATCTTTTCCCTTGTACAGGCTTTTAAAGATAGAAGTATTTCCAGCCCCCGTGGAGACGATATTCGATACTTCGTATCACTATATTACTTGCGTCGTGTATACTTGCACTCAATTGCGATAGCCTTATTTACACGCAACAAGTTTTTGGCGCCGCTGCCGGGGACTGGAAACATACCTTTACCTTTAATTACCGCACTCTTAATTTTTATTTCTTTTTTATTTTTAGTTGTTATATTCCCTTGTGCTTTTCACAAGGTTGTTTTCTTTTGCTTATGCGCAGATCGAGACGTGGTAAAGATCCTGAATACGAACTAAACCCGGAAATCGATCGGACGTACCATCTCAGGAACCAAGCCCGACTCTTGATAGAAAGAAACTGCTATCTCGAGGAAAAAATTGAAGCAATGGAGAACGAAGGACAAGGCAATGGGGCAATTAACAACAACAACAAAAACAATCCCAGGGTTGATGTTGATCCTCCTGCTTATGCTCATGACAACCGGCAACCTCATGCTGCTTCGGTAGCACGACAGACTTGCCGAGAATACATGGACAATGATCAAGTTGAACTACAAACTACGCTACCAGATGTGGAAGTCGAACACTTTGAACTTAAACCTATGATGTTCAACATGATAAATTCAGCCGGACAGTTTGGTGGTTCTACTACGGAGGATGCACGTGAACATTTGAAAACATTCCAAGAGATTTATGGATCATTCAGACAACCAGGAATAAGCCTGGAAGTGCTGAGACTCTGACTATTCCCTCATTCATTGAGGGATAGAGCAAAAACCTGGTCGAATAAGTTAACGCCGGGTTCAATAAGAACTTGGGCGGATCTCTGTCGTGAATTCCTCTTTTTTTTAATCCTTCTCTTTTAACTGAAAGACTGCATAATGAAATTGCTACTGTTCAACAGGAAGACGACGAACCAATGCACGAGGCATGGGACCGTTTTACAACTCTCTTACGAAACTGCCCGATGCACGAATTCCATGTATGGAACCTTGTCGTTAAATTCTACAATGCTGCCAATATACACACCCGAATGAGAATAGATTCAGCAGCCAATGGTTTGTTACTGGATAAAGAACCAGAGGATGCAATGCTTGTGTTGAAAAGGTTGGCAAAGAATGACGAACAGTTCCCCGCGGAACGAAGAAGAGGAAGATGAGGTGTATCTGTAAAGGAACACAAATATGACAACTCGGTGAGAACCCAGTTAGTATACATCACCAAGGTAGTCGAAAACCTACAGCGGAAGAACGAATCTAAGGCGATGTTTTCTGCCGAAGAGATGTGTGAAAATTGTAGTGGAAACCACAGTACATAGGAGTATCCCCTACAACTGGAAACGAGAATGTATGTTGGAAATTTCAACAAGAATATAGGTTACAACTCCAACAATTACAACCCGAATTGGAGGAAGAACCCTAAATTCTCGTGGAGTAACCCAAATAATGCTATGAACCCTTCTGTCCAGAATAATCAGAACCAAGGAGCCCCCAGAATACTGTCACGACAGCAGCCGGCATCATCTACCAGTACATTGGAACAGACCCTAGCAGCTTTCATGTCTCAAACTGGAGCATATATGGCCAACATGGATCACTTTGTCAAAAAGACTCAAACATTCATGGATAAGACAGAGATGAGAATGACAAACCATGAGGCCACTTTGAAGTCTCTAGAAACACAGATGGGTCAGGTAGCTCAGTTCATCAACACCAGACAGAATGGAGGATTCCCTAGTGATACTGAGGTTACTAGAAAACCCACACACGAGCAGTGTAAAGATATAACAACGAGAAGTGGGAAACAGCTACAAGGGGCGAAAATTAAAGAAACACCTAGTAAGGAATCGACCCTACAGACACCTGCCGACGACACTGCCCTGCCAGACTCGAAGCAACATGCTGTCGCCACCCCTGCCACGACAGCAGAAGAATTGGAGGAGACGACAGAAGAAATTGAAGAATGTGAGCCTCCTCAAATTCGAATTTCATGTGAAGGACGTCTCGAAGATTGTCGTCCTCCACCACCTTTTCCACATCCGTTGAAAAAACAAAAACATGAGTATCAGCTTAAGAAGATCTATGATGTTTTTAGCAAGTACATATAAATATTCCGTTGTTGGAGGCCATCAAGCAGATGCATGGTTATGCAAAATTCCTTAAAGATGCAATGTTCAGGAGATTCAGAGTTGAGGAGTTTGAAACTGTAATGATGACAGAAGGTTGCATGGCAATCTTACATAACCGTACACCCCCAAAGAAGAAGGATCCTAGGAGTTTCATTATCCCATGCATAATCGGTGACTAGTATGTGGGTAAGGCACTTTGTGATCTTGGTGCTAGTATTAATTTAATGCCCAAATCTATTTTTTAGAAATTAGGTATTGGACAAGCAAGACCCACAACAGTCATGCTGCAATTGGCAGATCGCTCTTACATGCAGCCGGAAGGAAAAATTGAAGACATTCTGGTAAGAGTGGATAAATTTATATTTCCTGATGACTTCCTTGTGTTAGACTGTGAAGCAGATGAGAATGCACCGATCATCCTAGGGTGACCCTTCCTAGCCACAGGCAGAACAGTGATCGATGTAGAGAAGGGAGAACTGACCATGAGAGTCAATGGCCAGCAGATAAAGTTAAATGTTCTCCAGGCAATAAAACAAGCTGATGTACAATAAGAGTGTAAGTTAATATCAGAGGTAATCTTAGACCAACCCTGCATCAGATCAAGCTGTCATGACAGACAATTTGGTCACTGTCGCCACAACCACCTAGAAGACTGCCATGACAGCAACTCCTCAGACAATGACACATCTGACACCGAAGGTCATGAGGAGGTAAATTGGATAGGCACGCGTCCATGTAAGTTATTTGAACCTTTAAACTATACCTCTAACGAACATATGATTCAAAAGCCTTCCATAGATCAGCCACCTGCTTTAGATCTTAAACCCCTTCCAGGGCAGCTTAAATATGTTTTTCTTGGTCTCAATGATACGTTGCCCGTAATCATCTCTTCTAAGTTGATGCAGGAACAGGAACATCAGCTGATCAGTATGCTACAGTAGCATAAGAAGGCAATTGGATGGATCATTGCCGATATCCAGGGCATCAGTCCGGCCATTTGTATGCATAAGATCCTCTTAGAGGATGATCATAAGCTGATGATAGATGCTCATAGACGACTAAACGAAGCTATGCGAGAGGTGGTACGAAAGGAAATTATCAAATGGCTTGATGCTGGAATTATTTATGCCATCTCAGATAGCAAGTGGGTGAGCCCTGTGCAATGCGTACCCAAGAAGGGAGGAATAACTGTAGTAACCAACAAGGACAATGAGCTAATCCCAACCAGGACTGTGATCGGTTGGAGGGTTTGTATAGATTACCGGAAGCTTAACAAACTACCCAGAAGGACCACTTCCCCTTACCTTTTAATGACCAAATGCTAGATCGATTAGCGGGAAAACCTTACTATTGCTTCCTTGATGGTTATTCAGGTTACAATCAAATTTCCATTGCACCAGAGGACCAGGAGAAGACAACCTTCACATGCCTCTATGGAACATACGCCTTTAGGAGAATGCCATTTGGACTGTGTAATGCACCAGCAACTTTTCAGCGGTGTACGATGGCAATATTCTCTGACATGGTGGAAGATTTCCTGGAAATTTTTATGGATGACTTTTTCGTTTTTAGAGATAGTTTCAATAATTGCCTAGGCAATTTGAAGAAGGTTCTTGAAAGATGTGAAGAGGCAAACCTTGTACTAAACTGGGCCATTTTATGGTAGATGAGGGCATAGTGCTGGGACACAAAGTCTCCTGCCGCGGCATAGAAGTGGACAGAGCCAAAATCGAAGTCATCGAAAAATTGCCGCCACCCACCACAGTCAAGGGCATTAGGAGTTTCTTAGGACACGCAGGGTTTTGTCGTAGATTTATTGCTATTTTTTCTAAAATCACTAAACCCTTGTGTCTTTTGTTGGAACAAAATAAGGCCTTTGATTTTAACACTGAATGTACTAAAGCATTCAAGACACTGAAAGAGAAGCTGGTAACAGCCCTAATAGTACAGCCACCGGACTGGAGTTTACCATTCGAGATAATGTGTGATGCCAGTGACTATGCTGTAGGGGCAGCACTAGGGCAGAGGAAGAAGAATCTCTTCCACGTAATATACTATGCCAGCAAGACCTTAAACGATGCCCAGATAAACTACACCACAACAGAGAAGGAGTTGCTAGCTGTGGTATTCGCCTTCGACAAGTTCACACCATACATACTTGGAACAAAAGTGGTGGTTCACATGGATCACTCAACAATAAAATATATGTTCACCAAAACGGATGCACGACCACGATTGATACGTTGGATTCTGCTGCTGCAAGAGTTCGATATAGAAATCAAAGACAGAAAGGGAACAGAAAACCAAGTAGCTGATCACTTGTCAAGACTGGAGATGGGAAAGGATCAAGATAAAAACAAGGTTAACATACAGGAGACTTTCCCAGATGAACAATTATTCACTGCCACCAGCACTGCCGCGATAACCATGGCGACATGTAAGCTTTCTGAAGTTCCATGGTATGCTGACATAGTAAATTATCTTGTTAGTGGTCTATTACCTCCTGAACTTAACTACCAAGCAAGGAAGAGGTTCCAAAATGATGCAAAACATTATTATTGGGACGAACCTCTTCTATTTAAGCACTGTGCAAATCAGATTATCAGGAGATGCATACCAAAGGAAGAACAGGAAGAAGTGCTTCACCATTGCCATGCTGCTCCTTATGGAGGACACTTTGGAGGAAACAAAACTACTGCCAAAGTTCTGCAGTCTGGTTTCTTTTGGCCTACACTATTCAAAGATGCACAAGTCTTTCACAAGTGTTGTGACAATTTCCAAAGGACTGCAAATATCTCTAGAAGGCATGAGATGCCCCTGTAGAACATTCTCGAAATCGAAATTTTCGATGTTTGGGGAATCGACTTCATGGGACCATTCCCAGCTTCTTGTGGGAACCTGTATATACTGCTGGCAGTAGACTATGTGTCCAAGTGGGTAGAAGCTATTGCCATACAAAAGAATAATGCCAAGACCGTTCAAAGATTTCCACACAAACACATCTTCACCAGGTTTGGCATCCCAAGGGCAATCATTAGTGATGATGGTAGGCATTTCGACAATAGGGTGATTGCTAATGCATTAAAGAAGTATGAAGTTACACACAGAATTGCAACAACATATCACCCTGAAACCAATGGGCAGGCTGAGATCTCAAATAGAGAAGTGAAGAACATTCTGGAAAAGATGGTTAAGCCAACTAGGAAGGACTGGTCTCTTCACTTGAATGATGCATTATGGGCCTACAGGATTGTATTCAAAACACCATTGAGAATGTCACCTTACCGACTCATCTATGGAAAAACTTGCCACCTACCTGTCGAGATAGAACATAAAGCATATTGGGCCATCAAGACAGTTAACATGGTCTGGGATAGAGCAGGGCAAAAAAGGCTGTTGGACTTAAATGAAATTGAAGAAATTCGAGCCATGGCCTACGAAAACGCCAGAATCTATAAGGACAAAACAAAAAAGTGGCACGACAGAAAACTGCTGCCACGATAGTTCACACTAGGCCAAAAGGTGTTGTTGTTCAACTCCAGGTTGAAGCTCTTCCCAGGGAAGTTAAGGTCTTGGTGGTCTGGACCCTTCCAGGTAGTCCAGGTTTTTCCCTATGGTGCCATCACAATAAGATCAATCAAGGACGGGCACGAATTCAAAGTCAATGGACAAAGACTCAAGCACTATCAGGGGACTGAAGCCCCAAGAGAACATGAAATGGTTACTTTAGGAGATGCCCCTAAAGGCATCCCTAATTTAACTTAGTTTAATTTATTGTATTTCTTTTATTTTTATTGCTTTAGGAAATAAGAATTTAATATTAGTTTATTTTAGTTTTCAGGCAAATAAAAGAAACAGAGGAAAGGGAAGGAATGAAGCAGCCCATTACATTTACCTCAGCCCAAGAAGCCCAATGGTAACAAGGTTGTCGTGATAGCCGGTCACCAGCTGTCGCGACAGACACGTAAAGATAGCCTATCACCAAGCTGTCGCGACAGACACGCAGCAGACGCGGGAAAAACACGGAAATGCGTAACAGACGCGTCAGGAAAACGCATGACAGCTGGCTCTATTTTTCACGCCACCCGTTATAACTTCAACGGGCAGAAACCTCGTTCTATATAAACCCTCACCCCTATTTCATTTTTCACCTCATTCTCTTCTCTCTACTATGTTTCCAAATATTTTAGCTTTTCATTATTTTCTTTCATTTCTACAGTACCCTTACAATGACAATGAGATCAACCCGAAGAAGTGCTGCCTCCACCTCTGCCGCGGCAGTCTCCACTCCCACTCACAGCAGAATTCGCAGAAGGTTCACCTCGGCAGAATCGGAGAAAATATATTATGAATCTTTTCAGAAAAGAGAAATTTGGGAGGAATTGGGCTTTACCTACCTAAAGAAGACCGAAGATCTAGGACTAGAAGGATTCATCGCCAAAAGGATCATTGGGCTAAAGTGGCAGATGTTTGCGGAACAACCCGAGGAGATGAATGTCACACTTGTTCGAGAATTCTATGCTGCCGTCAACTCTAAGGAAACCTCTACAGTCACCATCAGGGGTAAGGAAATCGAATTAGAACCTGGCTACATCAACTCTTTGTATGGCATGTATGTGGGCAGGAAGGAGGATGTGCAAAGCAGGTTCATCAACAATCTGTCGCCAACAGACTATGATGGCATCATGACAGACCTCATCGAAGAAGGAACCGGCTGGAACGAGGACCCAAAACATCGGTGGACGGTTCAAAGAACTCAACTCACGCCTGCTGCCAAGCTGTGGAACCACTTCCTAAAGAAGCGTCTCATGCCCACGTCTTACAACACGATAGTGGACCGACAAAGGCTGGCCCTCGTGCACTCCATCATCAACGAACGAAAAATCAATGTGGGGAAATACATCCTCGATGGAATTCATGAGTGTGCACTGAAGGATAAGGGCCCCCTTTTTTTCCCTTACTTAATCACATCCCTCTGTCGAGCCAACAACATCCTTGAAATTGATGAGAACGTAAAGATCCAGGGCAAGGGGTGGACACAGCAGAATCTCTACAGCTTGATGGAGCTGAAGGCAGCCACCCCAATGGCATATGTCGACCTTTCTGCCACGATAGAGCCCACGACAGAACCAGACTCAACAGAATCTGTCGCGGCAGAGCCTTAGCAGGCAGAACCTGACAAAGCAGAAAGCACCTCCTCCAACCAAATCATTCACTTGCTGAAAAGAATGGAGGCACGACAGAGAGGCTACATGGAACATATGAGGGACTTCCACATTGCTACGGTAAATTTCATTAAAGTTGAACTTAATTATCCAAACGTGCAGTTCCCTCATTTTCCAGAAAACCTTCTATCTGCCCCATCGCCTGTCACCTCTCCCAAGACGGCCACTCCAACAGTTGCTTCCGCCTCACCATCTGCCACGACAGGAGCTGGCGACAGAAGGTCTGCATCACCCCAGGTCACTCCTCGATGAACCAAGAGAAAGGAACCACTGCCAGAAATAAACCCAAAATATTTTGAAGGTTTCTCCTCCTCTTTAGTCTGACAGGATGACTCAGACTCCGAACCTTCTGTCGTCCGTGAAATCGCTAAGGACTTCCCTCTGATGAAGAAGAAGCTTGATATCGATGTAGAAGGACCTTGCCGCGACAGAGGAGACGATAGCGGAAGCAACAACAAAAGCGACAATGAGCTTGAGATTCTGGACAAAGCTCCAAAAGTTTCACCCACTAGAATCCAGCCACCACGAGAGGCAAAGAAGAAGATAGCCTCCTCCTCTCCAACCACAAAGCCAACCTCTGCTACAAAAGAAAGTGCCTGCCAACAGCTCTGCATAGACAACAACAGTGACGACAACACTTTAACTTAAGTTCTTTTACTCTTACTGTCGTTTTTGTTTTTATTTGAAATTTGTGATGTTTTTTATTATGTTTGTTTGTCATGCATTGAGGGCAATGCAACCCTCGAGTTTAGGGGGTAGGCAGTCCTCCTTTTATTAATGAACTTATCTTATTTTGTGTTTTGTTACTATTTATTTCTGTGTCTAAATTTTTTTTGGCTTAAGTCTTTGAACTTCTGTTATCTGTCGCGGTACTTACTATCGTGACAATAGCTTTAGAATGTTTTAGGAAGTATGTAGAGCTTTACTATAGTTCTGAACTCTTAAAAACACCTTTGTGACTTATATGTTGTTAAGACTCTGTCAGCAAACTTAGAATAGAAAGCTTAGCCACTTGAGTTAGAAAGAAAACTTAGATTCAGTTTACTTCTAGAGGTGCCTAAAACTGGCTCTAGGAAAATAACTAGAAGTACTCATAGAGGTGCTTAACACTGGCTCTAGTAAAAATAGAAAAACTTTAGAAGAAAACTAGAGGTGCCCGAAATTGGCTCTAGTTAAGAATTATTTTTGAAGTAAAACTCAAGTAAGTTAAGTAACTATTCTGGTTGTTAAAGAGTCTAAGCTCATATTTGTTCACAAAACCTGCACACACTCACACGAGAATTATAGTATTGCTCCAGATAAATCCAATAAACATTCAAAGAGGTATTGATCTTGATGGTGAAGTTGTTGTAGGTAATAGTTGTTCATTGAGTTAAGCCAAAGCCAAAAAGATTCATTCTTAGTTAGATTGCATTTGCTTGAGGACAAACAATAACTTGAGTTTGGGGGTGTGTTGAGTGCATAAATGTTCTATATTTTAACCCTCATTTACCTATATTATTGATGCACTCAAGCATGTTTAGTTGCATTTTAGGGTAGATTTTGCATAAACATCACAAATGAATAATTATTGCACAGATGCTGCTGATTTCGGTTAATTCTTGTAGGTACATGTCATGGCAGCATCCAGAGCAGCAAAGGAACAGTAGATAACTGCAAAGCTGGAGCACAAGGGTCGAAGCAAACTGTCTTATACTTGCTTTCGTGACATCTGCCGTGACAGAAGTGGCGACAGTGAAGAGATGGAAAATGCAAAGTGGAGTTCGACTGATAGAGGATTTCAAGCCTAATTTTTATAGACCACTTGCATTATTTTTGGAGTCTAGAAGCACAAGGAAGACCTTGCCCAAAGTTTGAGGAGAAAGTCAAAGCAAGAAGATATGACGATTAAAGGAAGTCTACTCAGAGATTTAGTCTTTAAATGAATTGTACTTTAATTCGAACTAGTATTCTTGGCCATTAAGAAAACTTGTACCCAAGGCCTATATATATGCTTGTAATTTGACCTAGAGAAGGATAACCTAGTTCATATCCGTCTTCCATCACAAAACCCTAGCTTTTCCCTTCTCCATCATATTCTAAACTTTCCCCAAGGCTAAGGGTTGATCTTGTAAAGTAGTTGTAAGGGTTAAACTGTTTCTTAGGATTTTCTGTTCAATTCAATAAAACTTCAAGTTTATTTACTCTAATTTTCATATCTCATAAGAGTTTCAGGAGAGCATTGTGAGGTTATTTATTTACTTAATATCGGGAGAGTTAAGTATACGAAAGGATTAAATACGAGTTTTCCAGTTTATGGTTAAACTATCTTGGCCTAGGGATAGGTACAAGGTTAAGAAACTAAAGAAGAATCCACAAACATCAGTGTCCATCCTTCGATTCACGCCGGGAGGTATCATCCAAGACGTGTTCATCGACAGAACTTGGACCTAGGGATAGGACGAGTTACAACAGGGATTCTTGCTGAACTTGAAGTACAGAGTTTTTGTTCGCTGCTGCGACATCAACAGACCACTGCCGCGATAGGTGCTGCCACGATAGGCTCAACGGCAGACGCAACAGAAGTCCTCTGAACAGTGCAACACCTGCACTACTGAGCAAATCAATACCAGCCTACTTTCTCAATTTGATTCTTTCATCTATTTTAGTTTATATTCAAGATTTCTTAAAACTTCTTATTAAATTTATCTTTTCCCTTGTGCAGACTTTTAAAGATAGAAGTATTTCCAGTCCTTGTGGAGACGATATCTGATACTTCGTATCACTATATTACTTGCGTCGTGTATACTTGCACTCAATTGCGATTGCCTTATTTACACACAACACATGTCCTTGAATTGTGTCCCAACTGAAAACACAAAGTGCATCTCATCTTTCTCCCCTTTCTTGATAAACTTGTGCCACTACATTCATCTTCCTCTCTTACTCTTTTTTCTTTGGTCTTCCTGGTAGCTTTTTAGGCAATAAAGGCTCAATATCACCCAAGTTGGTAGCAGGCCAAAATTTATCCCCTACAAGAGGAGGGATAACACAACTGTAACATTTCTCATACATATCTTTCTTATAAAAGCCACTTATGTATGATTCAATTGTATCCTTCTTAAATAGAATCACACATATGGCATGCTTACATGGTATACCAGTGAAGTCCCAATACGTACAAGTGCATTTTGTTTCTTTAATGTCAACAACATAAATGTTCCTATTGCAAAGAACTTCATACCCATCAGCACCATTCCATGACACATGACAATATGCACTAAGTTCCATTTGTTCCTCAACTTTCGCACAAATTTTGGGACAAATAGAATTTTTCCACTTCATGTATGCAGTTTTGTTTTTAACAGTATTATCCATAATATAATGCCTTATTTCCTCAAACATTGAAATGATGGACATATGCCTAGCTCCTATTAAACTAGCATTAAAAGCCTCAGCCATGTTATTATCAACAGAGTCACACAAGTTTCTAGTTGAGAAAAATGCCTTACTCCAGTGTGTTGGGTCTTTCTTCAACATATCCAACAATGCTTTACCTTTAACCCCACTTAATGCAGTTCCTTGCTGCTTGAAATCAGCTTCTGAAGTTGCTTTACTACAGCTCCAAAACAACTTATGAAGCTATGAAGTTTTGTGCATTTTTTCCAAATAGCAAACCAATGCCTAGAATAGAATCTATGCTCAGCTTCTGGAATAACAGAACCAACAGCTTCAATTAAACCCTACAAGAAAATTGTATTAGTAACTACAACTTAATTAAGAATAATCACATGAATTGAATTATAATATATTACTTACTAACCTTTTGCATATCACTCATTATGGTAAATCTTTCACCATTCATCATACGGAGATCTTTGCTTAGATTCTCCAAAAACCATCCCCAAGAGTCTTTTGTCTCACTCTCCACTAGTGCCCATGCAGTATGATACATTTGGTTATTAGCATCCCTTCCTACAGCCACTAATAATGCTCATGCCAACATCCCCTTAAGAAAACATCCATCCAAACTCACAAAAGGCCTACAGAATTCTCTAAACCCCTTATGTATAGCACTAAAACAGACATAAAGCCTTCTAAATCTTTGCTTATAATTTGGAGTAGGTCTTTCAACCATTAAATTAACAGTCCCATCACTATCTGCATTCCTCAAAGCATTTGCATAATCAAATAATCTCTGAAACTCATACTTATAATATCCAGTTATTTATTGTTTAGCCAAGTCCTTAGCTCTCCTACAAACTCCACTAGACAACTCAACTTTCAATTCTTCCTTTGCAAGTTTAGCCATCTCATGCAATTTTAAATTAGGTATAATTCGAAATTTAGGCAAAAAATGCTCAGAAATGACTTTATAAGTTGCCCTAGAGTTCTTGAATGTAATAGAGCATGTATGAGTTTCCTTAAAAGTTTACCTTGTACTGGTCATCACTGGAATCTATAGAAGCATAGATGGTCCATGGACATCCCCATCCTTTACACACAACCATGGTCTTGTCTCGATCATTCTTAGAAAGCCTAAAATCAAATCTTTTGGCAATAGCAAACTTGGTCAACGTTGCTTTGAACTGCTTACTACTCTAAAAAATCATCCTAAGTTGGAAACTTGGAACTTTGTCAGTAGGGTCAAAATAACACTTTGTGTTCTTCTTGAAAACCACCTCAGCATCATCATCGGTCCCACAACTCCCTAGATCTAATGAATCTAGGTAACCGGTTTCACTTGTAGATCCAGTTTCACTCCTACCCTCACTGGACTCACCTTTTTTCTTCTTCTTCACTGAAAACTGCCCTTCACTCCTACCATTCTGTGCGGCACTCAGCTTAAAACTTTTAAAGTGGCTATGTATTTCTTGTAACTCCTCATCATCCCTGTCACTAACCCATTCAACATTTTTTAATGGATCTTCTTCTTCTCGTTCAACAACTTCATCTTCAACTCTCTCATCAGTTTCAGGTAAATCCTCCCTCACTTTATTTATAACATCATCAAACTCATTACTAGCCTCAGTGCCCCCCCCCCAGAGTTTAAGTTATGCTCATCATCCCCTTCACTTACAACTTTGCTCTCAACAATATTTTTATTCCCAATATGTCCCTCTTCATGTGGCAAACATGATGCTTCTATTGACAGTTGAGGTTCACTAAACTCTGCAACATCAACAACATGATCTACATATATATGCATCTCCCTTTATCTAACCAGTGTCCAATGAGGTCATTAAAGGATTTATTATCCCAACACAGCACTAAACCATCAACTAAACTACATCCAGGTGTCAAATAATACAAAGCTTTAACACCCCTAAACCCTGCTTCTACCCATTTCACATAAATCACCATGTGACACTAAATCAGGGTCCATTGCCTACTCAACTACTATACCACCAATATAGTCAATTTTCGGATTTTCCACAAATGAACCACCCAAATGCATTTGTAAAGGGAGCTTTGTGAAAGCGATTCCCAACAGAATTCAGAACAGTAACCAAGTTTACACAATATACAAGTAGGATGAATATACAATATTGAAAATAAGTGTATTGTCACAATCAATTAAGACAAGTAGGAAACCATGAGTTTTTTTCAAACTCTATAAATCGAGTAACAAAGTAACACATAGTTTTCGAATAACTTTAATAAAATTTGGTTCAAAATCATTAACAAACAAACAAAACAATCATGAAAATTAATGCTGCTGAATTTGGTTCTAAATCATTAACAAACAAAACCAAACAAAAAAATACAAACCCTAGAATCCTTCACTCTTAGTTCTTCTGTCGATCACTTCAGTTGAAGTTGGAGTAGCCTTAAAGTACTATTCGAATGCTTCAACAAATTCAGAAAAGTTTCAAATATAATCAAAAGGGAGTTTGATCCAAGAATAGACGAGAGAAGGAAGGAGAAGAGTTTCAGTGGAGATGAGAAAATTGAAAATAAACCTGTCCTGAAAAAAACTGAATAGAATTAAATGTTTCCATTCAAATTTATGACATTTAATTTAATTATTTTAATAATAATTAATGAGAAAAGGGAAAATTTGCACCGAAGCCCCTAGACGAGTTTTGACCTTTTTTTATTAAAAAATATGCCACGTGTCATTCTACAAGAGGGCCACGTGTCCCTTCACGTGCCAGGATAATGACGTTAGTGGTTGGGGGGACTTTGACTGACAGAGTAAAACTTTAGGAGTGACATTAACCGTTTTAAAAGTAGAGACCCCACATTAACAAATTTGGTAAAGTACAGGGGACAAATATGCCATTATCCCTACTTTATTTCACTAAATTAATTGATGGTTGATATTCAATTTAATTTTTTTGATTTTATTGGACTATCCATGTTTGGGAAAAAATAATGAAGGTGATTTCACTATATTTTTGACTAGAAATAGGACATATCAATAAAATACTTTTCTTAGTGGTGTTGTAGTTCTGAAAAGATAGATTGTCCATCTTTTCTTTCATCTTGGGCGAAATACGATCAAGAGGGGCTAACTCAAACTCCTTCGGTAAAATAAAAACAACACTCACGTGCACATCCAAAGCCCCTTTCTTACCATCAACAAGAACTTGTTTCAGTTGCATATCATAAGGAATTCCAACAACCGCTTCAAATACAGTATCAAGAAGTACCGCTTGTGGGAACCTCAATACACACGAGTTTATTAACTAAATGAAAATCGGCACATACAATACGTCCAGTTACTTCTTGTAAATTTTTATGCCCCTGCTGCGCAAAAATGGGATATGCATTTGAAATGGATGCTCCGATTATTATATAGATCATGAGCGATATGCAAAAGGATCGAGTAATCTCCTTCTTTATTCAAGAAAAAAATATTTTTAGTTTGCATGGTCCAATCATTGATCTCGAAAAATTTCTACAATAAAATTAGGTAAACAGTTGTTTGAGCCAAAATTAGAAATTTTAGCTAAAATTAGAAGTTTAACCGGTTAAAGCCGTTAATTTAGATGTTTGGTGAATAGGAATAAAAATCATCCGCCCCTTTTCGGTGCTCCTTTCTATGCCTCAACACTAAAAAACACTAAAAACTTAAATTTCAAGCCCTAACCCTAAATTCTAAATCCTAAACCCTACACCCTATACCCTAAAAAATATACCCTACCCTAAATTCCTTAAACACTAACCATAACCTCTAACCTTAAACCCTAAACCTTAAACCTAATTTTTAGTGTGGGTATAAATAGGGGCACCGAAAAGGGGCAGAGGATTTCTATTCGGTGAATAGCAAATTGAAATAGTGAATTGGGCTGAAACCCCTAATTTTAAAAATGCTGCTAGTAGGAGCTTTTTAAAAGTAGAGGTTTTGACATTAGAATTATAAAGACTCTTTTACCCTTTACAATTATAAGAAATCTCTAGATAACCTAAATTTAACGTATTTTATTTTAATTCTTTAACATCATGTATTTACATTGTGGCATTTGTAAATTAATACTCTTTTTTAATTTTTTTCTTTTAATTCTCACACATTTATATTTTTATATTTAATAAATTAAATTGTATTAAAAATAATTATATAAAAATAGTAAATTAATTATAGATCCTTTAAATATGCTTAATAATAATGTTATATTAAAAAATTATTTTTCATAATCTAATTAAATATTAATAGATACAAATATTGATAACTAATAAACTATTCAAACATGTATTGAATATAATCATGTTCTTATATGTCATTTTGCTTGTTTAAATAATCAAACAACTATCAAATATCAGTTAATTTTACCAAACACTTTTATACAATTAGTTAATACAATCTGCTAGTCAAACTGGCTAATGCAATCAACTATCAGCTAATGTAATCTGCTATCAGCTATCCGCTAATTGCTAAACAAGGCCTATAATTAGAGCTTTTTGAACATATATTCTCTCTTTAGTGATGTAATGTACCTTATGACTACACTTAGGGATGAGTATTTTACTCGACCTAGTCGGGTCTGATTTTTTAATAAAAAATAAAGTTCGGCTCTAATTTTTTTAATAAAAAATTGAGTACGGGTTTGGTTTTTATTAAGGGTGAAGTCGGGCCGGTTCAAGTTTCGGGTGAAAATATCGGTCCGACTTGGGATAAATTGTGTAATTTTCTCCTAATTTTTTAAGGGATATTTATAATAATACCCCTCTTTATATATATATAATTAGGTCCTTAAAATTAAATTTTTATTTACAATTTAATCCTTAAAATTATATTTTTTACGATTAAGTTCCATAAAATTATTTTTTTACAATTAAGTTTCTAAAATTATTTTTTCTATAGGTCGGGTCGGGTTTAGTGTATTTATATTTGGCTCGGGTTAGGGTCAGATTTTTAAAAAATGCGTTCGAATTAGGTCGAATTCGAGTTTAGGGTATTTATTTTTGAGTCGGGTTCGGGTAGGCCAAAAACCCACCCGACCTGTGCCATCCTTAACTACACTAAACACTTGTTGATACAAAAATATTTAATCTATTATTAATTTTTAATAAATTAATCTATCATTATTTTTTTATTAATTTAAATTACTTTTAATAAATTTATGATTTGAAATAAAAACGAACTTACTTATTTTGCAATTATTACCCTATAATAAATAAATATATTTAAATTTTCATTATCCTTAACTTCAGAATAGCATTGTGTTTTAACATTTGTTTTTGCATCAAACTATTCTTCACCTCCCCGATTTTGTTTATTATAATGTAAAAAAAATCACTTCAGATTTTCGCATCGCACACTCTTTGGTGGGTGAGTGAGTCTCATTGTCGGAATTTTCTGCATACACAATACTATAAACTTGAGACATGCTTAAGCGACATCAAGCTACTTACCACTTGAACCAACCTCGTTGGTGATAAAAAGAAAAGTTAATAAATTTTTATGTCCAAAAATTGAGAGGAACAAATACCTTATTCGACTAATATTTAATCTATAAAGACCCCTAATGTACGAGTTTTAATTTGAGATAAAAGATTGAATTATTCAAGTTTATTGAATTAAATTCATTTTATTTAATAAAAAATCAGTTTAATAATTCACATATTAAACTTCAAATTTTATTTTAAAATTATTTACCTAAAATTAAAAAGGCCCAATAGAGAATTGCGGCGCCAATGATTAGTTGTATAAACTTGTAGAAAACATATTCCTATCGAACCACGTCAGTGCCAGCTTCGTTTCCAAACACAGAAATACAGCTCCCGTTTACCTGCTAATGGCAGCTTAATCTCCTTCCCCCAACTCTCTCCAATAATACACAACCAAACAAATTAATTATTAAGTAAATATCAAATCCCATCTACTATCAACTTTGGGTCAATCAAGAAATGTACGATAAAAATATCTGCATGCAAACAAAAAAGTGAAAAAAAAATCTTGGTGATGTGTATATAAAGCTCATTGTTTAGACCTTTGTTTTCACCCACACTGTACACCATTTGTTTGAAGTTTTGTTTGTGGGTCTGGGGTGGTGTTGAAACACTAGAGAGATGGCAATTGGGCAGTTTAAAGATGTCGAAAGTGGTGAAATCAAAGGGCTTGAAGATTTAGAGAAGCCATTGATTGTTGTTGCAGAAGATGAGAAGAATGATGTTCATGGAAATGGTGATGAAAATATTAACGGATCCGTTTGGATGGTTTTGCTCTGCACTTTTGTTGCTGTTTGTGGCTCATTTGAATTTGGATCTTGTGTAAGTTCTTTCACTTTGAAATTCTTGTTTTTTTGTTTGTTTTTATAGATTTTTCATATCAAATTCCCATGTTTAAACAAAGTTCATGGTTTTGTTCTGCACATTTGTTTATTTTCTTTTGGCAGGTGGGGTATTCAGCACCTGCTCAATCTGCTATCAGGGAAGATCTTAATCTATCTCTAGCTGAGGTTAGCCTTCCATTTACTGCAAACAGATTGCCATATATTTACGGATTTACGACCTTAAATGGGGTTGCAATTTGCGGTGTTGGCGTGTTGCGGCGACCTTTAAAACCGTTAAGATACGCCCATTGCGTTGGTTTGTGGCTGCAATTTAATACTATGACAATGGTGTCTCGACCGTCACTAACTTGTTATTGGAATTTATTTTCCAGTTTTCTATGTTTGGTTCTATCTTAACCATTGGTGCAATGCTTGGTGCTGTCACTAGTGGTCCGATTGCAGACATGATTGGTCGAAAAGGGGTATGTTCTGTTTCGGAATTAAATTGATTTTTTATTTTGCTTATTATAATTGTACTAAATTTGTGCAACTTTAATGGAATCAGGCAATGAGATTATCGGCTGGTTTTTGCATCACTGGATGGCTTGCTGTTCATTTCTCTAAGGTTTACACTTGGTCCTCATCATATCAGAGAATTTAAGATTAAATTGGATAAAAAGTACCCAAATTTGCATGGATCCTATTACAGGGGCCTCTTTTATTGGATGCTGGAAGATTTTCCACTGGATATGGCATTGGAGTTCTCTCATATGTGGTAAAAAAAATTCCTGAGAAAATATGCATTTCTTGATGAATATATTAAAGTTGCTAATTATTTTCCCACTAAACAAACAGGTCCCAATCTTCATAGCTGAAATTGCGCCAAAGAATCTCAGAGGAGGGCTCACAACATTGAATCAGGTTAGAGAGTCCGGTAGAATCGTATGCAGTGGTTTAAGTAGTGACCACAACTGATATTCACTACCAAAATATTTCCGGGAATGCCGGCTGCTGCGATTTTTGTATAAATGCCCTTTCTTTCCATTGCAGCTCATGATTGTTACTGGTTCATCGGTGGCTTTCTTAATAGGAACAATCATACCGTGGAGGGCACTGGCTCTAACTGGTAATCCTAATTATCCTTGAAGATTTTTGAATCGAAACCGAAAAACATATAGGATTGTTAGACACTAAATGTTGGTTTTTGATTTTTGAAGGACTTGTGCCCTGCATTTTCCTGTTTGTTGGCCTCTGTTTCATACCTGAATCTCCAAGATGGCTGGTAAAAATTTCATATAAGCAAACAAAAACAGGATACATATATATATATATACGAGTGTGTATGATTGTTTATACATTGTTGATTGCAGGCAAAGGTTGGCCTCAACAAAGAATTTCACTTTGCTCTTCGGAAACTTCGAGGCAAAGATGCTGATGTCACTCAAGAAGCTGAAGAAATTCAAGTAAATTTCTTCTAAACTATATATGCATCCACCTATGTTAACCGGACTCGTAGATAACTGTCGAAATATATGTCCATACTTTAGGAAAATGAAGAGTCCGAATAATATAGACATAGACCGTCTTTGAAACTATATGTAAAGCTAAGTTGACAATTTTTGGTGTCTCAACAGATGTACATTCAAACTCTTGAAAGCCTACCAGAAACTAGAATATTGGATTTGTTTCAACCGAAATATATTCGTTCTGTGATGGTGAGTGAATCCATTCTTTATCTCTGGTCAATTCAAGATTCTTGTTTAAGTAATTTCCATTATATATATATATATATGATTTTCAGATCGGAGTCACATTAATGGTGTTCCAACAATTTGGAGGAATTAATGGAATAAGCTTCTATGCAAGTGAAACCTTTGCATCAGCTGGTAAATAAACAGATTTTGAGTAACTTATTCCAATGCCTTTTTGTGATTAAGCTTTAATATTGAAATTTATTCTCTTTAAACAATTTCCAGGGCTTTCTTCAGGAAAAGCTGGAACCATAGCTTATGCTTGTCTTCAGGTAATTAACTTCTGTCCCTTTTTTTTTGGTACAAAAGGGGCCCTAACCCAAGAATAGGGAAGGGTGACCTCGGATCTGTAGTCGACAAGAGACTGCATGAACCGGTTGAAATATGCGGTTAGAATAAACAGATTCAATGATATTTCCTTACTATATATATTTAGGTCCCAATAACTGTGGTAGGAGCAATGTTGATGGACAAGTCAGGAAGAAGACCATTAATAATGGTAAAAAGTTGATCCCAGAAATTTACTTTCACTTTCTTACATATATGATAATATGAAATTTGATGGGAAAATTTGGTATGAAAATATTTTCCAACCATTTTCAGGTTTCTGCAACTGGCACATTTCTTGGTTGCTTCCTTGCTGGCGCTTCATTTTATCTCAAAGTAAGCCATAATAATTGTCACAATTTTATGTTTTTGATTCAATTTTTTGAACCTGTTTCATTATTTTATTTGAACCAGGAGCACAATCTTTTGCCTGAATGGATACCAATATTAGCTGTTGGTGGAGTCCTTGTAAGTAAATCACCCTACATTCTTATTATGTGTGTATGTGTGTGTATATATATGTATAGATATTTACTTAATTTTCTTTTCCCCCCATTGAAATCAGATTTATGTAGCATCCTTCTCAATTGGAATGGGAGCAGTTCCTTGGGTGATAATGTCTGAGGTGAGAATTGGAACCCTATTTTCAGCATACTGATTACACTTTAAAAGTTAACAAAACGGAACCGAAATAAAGAACCTGAAATGACCCGAACTCGATATTTTTGGTGTCAGATTTTCCCGATAAATGTCAAGGGAGTAGCTGGTAGTTTGGTGGTGCTGGTGAACTGGTTAGGTGCATGGACAGTCTCTTACACATTCAACTTTCTCATGAGCTGGAGTTCATCAGGTAAATGAACTGATTACACTTTCTCATGTCCAAAAAAACATGGAAATGAATTTTCAGGCATGAACTCTGAAATATGTTTTTTGATTTTTCTGTTGTTTCAGGAACCTTTTTTATATACTCAGGATTCTCTTTAATGACCATCCTATATGTAGCCAAATTTGTCCCAGAAACTAAAGGGAAAACACTGGAAGAAATCCAGGCATGCATCAATTCATAGAGGACCAAAAAACAAAATAATTGTTGGTTCAAAAATGGGAAAAAGAAATTCCATAAACATCTGGAGAAGATTTTTGGAAGAAAATCTTGGATAAATTCCTTAGCTTCAAGGATCTTCTCAGTTGTGACGGTGAAAATTTCCAAGAAATGGAAATGATGGGATTCCATGAAAATTACTTCTAGAAATGATTATGCAGCTCTACCAGTGATTTTAGCTTATTTCCCCCTTGTTTATTCAATATATTTCAGTAGGTATTATATATGATTTTATATTTTAGATCATAATGTTTAGTGCTAGTAATGGCTTGTTGTACTTTATTTTATACTAGAATTAACACCGTTGTACCTAGGGGCGTTCATGGTAGGTTAACTGTATCGTTTAACTTAAATAGTCAATTAACCGTTATAACGGTTGTTAAATTTTGCTGACCGTAACACAAACGTTAAGAAACGATTAGCCATTAAGACACGGTTAACCGACGGTTCGGTAATAGGTTAACCAATAACTTATTAGATTTTTTTTCACATGTTCTTTTGAGAATAATGAAACTGTCTCTCTCATAAATATTATATAAAAATGTTTAGAAAATTTTTTTAAATAGTGAGATTCTAAAAACTAAATTCATACTTAATTTAAAAAAAATTACCTACATACTACAAAGTTCCAACACAACACAAAATGCACAAATTTCATACTTAGTTTAAAGTTTCAACAGTGTTCAACACATAGCAACACATATCAAAGTTCAGGACATAGAAATACACCATTAAAGTTTTAATGACAAATGTTTAACTAATATAAAAAACATAGGTTAAATGAAATTTCAATGAGTTAGTACCACAAGCCACAAAAGTTAACTCTATAATCAAATCACTCAAGGTCTTCAATGATTTATATATGTATAAATCATTTAAAAACAGTTAACCTATAGGTTAATTATTTGTCGAAATTCGTAATTGTAATCTTTAACCATCATTTTTAACGGTTCGATTAACTAAAATCATTTAATCTTAACTGTTCGATTAATTAACTTTTAAAATGTAACGATTATACCACTTAACGATAACAATTAAAGTTAATTATGCACACCCTTAATTGTACGTCCGCCAATGTCCTAACTCAAAATTCAGTATGGCCTCCACTTATGCTTATGAAACCCCATCCCCAAGTCACCAATTCCCAAGCACCTCCACCTCCACCTCCACCTCCACCTCCACCTCCGTATTCGGGGTGTTGCACTTTTAGTCATCAACAAACACCAATATATATAGATAGAAATACCACCAATATACATTAACCTCATAGATAATATAAAAGCTTAGCGCAATTTTTGCCCCTTAATGTTTATCATTTTTTTTTAACTTGGTACCTAAAGTTTTTTTTAGACTCTTGTGCCCCTAACGTTTGTATTATTAACCGTTTGCACCATTCTGTTACCCTTATTATTAAAAAAAAATTCAGCCAATAACACCGCGCCACGTTATCCCCTCTTTGACTAAGTCAACCCCGTAGTTTTATTTAAAGGGTAAATGACATGGAAGTCTGTTAGGTTTATTTTTTGTTCAATTTAGTCACTGATAAGGTCTATTTTTACCGTAAATTGATTCTTATTTGTTTCTAAATTTTATAATTTAGTCCAATATTAGTTATTATTAATAATATTATTTTATTTAAGGGTAAACTACATAAATGACCATCATACTATTGGAAAAGTCGCGATTTGACCACCTTACTTTTTTTTGAAGCAATTAAACCATCAAACTATTTAAATGGTATCAATGTGACCACTAGATGTTAAAAATAACAGAAAAGTTGACGGAATTGTTAAATAAAATTGGTATAATTACACATTTGGTCCTTGTTATTTACACATTCTATCAATTTAATCTTAATTTATATTAATAAAATTAATTAATTATTTAATTAGGTAGTGACACGTGTTAACACCTTATTGGAGGACTTTAATTATTTATATTTGATTTAATAAATTTATTTCCCTCCTCCAATCAGGTGGTGACATGTGTCACCACCTATTTAGAGGAGAAAAAGCAAATTCAAGCAATATGCTTGATAGGGGAATCAAACCCATGACACATAGAGTGACTAGCAATAGCACAACCACTGCACCAAGCCCAACTTTGTATTTAAGTTTACTCCATTAGATATACATGTCTTATTTTATTTACATTTATTCTTTTAATTTAACATATATAATCATCGAATTAATTTCACATATATATCCCTAAATCCAAAACCCTAAACACTAATTTCACATATATAATCATCAAATTAATTTCATATAAATAACCCTAAATGCTAAATTTAAACTACAAACCCTAAATGCTAAACCTCAAACCCTAAATATTAACCAAAAGTGTTTATGGTTTTAGTATTTAGTGTTTGGGGTTTAGGGTTTAACATTTAGCATTTAAGGTTTAGGGTTATTATGTGAAATAAATTCGATGATCGTGAAATTAGAGTTTAGGGTTTGGGGTTTGAAGTTTAGAGTTTAGTATTTAGTTTTTTGGGTTTATGGTTTAGCATTTAGTTTTGGGCTTTAGGGTTTAGCATTTAGTATTATATATTTGAAATTAGTTTGATGATTATATATGTTGAATTAAAAGAATAAATGTAGAGAATAAGAGATATATATCTATTTGAGTAAATACAAGGTTGATTTTGGTGCAGTGGTTGTGTCGCTGCTAGTTACTCTATATGTCCTGGGTTCGATTCCCCTGCCAAGCATATTGCTTGAATTTGCTTTTTCTCCTCTAAATAGGTGTTGACACATGTCACTATCTAATTAAATAATTAATTAATTTTATTAATTTAAAATTAGGATTAAATTGAAAGAACGTGTAAATTACAAGGACCAAATGTGTAATTATACCCCTATTTTTTTAACTGCCACGCCATCCTACCGTTAAGCTCTAACGGCTGGTGGTCACATTGATACCATTTAAATAGTTTGGTGATTTAATTGCTTCGAAAAAAAGTAAGATGGTCAAATCGCGACTTTTCCAATAGTATGGTGGTCATTTATGTAGTTTACCCTTTATTTAAATGTGAACAATTTATAAAAACAAATAAAATTAAGTATTTTAATATTAAATTAGAAATTTTTAGATAAATTAAATTACCTAAAATTGACCCCAATAATTAATTTTTCGAATTATATTATTTTTAACAAAATTTTAATTATAAACGAATTATATTATTTTTGAGAAAAAAATCAAATTATATCCGATTCATATTACAATTATATTCGAATTTTGCTAAATTCAAATTGTATTTTTTTGAGCAAAATTTGAATTATATTTCAATTATATTCGAATTATTAATTCAAATTTTTCTATATTTGAAATAGATTTTTGAGAAAAATTCAAATTATATTTGAATCATGTTCGTATTATATTTGAATCATGTTCATATTATATTTAAATCATATTCCAATTATATTTGAATTTTGCTATATTCGAAATATATTTTTCTAGCAAAATTTAAATTATATTCGAATCATATTCATATTATATTTGAATCATATTCGTATTATATTCAAATCATATTCTAATTAATAATTCAAATTTTGCTAAAAATATAATCTGAATTTTGCTAAAAACAAATATAATTCGAATTTAGCAAAAATTGAATTAATAATTCTAATATAATTGAAATATGTATGGTTCGAATTTTGCTCAAAAATATAATTCAAATTTGAATATAACTGGGATATGATTCGAATATAATTCAAATTTTGCTAAAAAAAATATAATTTAAATAAGTAATTGTTGGGATCAATTTTAGGTAATTTAATTTATCTAAAAATTTACTAATTTCATATTAAAATATTTAATTTAATTTATTTTTATTTTTATTAAATATTAACATTTAAATAAAATAATATTAATAATAATAACAAATATTGAATTAAATTATAAAAATTAGAAATAAATAGGGGTAAGTTTTAGGTAAAATAGACTTTTCAATGACTAAATTGAACAAAAAAAACCTGACTGACTTGACTTGTCATTTACTCTTTAAATAAAACAAGGTAGGTTAACTTAGTCAAAGAGGGGATGACGTGGTGTGATGTGATTGGCTGAAAATTTTTTTAACGGCAAGTGTAACGAAATGGGGGCAAAACAGGTAACGGTGCAAACGTTAGGGGGCACAAGAGCTCGACAAAATTTTAGGTTTCAAGTTGAGAAAAGTAGTAAACTTTAGGGGGCAATAAGCCTTTGATTACTAACATTTTAACATCAAATTACAAAGGAATATGGTTTCTTGATGCACTTTATGTAACAATAGTTCATATACTCATCTGCTTTCTTGTCGGAAAAAAAACCCAAGAAAACAAAGAGTTTTAATATCAGAAATCAAAGGGAATGAAATATACAAAACAAAAGAGTATACTTTTCCGGATTTGAAAACTTTTGGCATGAATTCTGCACAACGAGTGGTACAATCGTAGATCATCCCCAAGTAACGGAGTAAACATCTCGCCTTGCAGACTTGGTTGCATAAGTTGAGAAGAAGAGGGAAGTTCTCTTTGCGTCATTTCGTCGAACACGTATATTTACAAGTATTTCCTGGATTTGATGGTGATGGAAAGGGTAAGGGTAAGGGTAATGGCACTGGAAATAGTGTTACTGATGGGGGTGGTGCAGGAGATGGAGGAGGCGATTTGATTTTAGGGAGTGCATCTATTTCTTAAGGAACCTGTTGATTTTCAAAGGGCTCATTGGGATATTCAGATTTTTTTGGAAAATCCAGATTCTAAAAATTGAGAAATTTTCGCGTGAAAGTTTTGGACTTCTAATCATAAGGGCGATCAAATTTAGAAAACAAAGAAATGTCTTTACCATTTGACTTGGGAAATGTAACGAACTGTTTTAATTAAAGTTAAAAACGGTGTCGTTTTATTATGCTTTTAGTTTTATGAAGTGTTGTTTTATATTTTAAAATAAAAACATTAAAGTTGTAGGTTTTTCGCTATGGAATGATTGAATTTCTGATTTCTCTCCCCAAATTCTGCTTATGTCGTCTCCCTTTGCTATTCTACTTTCTCATCCCTTTTAATTTTTCTTCCTTGGTTTGAGTTATTACAAAGGCATTCAAGCTCAAGATCTTGGCTTAAATTGTCAAAAATGTGATAATTGACTGAGGAAATTGCGAAGGAACTGCTGGAAGGATTAGCTATTATATGGGATAAAGCGTTTGATCAAGTCTTTGGGCCTTCAAAAAGAAAAGAGAAACAAGATTTCCAGCCTGAGTTAGTAAATTCAGAAATCGCAGACTCTGTGATAGCTAAGGAATCAGATAAATCATCTTTGGTGACCAATTTCGTAGAATCGAATGTTCAAGTCTCGACTGTTGAATAAACTTTAAATGTTGCTTTTAGTGAGTCTAACATTTAGAAGTTATGAGGAAAATAAAAGGTCAAGAGTCTTAGTAGATGAAAGGCCAAAGGATGATATAGGAGTTAGTGGTCTTTATGGTTTTTAATAGAATTTATTGTTTTTCAGTTTTTTTAACATAACAAGTGCCTAGTGTTTATATAAAGGCCTCGTTGATTTCATTTGAAATAAGGAATGAGCAGAAAAGATATAAAAGAGTAAAACAGTTATCCTGAGTTATTTTGATTTCAGTTCTTCAAATTGGCATCAGAGCCAATGACGAATGTAACGGGTCAAATGCCGCTACCACGACTAACGAAAGCGAACTACGGGAACTAGAGCATTCAAATGAAAGCTCTTCTCGGATCTCAAGATGCGTGGGAGGTGGTCGAAGAAGGTTTCGAAGAACCAACAACTACCACGGGATATACAGCGGCTCAAACCAAGGCGTTGAAAGAGGCGCGATCGAAGGATAATGCGACACTATACATGTTGTTCCGAGCCGTTGATGAGTCGGGCTTTGAGAAGATTGCCGGTGCAACTACTTCAAAAGAAGCGTGGGGCATTTTAGAAAAAGTGTTCAAAGGAGTCGATCGAGTCAAGCAAGTGTGTCTCCAAACTCTTCGTTGAGAGTTGGAAGGCATGAAGATGAAAGAGTCGGAAAGTGTATCCGACTACATCATGCGTGTACAAGCCGTGGTGAACCAACTCATTCGTAATGGTGAAACATTAACCGATGCGTGAGTTGTGGAGAAGATTTTGAGATCATTAACCAAAAATTTTGAGAATGTTGTGTGCATGATAGAAGAGTCAAAGGACCTTGCGACGCTCACAGTCGACGAGCTCGCCGGTTCTCTCGAGGACCACGAACAACGTAAGAAGAAAAAGAAGGAGGAGACACTCGAGCGAGCACTTCAAACCAAGGCATCAATCAAAGACGAAAAGGTACTCTATTTTCAAAATTTTCGAGGTAGAGGGTGTGGTCGTGGAGGTCGTGGCAATGGCCGCGGTGGTCAAGGCGGTAGTCATAAAGGGTTATATAAGGAGAAGGGACAGTCGAGCCAACCAAATTGGCATGGAAGAGGACGCGATCGAGGAAGAGGTGACCGATCAAACTATTCCAACATCGAGTGCTACAAGTGTTACAAGTATGGTCACTACGCGAAGGATTGCAACTCCGACAAATGTTATAATTGTGGTAAAGTGGGGCATTTTGCAAAAGATTGTCGAGTCGATAAAAAGGTAGAAGAAACAACCAACCTAGCCTTGGAAGACGAAGTGAATGAAGGCTTTCTCTTGATGGCTCAAAATGAAGTCAACGTCAACAATGACACTCTGTGGTACCTCGACTCGGGCGCAAGCAACCATATGTGCGGTCATGAGTACCTATTCAAAGAGATGCAAAAGATTGAAGATGGTCATGTGTCGTTTGGGGATGCATCAAAAGTGGAGGTCAAAGGCCGAGGTACAATTTGTTACTTACAAAAGGATGGCTTGATAGGGTCAATCTAAGATGTTTATTACGTACCAGATCTCAAGACCAATATTTTAAGCATGGGGCAACTCACGGAGAAAGGTTACTCGGTACTTTTGAAAGACCGAGTACTACACTTGAAGAACAAGCAAGGGTGTCTGGTTGCTCGAGTCGAGATGGGCAGAAATTGGATGTACAAACTGAATTTGAGAAGCTTGTGAGAAAAATGTTTGCGAGTTGACGTAGAAAACAAGGCATCGTTGTGGCATCTCCACTTTGGTAACCTATATCATGGTGGTCTAAAAGAGTTAGCAAAGAAGAACATGGTGCACGGGCTTCCGGACATGGATTATGAGGGCAAATTTTGTGAAGCATGTGTGCTTGGCAAGCAAACGAGAATCTCGTTTCAAAAGAAGGCAGAATATCGAGCTAAACATCCTCTCGAGTTGATTCATACTGACATATGTGGACCAATCACCCCCGAATCTTTCAGTGGTAAAAGGTATTTCATTTCCTTTATCGATGATTTCTCACGAAAAACTTGGGTTTATTTTCTAAAAGAAAAATATGAGGCATTTGAGGCGTTCAAAAAGTTCAAAGTGATGGTGGAGAAGGCAACAGGTAGACACATCAAAGCCGTACGATCCGATAGAGGTGGCGAGTATACTTCGACGGCTTTCATGGAGTATTGTGAGGTGCAAGGCATAAGGAGATTTCTAACCGCACCGTACTCTCCTCAACAAAACGGTGTGTCTGAGAGGAAGAACCGGACCATTCTAGACATGGTTCGATCAATGCTCAAAAGCAAGAAAATGCTGAAGCAATTCTGGGCAGAAGCTGTGCAATATGCAGTCTATGTGCAAAATCGATGTCCACATGTGAAGTTAGATGATCAAACACCACAAGAGGCATGGAGCAGCCAAAAGCCGACAATTTCCCATCTCAAAGTGTTCGGTAGTGTGGCTTATGCAGACGTACCGGATCAACGAAGAATGAAGCTCGAAGACAAAAAGCAAAAGGTATATTTTTATTAGGTATGATGAGAAGACAAAAAGGTACAAGCTACTCGATCCAATAAGCAAGAAGGTGACAGTGAGTCGTGATGTGCGAGTAAACGAAGCAAGCGAGTGGGACTGGAACAATTCGACAGAGGTTATTATCGAAGTTGGAGAATCATCAGTCGCTGCACCAACAAGCATACCAACAAACTCTGAAACTACCGATGATGAAGATGAACCACGACAACCCAAAATGTGAAGTTTGCAAGAATTGTATGATTCGAAAAATGAGGTACACCTTGTATGTCTTTTGGCAGATGCTGAAAATATCAGCTTTGAAGAGGCTTTGCGAGACAAGAAGTGGGAAACTGCCATGAATGAGAAGATTAAGGCGATTGACCGCAACAACACATGGGAGCTAACAGAATTGCCGAAAGGAAGTCAGCCTATTGGTGTGAAGTGGGTGTTCAAGAAAAAGATGAATGCTCAAGGCGAGATAGAACGGTACCAGACGCGACTTGTTGCGAAGGGATACAAGCAAAAGGCAGGTATCGACTACGACGAGGTGTTTACCCCCGTTGCAAGAATGGAGACAATTCGATTACTCATTTCACAAGCTGCTCAATTCAAATGGCTGATATTTCAAATGGATGTCAAGTCGACATTCTTGAATGGTGTGCTTGAAGAAGATGTCTACATCAAACAACCACCTGGGTACATGAAATTCGGAGAAGAGAAGAAGGTGTTAAAATTGAAGAAGACGCTTTACGGGTTGAAGCAAGCACCGCAGGCATGGAATACACGTATCGATACATATTTCAAGGAGAACGAGTTCAAGAAATGTCCCTACGAGCATGCCCTTTACGTAAAGAAGAATGGAGGTAACGTGTTATTTGTTGCTCTTTATGTCGATGACCTCATTTTTATGGGTAACAATGATGAGATGATAGAAGAGTTTAAGGGCACAATGACACGAGAATTTGAAATGACAGATTTGGGTTTGATGAAGTTTTTTCTTGGTTTGGAGGTTAGACAAGTAGAGACAGATATTTTCCTATCACAGGAGACATATGCAAAAGAAATTTTGAAGAAGTACAAGATGGCAAATTGCAACCCGGTATCAACACCAATGGAACCAGGTGCAAAAATTTCGAAGTTTGATGGAGGAAAACGTGTCGATTCGAGTAGATACTGGAGTTTGGTTGGAAGCCTTCGCTATCTTACATGCACAAGGCCGAATCTTTCATTAAGTGTCGGTATTGTAAGTCGGTTCATGGAGGAGCCGGTTCATTCACATTGGAAGGCGTTGAAGCGAATCCTACGGTACATCCAAGGAACGATGTCACTCGGGTTGTTCTACTCGAAAGCAGAAGATTACAAATTTGTTGGGTACTCCGACAACGATTGGTGCGGAGACATAGACGATCGGAAAAGCACATCGGGATATGTGTTCTTTATGGGAGATATTACGTTTACATGGCTTTCAAAGAAGCAACCGATCGTGACGCTCTCAACATGTGAAGCTGAATATGTGGCAGCATCTTGGTGTGTATGTCATGCGATATGGCTTAGAAATTTGTTGAGCGAGATGAAGCTAAAGCAACTAGATGCAACCGTGATTCAAGTTGACAACAAATCAACAATTGAGTTGGCAAAGAATCCGGTGAACCATGAAAGAAGCAAACACATCGACGTTCGTTTTCACTTTATCCGAGATCATGTAAAGGAAGGAAATGTGGAATTGGTGCATGTGGCGAGTCGGGATCAAGTTGCAGATATCTTCACAAAACTGCTACCGAAAGTACTTCTCGACAAATGCAAGAAGATGATTGGCATGATGGATGGTAGAAGCATTTATGTTTATAGGGGAGTTTTGTTGAATAAACTTTAAATGTTGCTTTTAGTGAGTCTAAAATTTAGAAGTTATGAGGAAAATAAAAGGTCAAGAGTCTTAGTATATGAAAGGCCAAAGGGTGTTATAGGAGTTAGTGGTCTTTATGGTTTTTAATAGAATTTATTGTTTTTCAGTTTTTTTAACATAACAAGTGCCTAGTGTCTATATAAAGGCCTTGTTGATTTCATTTGAAATAAGGAATGAGCAGAAAAGATATAAAAGAGTAAAACAGTTATCCTGAGTTATTTTGATTTCAGTTCTTCAAATTGGCATCAGAGCCAATGACGAATGTAACGGGTCAAATGCCGCTACCACGACTAACGAAGGCGAACTACGAGAACTGGAGCATTCAAATAAAAACTCTTCTCGGATCTCAAGATGCGTGGGAGGTGGTCGAAGAAGGTTTCGAAGAACCAACAACTACCACGGGATATACAACGGCTCAAACCAAGGCGTTGAAAGAGGCGCGATCGAAGGATAATGCGACACTATACATGTTGTTCTGAGCCGTTGATGAGTCGGGCTTTGAGAAGATTGCCGGTGCAACTACTTCAAAAGAAGCGTGGGACATTTTAGAAAAAGTGTTCAAAGGAGTCGATCGAGTCAAGCAAGTGTGTCTCCAAACTCTTCGTTGAGAGTTGGAAGGCATGAAGATGAAAGAGTCGGAAAGTGTATCCGACTACATCATGCGTGTACAAGCCGTGGTGAAGCAACTCATTCGTAATGGTGAAACATTAACCGATGCGTGAGTTGTGAAGTAGATTTTGAGATCATTAACCGAAAATTTTGAGAATGTTGTGTGCATGATAGAAGAGTCAAAAGACCTTGCGACGCTCACAGTCGACGAGCTCGCCGGTTCTCTCGAGGACCACGAACAACGTAAGAAGAAAAAGAAGGAGGAGACACTCGAGCGAGCACTTCAAACTAAGGCATCAATCAAAGACGAAAAGGTACTCTATTTTCAAAATTTTCGAGGTAGAGGGTGTAGTCGTGGAGGTCGTGGCAATGGTCGCGGTGGTCAAGGCGGTAGTCATGAAGGGTTCTATAAGGAGAAGGGACAGTCGAGCCAACCAAATTGGCATGGAAGAGGACGCGATCGAGGAAGAGGTGACCGATCAAACTATTCCAACATCGAGTGCTACAAGTGTTACAAGTATGGTCACTACGCGAAGGATTGCAACTCCGACAAATGTTATAATTGGGGTAAAGTGGGGCATTTTGCAAAAGATTGTCGAGTCGATAAAAAGGTAGAAGAAACAACCAACCTAGCCTTGGAAGACGAAGTGAATGAAGGCTTTCTCTTGATGGCTCAAAATGAAGTCAACGTCAACAATGACACTCTGTGGTACCTCGACTCGGGCGCAAGCAACCATATGTGCGGTCATGAGTACCTATTCAAAGAGATGCAAAAGATTGAAGATGGTCATGTGTCGTTTGGGGATGCATCAAAAGTGGAGGTCAAAGGCCGAGGTACAATTTGTTACTTACAAAAGGATGGCTTGATAGGGTCAATCGAAGATGTTTATTACGTACCAGATCTCAAGACCAATATTTTAAGTATGGGGCAACTCACGGAGAAAGGTTACTCGGTACTTTTGAAAGACCGAGTACTACACTTCAAGAACAAGCAAGGGTGTCTGGTTGCTCGAGTCGAGATGGGCAGAAATCGGATGTACAAACTGAATTTGAGAAGCTTGCAAGAAAAATGTTTGCGAGTCGACGTAGAAAACAAGGCATCGTTGTGGCATCTCCACTTTGGTCACCTATATCATGGTGGTCTAAAAGAGTTAGCAAAGAAGAACATGGTGCACGGGCTTCCGGACATGGATTATGAGGACAAATTTTGTGAAGCATGTGTGCTTGGCAAGCAAACGAGAATCTCGTTTCAAAAGAAGGCAGAATATCGAGCTAAACATCCTCTCGAGTTGATTCATACTGACATATGTGGACCAATCACCCCCGAATCTTTCAGTGGTAAAAGGTATTTCATTTCCTTTATCGATGATTTCTCACGAAAAACTTGGGTTTATTTTCTAAAAGAAAAATATGAGGCATTTGAGGCGTTCAAAAAGTTCAAAGTGATGGTGGAGAAGGCAACAGGTAGACACATCAAAGCCGTACGATCCGATAGAGGTGGCGAGTATACTTCGACGGCTTTCATGGAGTATTGTGAGGTGCAAGGCATAAGGAGATTTCTAACTGCACCGTACTCTCCTCAACAAAACGGTGTGTCTGAGAGGAAGAACCGGACCATTCTAGACATGGTTCGATCAATGCTCAAAAGCAATAAAATGTTGAAGCAATTCTGGGCAGAAGCTGTGCAATATGCAGTCTATGTGCAAAATCGATGTCCACATGTGAAGTTAGATGATCAAACACCACAAGAGGCATAGAGCAGACAAAAGCCGACAGTTTCCCATTTCAAAGTGTTCGGTAGTGTGGCTTATGCACACGTACCGGTTCAACGAAGAACGAAGCTCGAAGACAAAAGCAAAAGGTATATTTTTATTAGGTATGATGAGAAGACAAAAGGGTACAAGCTACTCGATCCAATAAGCAAGAAGGTGACAGTGAGTCGTGATGTGCGAGTAAACGAAGCAAGCGAGTGGGACTGGAACAATTCGACAGAGGTTATTATCGAAGTTGGAGAATCATCAGTCGCTGCACCAACAAGCATACCAACAAACTCTGAAACTACCGATGATGAAGATGAACCACGACAACCCAAAATGTGAAGTTTGCAAGAATTGTATGATTCGAAAAATGAGGTACACCTTGTATGTCTTTTGGTAGATGCTGAAAATATCAGCTTTGAAGAGGCTTTGCGAGACAAGAAGTGGCAAACTGCCATGAATGAGGAGATTAAGGCGATTGACCGCAACAGCACATGGGAGCTAACAGAATTGCCGAAAGGAAGTCAGCCTATTGGTGTGAAGTGGGTGTTCAAGAAAAAGATGAATGCTCAAGGCGAGATAGAACGGTACCATGCGCGACTTGTTGCGAAGGGATACAAGCAAAAGGCAGGTATCGACTACGACGAGGTGTTTGCTCCCGTTGCAAGAATGGAGACAATTCGATTACTCATTTCACAAGCTGCTCAATTCAAATGGTCGATATTTCAAATGGATGTCAAGTCGGCATTCTTGAATGGTGTGCTTGAAGAAGATGTCTACATCAAACAACCACCTGGGTACATGAAAGTCGGAGAAGAGAATAAGGTGTTAAAATTGAAGAAGACGCTTTACGGGTTGAAGCAAGCACCGCAGGCATGGAATACACGTATCGATACATATTTCAAGGATAACGGGTTCAAGAAATGTCCCTACGAGCATGCCCTTTACGTAAAGAAGAATGGAGGTAACGTTTTATTTGTTGCTCTTTATGTCGATGACCTCATTTTTATGGGTAACAATGATGAGATGATAGAAGAGTTTAAGGGCACAATGACACGAGAATTTGAAATGACAAATTTGGGTTTGATGAAGTTTTTTCTTGGTTTGGAGGTTAGACAAGTAGAGACAGGTATTTTCGTATCACAGGAGACATATGCAAAAGAAATTTTGAAGAAGTACAAGATGGAAAATTGCAACCCGGTATCAACACCAATGGAACCAGGTGCAAAAATCTCGAAGTTTGATGAAGGAAAACGTGTCGATGCGAGTAGATACTGGAGTTTGGTTGGAAGCCTTCGCTATCTTACATGCACAAGGCCGGATCTTTCATTAAGTGTCGGTATTGTAAGTCGGTTCATGGAGGAGTCGGTTCATTCACATTGGAAGGCGTTGAAGCGAATCCTACGGTACATCCAAGGAAAGATGTCACTCGGGTTGTTCTACTCGAAAACAGAAGATTACAAATTTGTTGGGTACTCCGACAACGATTGGTGCGGAGACATAGACGATCGGAAAAGCACATCGGGATATGTGTTATTTATGGGAGATATTACGTTTACATGGCTTTCAAAGAAGCAACCAATCGTGACGCTCTCAACATGTGAAGTTGTATATGTGGCAGCATCTTGGTGTGTATGTCATGCGATATGGCTTAGAAATTTGTTGAGCGAGATGGAGCTAAAGCAACTAGATGCAACCGTGATTCAAGTTGACAACAAATCAACAATTGAGTTGGCAAAGAATCCGGTGAACCATGAAAGAAGCAAACACATCGACGTTCGTTTTCACTTTATCCGAGATCATGTAAAGGAAAGAAATGTGGAATTGGTGCATGTGGCGAGTCGGGATCAAGTTACGGATATCTTCACAAAACTGCTACCGAAAGTACTTCTCGACAAATGCAAGAAGATGATTGGCATGATGGATGGTAGAAGCATTTATGTTTATAGGGGAGTTTTGTTGAATAAACTTTAAATGTTGCTTTTAGTGAGTCTAAAATTTAGAAGTTATGAGGAAAATAAAAGGTCAAGAGTCTTAGTAGATGAAAGGCCAAAGGGTGATATAGGAGTTAGTGGTCTTTATGGTTTTTAATAGAATTTATTGTTTTTCAGTTTTTTTAACATAACAAGTGCCTAGTGTCTATATAAAGGCCTTGTTGATTTCATTTGAAATAAGGAATGAGCAGAAAAGATATAAAAGAGTAAAACAATTATCCTGGGTTATTTCGATTTCAGTTCTTCATCGACAACTAAAATCTCCGCTGCAGTGGGGTTTAGTGACCGTTTGTTGGAACCACCACTGGTTCAAGGTGAAGTACCAATAGAGTTGGTTGAGACAGAACAAGAACCGTTGGTAACAGACTCTATTGAATTCAAGGTGTTTGACGAATTATCGGTGATAACATATGTGGAGTCCTATGATTTTGATGGTTCATTTAATGGGTTGCTAGAGGTACCACAGAATCAAGGTATACTGTTGGATTCACCTGTGGTGATGAGAGGGATGCATCCAAGTGAAATTAGGGTGTTCGATGGAAGGCTGCCACGGATGAAGGATGCAGTATTGAGTATTAGGAAATTTGTTCATTTGGTTGCCGACTGTCCATTTGATCGAGGTAACTGTTTGAATGAGTTTTTAAATATGTTTAATGATGAATGGGTCAAGTACAGTCTTCCTAAGGTGTTAATACATTCTTTTGATCCGGAGGAAGTGAAACTACAATATGTTATTGTCGTGATATTTTAAATACCTTCGTTAATGAATTTGAGTCTGGAAAATATGTGTCATGATACAATAACTCAAATTGGACAATTGTATTAGTTCATGGACATTTTTAACAAGCTCGACTATCGCTTGTTAAGAGGTACTTTACTGCTATGTTAGTTTCTCGAAGCTTTTTGGCATTTTGTTGGAACAAGACACTTGAAAGGAGGAGTGAATGATCAAGCGAGGGTCACAACTGATGTTGAAGTGGAGAGAATTGTTTTTAATGAGTTGTGTCTTATTATCGGCAATGATCATGCAGTTTGGGAAGGTGATGGATAAACTACAACTAGAGGAGATGGTTTACTCGCTGTCGATTTGTGCGACATTCAAAATGGTGTAGTTATGGTCATGGAGATAGATTCAAGAGCTTCAATGGCTGAGGGAACATATATGCTGAAGAAACCTTAATGCAAGGTGAAAATTCTCGGTATGATTAATGAGGAATTCTTGGTGAGATTTGGACTAGAGAAGAGAACTAGGAAGGTTGTAAATGAAGCTGAAAATGAAACATGTAGTAGAAATACCACACTCAAATTTCAGCGGCAAAAAGGCATTCAAGTTGTTATACAACCAATTACCAATAGAAATACTGGTAATGTTCATGGTAAGTAGAGAGCAAGGGCGGGTGTTGATGAAAGTAGGGAATTATGTGAGCTGAAATATAAGAGCTACTGCATTTGGCATGAAGAAAATACAGAAGCAATGCAAGATTTCATGGGGAAGAAAATCAAGAATCAACTTTTTGTGGCCATAACATATTTCCCTAGTGTTTCAAAAATACCAACCCAAAACAAGTTGTCTGGTGATCTAAAACAAAAGATTCATGAATTTGAGCGTGTCCTTGGTAAAAGTGCTATAGATCCTGATCTTCTACGAGAGATTCAGAAGAAGTCACAAAGGATGGAAGTTCTGATCGAAAGGGTCAAATCAGTTACTTCGAATTGTAATGATGTTGACAAGAAATTGAGGCAAATATTTAACTTGATCGGGGATGAAGCTAACTTTCACATGAAGCAGAGTGCCTTTGCTTTACCAACTTGCTGTTCAAACAATGTCCTAGAGTATGCACTACATTTCTACGAGGTTAACTGTGGAATATTTCAGAAACCATTTGTTTGATAAGAAGTTGTCTGAAAAATATTCTGACCCCACATTGCAACATTATGTATTTGTCCATCAATACTTCCTTATCAACAATGAGAAAATACTCACACTTGGATACAAAGAATTTACTGCAAAGATAGCTTGTGTAGATGCACAGGTTTCCAACGACAATGTTGTAGAAAATGGGAATAATCAAGATATTGAAGCTAAGGGTTCCTCTATCTACATCAAAGGTTTGCCATGGAATGCTATGCCTACCACGATGGAGAATGAATTTAAGAATTTTGGACCTATTAAGGCTAGAGGTATTCAAGTTCGAAATCAAAAGGGGTTCTGTTTTGCTTTTGTGGAATTTGAAATGGCTAGTTCTATGCAAAGTGTTGTAGTGGCTTCACCAAGTAATCATTCCTTCTATTCTATAGTGTTAGTACACTGGAAACATTTTGTTGCTTCAGTGATTTTCACTCTTGAGAAGTTTTCTGATAATATCTACTTGGAGGATCTCACAAGAAGATATCTCAGTGATCTAGATAGAGTCACAGTTAAAGAGGTGAGAAGGGCTTATGAAGATATTATTCATGGTATGCATGTGATTCCTTCTAATTCGGAGATGTTACCTTGGCTTCTAAAGAAACCACCTTATATTATCATAGGTGTTGGAGTATTGGTAATGGAAAGCTTGGAACATGCAATGAAAAGAAATGCACCGATTATTGTCGAGTACTTAAGTAGAGCTGTTATTTGTGATTCTCATCTTATGACTGATCCAAGAACTGATGATTTTGATGTGTCTTCATGCATTGAGAGGGGTCCTGAAGATGTTAGTGTGTCTCCTGAAGAGGTTAACTACATCAATTCACATATAATTTCTGCTCTTGTTGATGACCTAACTTAGAGAAATGCTAGAACTTTTGACCCAAGAGGGAGTTATATAGTAACGTTTACAATGACGAAACTTTTGCAGCACTGTATGGAGAAGGAATTTCAAAGAATTGGGTATTTACCATCATCAAAACAACACAAGAATGTAGCAGCTGTTCGACATGATTTCATCAATTCTTCAACTTCTAAAAACAAGTTGAAAGCATTTCTGTGGGTTCTCGAGTCAAGCTTAGCTAAGGCTGAAAGAGCTTTGGGCAATGTTTGGTCAAACCATTTAAAGAAAGAAAAGACGATCCGAGGTTGCCCAATAACTTGTGCTTCAAGGGCCTTGGCTTATTGTCTTTTCATTTAATCCTTGAGGACAAGGATTATTTCGAGGGGAAGTTTTGTAACGAACCATTTTAGTTAAAGTTAAAAACGGTGTCGTTTTATTATGCTTTTAGTTTTATGAAGTGTTTTCGTTTTATATTTTAGGATAAAACATCAAAGTTGTAGGTTTTTCGCTATAAAATGAATGAATGAATTTCTGGTTTCTCTCCCCAAATTCTGCTTCTGTCGTCTCCCTTTGTTTTTCTACTTTCTCATCCCTTTTAATTCTTCTTCCTTGATTTGAGTTATTACTGGAAAAATACTAGGATTCGTATGAAATTTTAGAAGCTTCAATAATCTAAGAAAATTCATATTCAAAACCGAATGTGACAGATCCATGGACTTGAAGTGCAACGAGAACAAGCAAAGCAGAGACCAAATTGGCTAGCAAAAACAACTTCATTGTTTTGAAAATGTTTAAGCTTTTGATGAAAAAATAAGCAAGAAAACAAGAAATTTATAGGTCTCGGATCAATTGAAAAATGATGCCTTTGATTGCTCCATAATCGCTAATTAATAGATGATTGATTTTAAAACATTGAAAAAATCTCTCACAAGTTCCAAAATTAAAAATAATATTGAAATATTATTAGTGAATTACTTTACTTTCTAAATATTTGTTCGAGTTTAAATATTGTTAGAATACGAAAAAAATAATCAATTATTTCTGATGAATCATTTACTTGTATTTTTGTTGGCATAAATCATGACTTAATCCATGTAACTATTATTATTTATAAGTTTCATTCATTATCTAGTCATTACAAAATACATAAATGTCAACACAATTTAGAGCAAGTAGTTATAGATTCCTGATGACATCCAATCCCTTCCCATAAGTCCTGAGATCTAATCTCTGTAGGAGCAATTCCCCATTCTCCTCCCTTTAAGTAGAAACAGAGTCGTTTCTGAGATTTTAGTGGCCCAAGGGTAAACCAAAAAAATTAGGCCTCTAATAATAAATAGTAAAAAATGAATTTTAAAAGTAGACTCCTAATAACAAGTATTAGAAAAAAATTAGGCTCATAATAATAAATATTAAAAATGAATTTTAAAAGTAGGCCCCTAATAACAAGTATTAGAAAAATATATGTTTCTAATAACAAATATTAGGGAAAATTAAATTTTAAGAGTATGTTCCTAATAACAAATATTGAAAAAAATCATGTCACTATTGGACCCCTAATAAAAAATATTAAAAAAATTAAATTTTAAGAAAATGTCCTTAATAACAAATATGGGAGAATTGGGCCCCTAATTACAAGTATTAGAAAAAATCGGGTCTAATAACAAGTATTAAAAAAATTAAAAGTATTCCACTAATAATAAATATTGGAAAAAATAGGCCATTAAATTTTAAGAATAGACTCCTAATAATAAATGTTAGAAAAAATTGAGTCATAATAATAAGTGTTAAAGAAATAAATTTTAAAAGTACACCTCTAATAATGAATATTAAAAAATTAAATTATAATATCGAATATTATTAAAAAAATAGGGCCTTGGGCGGGCGCCCCTCCTGCCCATGCCCAGGGACGACACTGGGTAGAAATTGTTAAAAAAAACACACACATAAATGTTTAGGTTAAAGTATAGTAGAAGTCCCTCTACTATACCTAAAAGTTCATTTTAGCCATTCTACTATAAAAATATTATTTTAGTCCTTCTACTATACCTAAAAGTTCATTTGAGTCCCTCTATTGCAAAAAGAAGTATTTTAGTCACTATACGTTTGAAAAGTTAATATTTTAATCCTAAACACTAAAGTTATTGATAGTTGGCTTAAATATTTTGGTTTAAACAATCTTTAGGTCCTCTCAATTTTAAACTAGAGAAAATTAATCTCTCAAAACATTTTTTTGTGAATTTTTACATGAAAATTTAAAACACTCATGAAATCTAAATGCAAAATTAATTCATATTCTAACTTCAAACTACATTGTCTTCACTTACAATAATATTACAATTAAAAGTTAAAATATAAAAAAATATTTTAAATGTTTAATTAGAAAATGCACAAAGTTTTTTCTTAAATTTTTTAGATACGAAGTGAGAGTAAGTGTTTAATTGAAAATGGTGATAAAAAATAATAAAAAATTTAACATTTTATTAAATTTTTAAAATTTTGAAAACATATTATAAAATTATTTTTATTAATTCATTTATTAATAAAGTAAATAATTTATTAATATATGTGTTTAACTTCAATGAAAAGGAAAAATGTACACCACGTTGTCATTTATTAATAAATTATATACTTTAAAAAATTATTATTATTATTATTATTAAAATATATCAAGAGAGTCAATTTGCTCAATTTTAAAACTGATAAGGACTTAAAAGGGTGTTTAAACCAAAATATTTAAGGCAACTATCAATAATTTTAGTGTTTTGAACCAAAATGTTAACTTTTCAAACATACAAGGACGATAAACATCCATCTCAATATACTCAAACCAGTTCGTATCGGTAGCTGAGGTAACTTCTTTCTATTTAGATATTTTTCCTTTGAAATAACCTACCATTGTATCAAACACCTCGAATGCGATTAACCAATTGTCTTCATGAAAAAAAAATCTATATGTTGTCATCTTTACAACTAGTTAACTGTATGTACATATTACATGCATTATTCTTGGTTTTAAAACGAATAAAGGTAGAATAAATTGACCTTTCCAATCCTTCTAGAAACAACAGTTCATCGTACACATCGATGTTTCTAGTAAAGATTTTAGAACTTATAAAAGCACCAATGACCAATAAAAATATAAGTATAGTTGTTTATAAAAAATAGAATTATCAACGTGCTCCAACTATTATTGTACATATCTACCTCTTGCATTATAAAAGCCGAGACAATTAAACTCTTCAATGATGTCATGTATATTGTCACGGGGCCATCACTCTCTTCCCTAAAGACATGTCTAATAAGATGTGCAGCGCCGCCATTTATATATCCTACCTACCCTACTAATAGTCGCTCGGCGTAAAATCGGGCGGTCAAAAGATTTCTTTGATACCACTTGTCACGGGGCTATTACATCAAAAAGTTTACAAATATGACAAAATAACGCCACAAATAAAAAGGTAAATCGAAAAGTTTTATGTTAACTCAAAACAAGAATCATTCCCATAGCAGAAGTTCTTTGTTAACTTATAGCTCATAAATCTACAAATATAAATGGTAAATCGAAAAGTGATTATCGATTATATAAAAAATAAAATTACTCTTTAATAGGAATTATAGAGAAAAAATAGTTTAATATGAGTTGCAATATTTCTTATGGCTCTTGTAATGTATACATTAAAACAACATAAAAAGTTAGCGAAAGAAATTTGAAAAAATATTTGTCACCTCCTTTAGAATGCCGACTTTATTTATATTATACAAAATAAATAATTTTATAAATTAGTAACAAAATAATATATGTCAAAAAGATGTACAATATTAAAAACATAATTTATTAGCTCTAGCCTTTTATAGGCACAATCATTGTAATGTCTGGCTCAACCTCCTCTAACCTCAGGCTTCTTGTAAACTAGTGGCATAATCGAACATTTTTTTGAACACATTATTTTTTTAATTCAAATTGTCAATTACACATTAACTTTTGCACTGCAAATTAAAATTTATGCAGTTTAATATTTGATCCAAGTTATCAACCCAACTAATTATTTTTGACAAAAACTTCTGGAGGATATAAAGATTAGTATTATGTCTCATATTTTCATCTATGTGTGGTAAAAGTTTCACGCGTCTACCAGAATTAGTAACCAACAAAAGACTTTCTAAATTTTCGTATGTGTTGTTATATCTTCCATCGTCAATACTATTACAAAAAACTCTCACCAAATCCTTAAAAAGACGATAAATATTCGTCTCAATATACTCAAACCAATTCGTATAAGCAGTTGAAGAAACTTTTTTATATTTAGACATTTGTCATTTGAAATAACCTATTATTGTATCAAACACCTCGAATGTGATTAACCAATTGTCTTCATGAAAAAGAATCTATATGTTGTCATCCTTACAAATAGTTAACTGTCTTTACATGTTGCATGCAGCATTCTTGATTTTAAAACGAATAAATGTAGAATAAATTATCCTTTTCAATCCTTTCATAAAAAATAATACATCGGTGTTTGCAGTAAAGATTTTAAGACTCATAAAAGCACCAGTGACCTATAAAAATAGAAGTATAGTTGTTTATAAAAAATATAATTATCAACGTACTCCAACTATTGCTATACATATCTACATCTTGCATTGTGAAAGCCGAGACAATTAAACTCTTCAAAAATTTCATGTATATTGTCACGAGGTCATTACTCTCTTCCTTAAAGACATGTCTAATATGATATGCAAAGCCACCATTTATATATCATGCCTACCCCACTCATGGTCGCTTGGCGTAAAATCGGGCGGTTAAAGGATTTCTCTGATACCACTTGTCACGGGTACATTACATCAAAAAGTTTAGAAATGGAACAAAATACGGTAGAAAAATCGCCACAGATAAAAGGATACATAAAAAAGTTTTATGTTAACACAAAGCAAAAATAATTCCCATAAGCAAATAAACTACTAAGTGCATAAGTTTTTTATTAACCCACAGCTCATAAATCTACAAATATAAATGGTATATCGAAAAGTGATTATCACTTGCATAAAAATTTAAAATAAAATTAATTTTTGATACAAATTACAGAGAAAAAACAGTTTAATATGAGTTCTATTATTTCTTACAACTCTTGCAATGCATACTTTAAAAACAACATAAAAAGTTAGCCAAAAAATGGAAAGGATATTTGTCATCTCCTTTAAAATGCCGACTTTATTTATATTCTACAAAATAAATGATTTTATAATTTAGTAACAAAATAATATATGTCAAAAAGATATATAATATCAAAAACATAATTTATTAGCTCTACTTTTTTTATAGTTACTGTCAATTTAATGTTTGAATATGTTCGTAATTGTAAAATATCAGCTTTTTTATTATATGGTTCAACCTCCTCTAATCTCAAAGCTTCTTGTAAACTAGTGACATGATCAAACATCATTTTAAACACATTTTTTTTTTTGGAATTCAAATTGTCAATTACACATTAACTTTTGTGCTGCAAAAATTCCATAAAACTTGAACTTGCCATTTTGTTCTGTCTTGATTAAGTAATCTAACTTTCTAGGAAAAAAGACCTTCTCATCATCGGACCAAGAAAACAGAGTAAAAAATAGAAATTTTGTACCTAAGTGTCTCATGTCATGAAAAAAACATTGGTTATTTAATCTACTATAATTTATAGAAATAAAAAATACAATTTAAATAAATTATTGAAGAATTGTAAATAACTTACATATTTCTTTCATTTAGATTGAATAGAAATATTCATATATCATATGACAAATTAAAATTTATGTCGTTTAACATTTGATCCAAATTATCGGCTCAACCAATTATTTTTTATAAAAACTTCTAAAGGATATCAAGATTAATATTATGTCTCATATTTTCACCTATATGTGGTAAAAGCTTCATGCGCCTACCAGAATTAGTAACCAACAAAAGACTTTATAAATTTTCGTATGTGTTGTTATATCTTCCATCGTTAATACTACTGTAAAAAAACTCACACCAGATCTTTAAAAAGGCGATAAACATTCGTTTCAATATACTCAAACCAATTCGTATCGTTAGTTGAATAAACTTCTTTCTATTTAGACATTTGTCCTTTGAAATAACCTATCATTGTATCAAATACCTTGAATGCAATTAACCAATTGTCTTAATAAAAAAGAATTTATACGTTGTCATCCTTACAAGTAGTTAACTGTTTTTAAATATTCAATGCATCATTCTTGTTTTAAAATGAATAAAAGTAGAATAAATTGGCCTTTTCAATCATTCCTTAAACAACTGTTTGTACATATCGGTGTTTCCAGTAAAGATTTTATTACTCATAAAAGCACCAATGACCTATAAAAATAGAAGTATAGTTGCTTATAAAAAATATAAATTATCAATGTACTCCAACTATTGATGTACATATCTACCTCTTGCATTGTGAAAGCCGAGACAATTAAACTCTTCAATGATGTATGTATATTGTCACGAGGCCATTACTCTTTTCCTTAAAGATATGTCTAATAAAATATGCAACGTCACCATTTATATATCTTGCCTACCCCACTCATGGTCGCTTGGCGTAAAATCGGGCGGTCAAAAGATTACTCTGATACCACTTGTCACGGGGTCATTACATCAAAAAGTTTAGAAATGGAACAAAATACGGTAAAAAATGCCACAGACAAAAGGATGCATCAAAAAGTTTTATGTTAACTCAAAGCAAAAATCATTCTCATAAGCAAATAAACTAATAAGAGCAGAAGTTTTTTGTTAACTTGCAACAAATAAATCTACAACTAGAAATGGTAAATCGAAAAGTGATTATCGCTTACATAAAAAATTAAAATAAAATTACTTTTTGATATGAATTACAGATAAAAAACAATTTAATATGAATTCTAGTATTTCTTACGGCTCTTGCAATGCATACTTTAAAAACAATATAAAAAGTTCTCCAAATAAATTTGGAAGGATATTTATCATCTCTTTTAAAATGTCGACTTTGTTTATATTCTAAAAAAATAAATGATTTTATAATTTAGTAACAAAATTATATATGTAAAAAAAATGTACAATATCAAAAACATACTTTATTAGCTCTATGTTTTTTATAGACACTACTATCATTGTAATGTCTGAATGCGTTCGTGATAAAGCGTACAATATCAACTCTTTTGTTATATGACTCGACCTCCTCTTCTAGCTGAACCTCCTCTAACCTTCAAGTCTCTTGTAAACTAGTGGCATAATCGAACATCATTTTAAACGCACTATTTTTTTGTAATTCAAATTATAAATTACAAATTAACTTTTGGGCTGCGAAAACTTTATAAAAACTTGAACTTGTCAATTTGTTCTGTCTTAATATAGTAATCCAGATTTTCTATGGAAAAACATTCTCATCATCAGACCAAAAAAACAAAGGCAAAAGTAGAAATTTAGTACCTAATATCTCCTGTAATGAAAAAAATATTAGTTATTAAATTTATTATACTTTTTAGAAATAAAAAGTAAAATTTAAATAAATCATTAAGAAATTGTAGATAACTTACATATTTCATTCATTTAGATTAAATTGAAATATTCATATATCATATGGCAAATTAAAATTCATGCCGTTTAGTACTTGATCCAAGTTATCGGTTAAACCAATTATTTTTGACAAAAAAATTTTAGAGGATATCAAGATAACCATTATTTCTCATATTTTCACGTATGTGTGGTAAAAGCTTCACGTGTTTACCAGAATTTGTAACTAACAAAAAACCTTCTAGATTTTCGTATGTGTTGTTATATCTTTCATCGGCAATACTACTGTAAAAATCATTCTTATAAGCAAATAAACTACTAATAGCAGAAGTTTTTTTGTTAACTTGCAGCTCATAAATCTACAACTAGAAATGGTATATCAAAAAGTGATTATCGCTTACATAAAAAATTAAAATAAAATTACTTTTTGATACGAATTACAAAGAAAAAACAATTTAATATGAGTTCTAATATTTCTTACGACTCTTGTAATGCGTACTTTAAAAACAACATAAAAAGTTTGCCAAAAAAAAAATTTGGAAGGATATTTGTCACCTCTTTTAGAATGCCAACTTTGTTTATATTCTAAAAATTAAATAATTTTATTATTTAGTAACAAAATAATATATGTCAAAAAATATACAATATCAAAAACATACTTTATGTTAACTCAAAGCACAAATCATTCACATAAGCAAATAAACTACTAAGAGCAGAAGTTTTATGTTAACTCACATCTCATAAATCTAAAAATATAAATGGTATATCGAAAAGTGATTATCGCTTATATAAAAAATTTAAATAAAATTATTTTTTTGATACGAATTACAGATAAAAATAGTTTAATATGAGTTGCAATATTTCTTACGTCTCTTAGAATGCATACTTTAAAACAACATAAAAAGTTTGCCAAAGAAATTTGGAAGGATATTTTTCACCTTTTTTAGAATGCCGACTTTGTTTATATTTTACAAAATAACTAATTTTATAATTTAGTAACAAAATAAAATATGTTAAAAATATGTATAATATCAAAAACATACTTTATTAGCTCTAGCTTTTTATAAGCACTATTATTGTAATGTCTGAATGCGTTCGTGATAAAGCGTACAATATCAACTCCTTTGTTATATGGCTCGGCCTCCTCTTCTAGCTCAACCTCCTCTAACCTCCAAGCCTCTTGTAAACTAGTGGCATAATCGAATATTATTTTGAACACACTATTTTTTTGTAATTCAAATTGTCAATTACACATTAACTTACAAAAACTCTATAAAACTTGAACTTACAAAAACACAAACGCCGCCAATAACTGGTCTTTAGTGGCGTTTGTTATAAGAAACGCCGCGAAAAGTCAAGCTCTTTAGCGGCGTTTGACGCCGCAAATAACTGGTCTTTAGTGGCGTTTGTTTTACAAACGCCGCAAAAAGTCATGATTTGTGGCAGGGTTTCGAAGCTTAAACGCCGCGAATAATTGGTCTTTAGTGGCGTTTGTAATCACAAACGCCGCAAATAACTAGTCTTTAGTGGCGTTTGTACAAACAAACGTCGCGAATAACATCATGTTTCAAAAAAAATTCAAATAAAAGCATATACTATACAATAATCTAAAATGCATTACATTTAAACAAAAAAGGCGTTATAAAAGTGTCATTTTTCAAACAAAGTAAAGGCGAATAACACCATGGTCCAAAACAAATCTATCTACATTCCTATAATTTCAGCTTCTAGTGGGGAAAGAAAGAACTTGGCTCTCTTCATTGTTGCACCTGAACATTAGCCTGAAGACCTTCAAGGGATCTGTTCTTACGGCCAAGGACAATGGGTCGAAAGGGGCCGACAGTTGTTTCTAATTGAACAAGTGGATCAATTCGTGGAGTAGACATGTGAATAATTCCTGACAAAATCAGTATCTTCATATCAGAAATCATCCCAAATTATACATTGTAAAGCAACTTAAGCGAATAAAAAAACTGAAATTTCAGATAGTATAAAATGTCTAAAATGTGGCCAAAGAAAACTATTCTCATCAAAGCATAAAAGAAAAACAAATAAATAAATTGTGGTGTAAAAAATGACAAGTAAAGAACATTTGGTAAACTGCTGAAGCTAGCAGCTAACTTCAATAAAGACATGTTGTCCATAGTACACTACTGACATACTTCAAAGCATAACATGTTACCATAATGCCTATAACTAATGAACTAGGAGTATAAATAAATGAGGAGGTTTGTGTCAAAATGGAGCGAACTGGTTCAAGTCAAACAGGTGCAGCTGTAGCTTAAGGAACATCATGTGATGAAAAGGAATGGAAATGCATTCATCTAATATGTTTTATATCACCTAGGATGGAAAGAAAGCTAAGCACATAGCAGGCAAATAAAAATATAATAATCTGAGCAAGAGACAATTGTACATATTGTCTACATCCAGCTTTGGCAAGCAAGGGAGCATTCGAAGGTATAAAACCAGAAAATAAAGCACAAGAATACCATGTCACAAGAAAACAAATTGTATAATACATATAGATTTATTAAAATAGTACTTTTATAGAACTTTTAAGGACATCACGACAAAGGAATTCCCAGAAAGTATCAAAGAGAAGGTTGTCAAAGCAACTTGCCTTGGGTAAACTTTCTCGAATTTCAGCAACCAACCATCTGCATGCATAAGATAAGAAACTCATGAATTCTCACAGTTTAAAACCACAGAACACTCATAAGAGATATGTCAGCAAATATATGTTTGAGCCCCCTCTCCCCCCCCCCCCCCCAAAAAAAAAAAATATTTGCAGTCGTTTATAATTCGTAACCCATAATCTAGAAGGTGAACAATATTAAGAAACTGTGTTTCTCTTACTCTTCATTTTTGTTGTTATACCTGACACATATTCGGACATGGGTAAAAAATATAAATATATGATTCTCTAAAAACTCTCCAAATACATGGAAAAACATAGAAAAAATTGAACATAACCGTATTAAACACATATCTATATCCAACACACACCCAGACCGAGAACATAGCTAAGAAACAGTACCTATAATCAAAAGATGGGAATAACCAATGTAGAGTGTTGACAAGAAATTTCACAGCGGCTTGATCTGCAGCTGCAATATTAGTCAAATGAGTGTGCTGAATCTGAATTTCAAGAAAAAATGATTTGGACATGGAAAGTAAATCCTAACAAGAAACAACCAAGTCAAATAAAAAATTTTCCAAGGTAAAAGTAATAAAGAGTGAAACCTTCACGGCAACTTTTTGACCATCATGCGTACGAGCGACATGAACTTGTGCGAGGGAAGCACTAGCTATCGGTTCCGGATCAAATTCATCAAAAACCTGCACATGGAAAGCTAGTCTAAATGTACAAGTATAGCTTCTACAAGTCAAAAGAAACATCAATAACACTTATTATATTGGAGAAAAAAGTTATCCAGTCTTAATAATCAATGAAAAACAATTGAATTCAGCTTACTAAACATTATTTTTTCAAAAAGATACTTACTTTATCAAGCATCTGTCCAAGTTCCTTCTTGAAGACTTCACACACTTGATCGTACGAAGAAACCGGACACTTATTCAACATTGACTCCCTCATTGTAATTACATACTCTTGAGGAACTAGGTACTCCTAAAGAAATAAAAGAAAAAAGAAAAAAATTTGAATCAAAACCCACAAATTCCCTTCACCATTGCTGGCAGCCACAAATTCCCTTCACCAGTGCATCTAAACTAGAAAAAATACCAACCTATGCAAATAGAAGGGGAAAACAATTAATTTCATGTATAAGTATGGAAGCTTCGCTAACATCTGAACAAGAATGGCAGCAACATCAGCAACGTCATAGGACCTCTCTCTAATGTCATCACATATAGCAAGCTTTATTGCAGCCGCTTGATCACTAATTCTCATTGGGAGTATCCCAGGAAAATACAGCAACTCGAGATCTTTCCCAAACCGAACCCATCTTTCAAAAGATGTAAAAGGGATAAAATATGAGTAATTCAAAAAATGCTTTTTCATGACAAACTTTAAACAAATTTCAATTTGTTGTTTTGTCAAAACAAAAGATACTCTTAATGTATATTTATCCGTAAGCGAAATTGTAACACCCCTAAAAAAATATATGCTTATATTTAAAGTTAAGTGAAAAAAAATGAATGAATGAAATAATATGGAGAAGTGTGACAAATGAGTATTGAACCTGCGACCCCTACTTCATGAGCACTTGCCTTAGCCATTTGAGCTAAAGCCATCTTTAATTTTATCTTGCCTTGGTTTTTATCTAACCTTTTGTGTTTCGGTATACAAAAAAAAAAGATTAATTTGAACTACCCACCAACCTAATCAATGCATTCATGTCAGATCTAAAAGAAAAAAAAATACATCTGACTCTAGAAAACTCTGAGTCTTTTCACCTCCCCACCCTTCCGACCAAGCTCAGATCTCTGACCACCGCTCGATCGTGGACGTCACCGCCCACACTGGCGTGACCGCCGCCTCGTCCCGACCAAACTCCGAGCACCACTCGCAGCGTAGTGCTGCCGTTTGCCGTGTAAACCCGACAAAAGGTTCGACGGAAACCCTTGTGCCCGTCGTCACTGCTCCTTGCATTCTCCACCCCCGTTCGCCGTTTGTTCGTGTGACGGACACCAAATCCATATCCCTCACTTCACGGCAAGCAAAACCATAGCCGTTGTTCTTCTTTTGGTTGCTGTTTGAGCCTTCGACGGAGCAGCGTTGCCTTTCGATGGTTATCACGCGTTTTAGGTAATTTCCGACGAGATTTCTTTAGTTGGATTGTTTCTTGGGTTAGCTCGATTAAAGGTTCAGTGTTCTCTTAATTTTTTCGACAGAATTGAACGTTTTGGGGATCACCGACGACTTTTCGGCGAGGTTTCCGGCGAAAACCGTTAGGGTAAGTGAACCGAGTTCAACCCGGTCTAATCTGGTCCGAACCGGTCTGGCCCAAAGCCCAAACCCAGTCAATCCGTCCGACCCGACCCGTTTTCCCGAGTCAACTCAGTGAGTCAGTTCGCCCGAGTTGACTCAGTGAGTCAGCTCACCCGAGTTGACTCAATGAGTCAAACCAGTTGACCAGTGACGTCAGCATGATGTCAGTGTTGACTTGATCGCTGACGTCAGCGTTGACTCTGAACCTGTTGACCGTTGACCTGCTGACGTCATCGTTGACCTGCTGACGTCAGCTTTGACTTTGACCGTTGACAAAAAAAAGTCAAATTTTCCGAAAACTCCTACTTTATGTTTTTCGACGTCCTGAGTCCGTTTTTGAAGCCTGTTTTGCAAAATTATGATCCGAAAGCCTCCGAATCTGGCCTTGAACTCGATCTTCTATATGTTTTAATATTGCAATTAGGAGTACTGTGAGTAAGGACTGAAATGTGAATTTATGTAACTGAAGGTACTCATATCTCCTTGAATACGAATTGTTGATAGACGTCGAATTCGAGTTCGATTACAATTGAATGGGGTTTCATAAATTGACAGCTATAGCTCGGAGTTAAGGTAATACACTACTACCCCTTGTATGCTTTATGTACATGTTGATATCTGGTTAAAGCATGCATGCTTATGATGAGTGTTTTGTGAACCCTGCTTAAGCCGAATTCGGTACGAAAAATAAGTATGAGAGTCAGTAAGATCAAAATACTCGGATAAGAATATTAATAGACTAGGAGTGTCGAAAGTGCTAATAATAATAATAATACAGTTAAATCTGAAACTCTATCAATGGTGTCTAAGAACCAATGTTCAGAATGCGGAGTATGAGATGTTGGATATGAAATTACGAAAATGCCCTTGGAGCATAAGTATGACTAAACTACCCTCTAACTCTGTATAACACATGAATGAGAATTTTCTGGAAATATTGTTGAAATCCTAAGTCGATCCTTATGACAGTAATGAATGATGGAGGTACCAAATGGTAGATTTATCTTAGTCCAAAATAACCGAAATACCCTCCTGAGTTAATCGGTAACTTTGTATTTGACGAAATTTTGGATTTGTTAATAAGACTTAAATAGCTAAGGTTCCCTTAAGTGTTGAGAAATACGACATGTGTGTGCCCATCGCTCACCATATCAATGTAAGGTAGGAAGATCCGCATAAATTGTATGTTTGATTGCTCAAAGTTTAACCGTGTAGTAAAGTATGAGGGCGACCGTTCAGACATACAATTCAGTCAATGTTAAGTTCTGATGCACGCAATTACTCACATCTGAACGTTGGTAAGTATTGTCAAGTTGGGTTATGCCGCATTAAACAAATTCTGGAGGTATGATAAATTGTTAGAGCCCCTGAGAATATAATTTTCGTTCCGATATGATTGTGCCATAGTATAAAATTTGTCATGACAAACAATTAACTAAAAGGCCATGATAGCCTAAATAATCGGAACATCACTGAAAATATCCGATAACTTAAAAGACTTTAATTTAGAAATTCTTGAATATCTGGATAGAAAACTAATGAGCAAATATGATACCCGAGTTCTTTGAACCATTGCTTTCAATATTGGTATAATTACCAGAATGTCTATGAACGTCGAGATGACCATAATGCCCTTGTATGCTTAAAGGACTAAAGTACCCATAAAATTTCTGAACTTTCTAAGATCTCGAAGTATCACCTCCTGAATATATTTGGGTTAAACCGTTAGTATGAACCCCTTTTTAATATGGGCCACGTTTTAGAAATCCGTTTAAGTTGTCGAGAGTTCAATATGTCCCATTCCGTAAATGCCAAATATCTCCAAGAAATGATCTGTCCCACCTAGTGTGTTCCATGTGTGATATATTCTGTTGAGTGGATTGTATAAATATCTAATCATGAATAATATTATGTTTGATGAACTTGATATATGATGACATTCTCTGCCTACCTGATATATGTCTGCTCAATCTGTATACTTGGTATGTGATCGTTTGATCTGTGATGGTATTGTCTGACTGTTTGATGAAATTGTTAGCATGATCTGTTATTTTAACCTATGATGGGATAATCTGTTGTATGATGAATGCTGAAAATGTCTACTCTGCTCAATAGTATGCCCATTTATCTATCAAAAGCATGAACTTCTGTTTCTGATACTCTGAATAAAATATGTCTGTTACATGTATTATGTTACTCATGTTTGGAATCTGAACACCGATTACTGTTTGGGGTATACTGTTGGGTTATGTTATGAAGTGTCTGTAGGTACAGCCCTGATCCAGCTGATAAACCCTTCTGTTAAGCTCCTACGCCCACGGGCCTAGGGTAAGTCTTTCTGGACCTAAGGCATTCCCTTAGGTAGGCTCCTACGCCTCAGGCCTAGGGTAAGACCTTCTGTATGCAGTTCATGGGGAATTGCATTTTGGTGTAAGGTTGGAGGGTAGTTCTTGTAAACTTCTATATGAACATTGAACATTTGCATTTAATCTGTTATGTGCTCATATGATATGATGTTAATTACTTATGTATGTTCGATCTGCAACTTATTAAAACACACTAGTCTTTGTGGTTTAACTTCTCCAACCCGCCACTCTGTTGATTCTCTGAACAATAAGCTCTATTTTAATACTCAGTAACATAGAAAGAACAAACCTTGTTGTCCTCAAGAATAGAGCTTCACTAAATTAGCGAAACATAAATGGAGACAATTATTGCCTGGAACATCTTAAAAATGTTATGCCTACCATATATCTACATGAGCTTATAGCATCTTTTGGTAGTTCTGTATTACTGAGCTTTTCCAAGCTCACGTTATTTTTTTTACTATCGCAGGTTAAAAGAATATAACATGACATAATGTTTGACATCGGTGTTCGGAGTTCCCTCGGTGTTGCCTCTGGAGTACGGTACTGTATAGTTAGTGGGCATGTATGTCATGTATTGTTTCATGTCAGTGTCTGTAAAATACTTTCTGAAATTTTTGTTATGTGTTTAAATGATTTTCCTGAAATTGTATTTTAAACAGAAGTTGATTTTACAGTTTAATAAGTGTTTTGAGAAAAAAATGTTTCATGTGTATTTTTCATTGTGGGTCACTCTTGTGACCCTAATGTGACTTCCTAGGATCCGTTGTAACGCATAGGCGGGTCTAGGGGGTTACATTTAGTGGTATCAGAGCTTAGAGTTGCGTCTTTCTGGGTTGATCGGCCGATCGTCTGTCATAGGGTGTCTGGTCTGCGCATGCCCCTAGATCATAACCGTACTCCTCCGTGCCGAGACTCCGATGTTGAATCTTTTCTTGTAATAAGTGCATCTAACCCTTCTGTCTATAATAGCTTGATCTGTACTGGAAAGGAATATCGGTAATGTTTGTCTACGAATTGGATTAACTTAGTGAATTTGAATCTGGATAGAGAACTTGAGATGGTCTATGCATGTGAAAGTGAAGATCTGAATCAGGTTAAGAATAAGTGTTTGATCATATGAGGTAACCGATATAAGACTGCATGTAAGGTAGCTCGGTGATAATGATATGTTCGAAAATATCCTGATGAAATAAAAATTGATAAATGCAATATGAATCTAAGAGAGAGGTGTCTATGAACCCGGCGAAAGAGTAAACTCGGTAGTTACTCCGTTATACACAAAGAAAACAATTGTATGACCTTTACGTTGAAGGTAAGTGCAAATCATTTAAAACTTTGGTTATGTCGGTTTGGTTTGGAGAAAGACTTCCCTGCATGTGTGGCATGTTGTATAGGTATACATATCACTCCTGACTGACATTCAATGTTACGTCTTGATTTTGGAAGGCTCTGTTGGAAGCCTTGAGTACTCGTCCGAATTTGAGGGACAGTTCTTCATCCGTAAATTGATGGTCAACCTAGAAGAATTATGAATATAATTCTAGGTCGTATGAATGACATCTCTGATAGTTGGGAATGCTTATTATTCTCGATTAAGACCGTTTATGACAAAAGTTATGAGACAAGTGTTCGCTTAGCACCATATGAAGTTTGATAAGAATCTAAATATTTATTTTGATTGGTTGTTAGAGATGTATAATGGGATAACTTTAGGTCTAATGATAGTTTGAGTGACTGAGGAAGCTGCCAGATTGATGTATGACCGTCTGAGAAAGTCCTGAGAAACAAGGATACTCTGATGAGCATACTACAACACGAGTGTGGATGAAAGAATGACTTCTGTATTTCTCTGACTCTGATAAATTTCGAGGACGAAATTTCTTTTAAGGGTGGGAGAGTTGTAACACCCCTAAAAAAATATATGCTTATATTTAAAGTTAAGTGAAAAAAAAATGAATGAATGAAATAATATGGAGAAGTGTGGCCAATGAGTATTGAACCTGCGACCCCTACTTAATGAGCCCTTGCCTTAGCCATTTGGGCTAAAGCCATATTTGATTTTATCTTGCCTTGGTTTTTATCTAACCTTTTGTGTTTCGGTATACAAAAAAAAAGATTAATTTGAACCACCCACCAACCTAATCAATGCATTCATGTCAGATCTAAGAGAAAAAAAAATACATCTGACTCTAGAAAACTCTGAGTCTTTTCACCTCCCCACCCTTCCGACCAAGCTCAGATCTCCGACCACCGCTCGATCGTGGACGTCACCGCCCACACTGGCGTGACCGCCGCCTCGTCCCGACCAAACTCCGAGCACCACTCGCAGCGTAGTGCTGCCGTTTGCCGTGTAAACCCGGCAAAAGGTTCGACGGAAACCCTTGTGCCCGTCGTCACTGCTCCTTGCATTCTCCACCCCCGTTCGCCGTTTGTTCGTGTGACGGACACCAAATCCAGATCCCCCACTTCACGGCAAGCAAAACCATAGCCGTTGTTCTTCTTTTGGTCGCCGTTTGAGCCTTCGACGGAGCAGCGTTGCCTTTCGATGGTTATCACGCGTTTTAGGTAATTTCCGACGAGATTTCTTTAGTTGGATTGTTTCTTGGGTTAGCTCAATTAAAGGTTCAGTGTTCTCTTAATTTTTTCGGCAGAATCGAACGTTTTGGGGATCACCGGCGACTTTCCGGCGAAATCCATTAGGGTAAGTGAACCGGGTTCAACCCGGTCTAATCTGGTATGACTCTTTTACATGTGTTGCTTATTGGATGAATGTTAGTTGCTTAGGAGCTTGCTAGACTCCTTGTTATCTTGCTTTTGGATGGTTTGTGTTGCCATGTTTAGATTGTAATTCATGCCTAAATTGCTTACCTTGAATGTTGGCCATGTGCCTTTGAGGTTGTCTATATGTTGGATGTTGAAGTATGAACTTTGAATGTTTAAATGCCATCTTGAGTCCTTTACATGAGTTCCTTGTTGTTTATACATGTTGGGTGCTTGTATGGATATATAGTGGTATGTAAATGTTGTATGTATGTTTGGTTGGGGTTAGAGAAGTTATAAATTGCATTTAGATTCGAGTCTTGATCGTTTTTTCTAAGTTTGGGAGGTTTTGCTGAGCAGGGGTATCGATACGGTTGGTACGGTATCGATACCACATTCTTGTTCAGGCCTCGTGTATCGATACACTTGAGAGGTGTATCGATACCATTTTGGTCACTGGAGCTACTGTCCATTTTGGTATCGATACGGGCCTCAGGTGTACCGATACCATTTTGGTCACTGGAGCTAATTTCCAGTTCGGTATCGATACCAGCCTCTGGGGTATCGATACCGTGATCTTAGCTTTGACCATGGGAAGTCAACCGTTGGGGAGGGTATCGATAAACCCCCTGGGTGTATCGATACGGCCTCTACGGGTTGACTTAGACCTGTTGACCTAGTCAAGGGGGTATCGATACACCCCTTAAGGGGTATCGATACCGCCTGTAATTAAAGCTTTAATGTGGGCTGTAGGTTGTTGGGCTGAGTTCGCTGGTTTGCCTCGTGAATGTTGTTCCGCTGTATGATCACGTAGGATTAAATACTCATCTAGACAATATTTAAAATGAAAAAAAATAGGGTTGCTAACCGAGGGGGAATTCCCTTAGGAGTTTTCACTCGGTTTTCCCCGTGTGGCTCACTCGGACCGGTCATCCGGCCAGACCAGGACGAGAGGGTTACATTTGTTGGTATCAGAGCCTGAGGTTACCGAGACCTCGGGCAGGTAAGTGAGGTAAGCTTAATGTGTTAAATGCTTATGATGTTCGATGCATGCTTTGCCAGGAATCCTTGATGTTTGCTTGATTGTATGTTGTTTTGAAGCATGAATTGTCGTGTCTGGTGTGAGTGTGTGCCCATTGCTACTATTACTTAATTTAAAAAGATTTTTGGAAAGAGGAGTACTTGAGCACTATTGGACCCTTGCTTTGACTAACGTAATCCTTATCTGTTTCTTGTTGTAGTTTATACCTTTCTAGTTGAATCATGAGACCACGTGGGAGGCCTAGGATGGTTCGACCGGAACCACGGGCAGAGGCTCCAGGAGTAGAGCCAGTAGTTAGGGTTGAGGCTCAAGTGGGAGAGCTTGTGGTTGGAGTTGGAGCTCCTCCACCACCGGGAGCCGGAGGTGAGGCTGGGGCCGAAGGAGAGGGACCACAAGGGGGTCAAGGTGGCCAAGGACCGGCCGGGATAGACTTAGCTCCGTTGGTTCAGGCAATTTCCGGGGCATTTCAGGCTGCAGTAGCTGGAGGTCAGGCAGCTCATCATCAGGGTGAGGGCACTGGGTTGCCATTAGAGAGACTTCGGGGCCTTGGGGCCGAAGAGTTCAGAGGTGCTACTCTAGAGCGATCAGAGTTATGGTTTGAGAAGACTGTCCGTATTCTTGCTCAGATGGGATGTACTGGTGAGCGCAAGTTGGGGTGCGTTGAGTCTTTGCTTCAGGGTGATGCCTACACCTGGTGGGTCACCGTTACCTCGGGGATGTATGAGGCCGAGATTACATGGGAGTTCTTTGAGACAGCATTCCGGAAGAAGTATTTGGGTCCGCGATACCTCGATGAGAGGAAGAGAGAGTTTATGGCACTGCTTCAGGGGAGTATGTCCGTGACCGATTATGAGATCCGATTTGTCAGACTGAGTCAGTATGTACCTGAGCTTGTACCTACTGAGGTGGAGCGTTGTAACCGCTTCCGTTATGGGCTGAATGAAGAAATCAAGACTTATACTCTAGCTTCAGATTACACAGATTTTGATGTCTTGGTCTCGAGGGCCAAGGACTTGGAGCACAGTTTGAGTTTGACCTGGCGGTCAGGTGGATCTAGTTCGGGTAAGAGGTCCAGCAACTTTGATAGAGGTGATGCCAAGAGGCATCGAGATAACAGACATCAGTATGATCATAGGCGTGGTGGCGGTAACCACGGTAGGGGCCACCAGGGCCAGAGAGCTGGTGGGAAGTTGCCCACATGTGCTACTTGCGGGAGGAACCACACCGGTGAGTGTTGGGGGAACTACCATTCTTGTTGGAGTTGTGGTGCTAGAGACCACATTAGACGTGACTGTCTACATCAGGTGGGACAGGCACCAGCTCAGGCTCCTGCTAGAGCCAACGATTTTCAGAGAGGCCGCGGGCGCGGTAGAGGTAATTTCCAGCCGAGGAACGATGGTCAGAGAAATTTAGCTCATGTAGTTGCAGTCCAGCCAGAGGGCGGAGGACATGCTAGGGTTTACGCTCAGCGCGGGGAGCAGCATGACATCGATGTGATCGCAGGTAACTTCTCGATACAGTCTTTGGGTTTGCTTTCTTTGATTGACTCTGGGTCTACACATTCGTACATATTGAGTGAGCATGCACAGTCTTTAAAATTGCCTTGTGAATTGCTAGAGGTAGGAGTTAGTGTTACTAGTTTCTTTGGGGACACGGTAGTAGTTATGAAGATGTACCGAAGGTGTCCGTTGATGGTTCAGGGGCATGTGTTCCCAGTGGATATGATGGAACTTCCTTTCTATGGTTTTGATGTGATTCTGGGTATGGATTAGCTCACGGAGCATAGAGCTAGGATAGATTTTGAAACTAAGCGGATTTCTTTGAAGCTCACAGATGATTATGAAATTGTTGTGGTGGGTGAGAACGTGAAGTTCTTATCCAATGTGGTTTCAATGTTAGAGGCTAAGAGATTAGTTGAGTTGGGGTGTGAAGCATACTTAGCGTATGTGATGAACCTTAACATGAGTGAGGTTAGACCTCAGGACATCCGGACAGTATGTGATTTTCCTAGTGTGTTTTCGGAAGAATTGCCAGGGTTACCACCGGACAGAGAGGTAGAGTTCAGCATTGAGACTTATTCTGATTCAGCTCCTGTTTCGATTGCTCCGTATCGTATGGCACCGAAAGAATTGAAAGAGTTGAAGACTCAGTTGCAAGAATTGACAGATAGAGGTTTTATTAGGCCTAGTTCTTCACCTTGGGGTGCACCAGTTTTGTTTGTGAAGAAGAAAGATGGAAGCATGAGAATGTGTATAGATTACAGGCAGTTAAATCAGTTGACAGTGAAGAACAAATATCCGTTGCCTAGAATTGATGACTTGTTTGATCAGTTGAGAGGAGCATCTGTCTTTTCGAAGATTGATTTGAGATCATGTTACTACTAGCTAAAGGTAAGAGAAGTTGATGTACCGAAGACAACCTTTAGGACCAGATACGGTCACTATGAGTAGTCATGCCATTTGGGTTGACTAATGCATCGGCAGCTTTCATGGACATGATGAATAGGATTTTTCATCAGTATCTAGATCAGTTTGTGGTTGTATTTATTGATGACATCTTGGTGTACTCGCGAACTGAAGAAGACCATGACCGACATTTGAGACTTGTTTTGAAGACTTTGCTAGATCATCAGTTGTATGCGAAGCTTAGCAAGTGTGAATTCTGGATCCGAGAGGTAGTCTTCTTAGGACATGTAGTGTCAGCTGAAGGCATTAGAGTTGATCCGAAGAAGATTGAAGCCATTGTTGAGTGGAAGCAACCGAAGTCTGTGACAGAGGTACGTAGCTTCCTAGGTTTAGCCGGATACTATAGAAGATTTGTAGAGGGTTTCTCTAACTTAGCCGCTCCGTTGACACAGTTACTTCAGAAGAGTGTTTAGTTTGAGTGGACAGATGCAAGACAGAAAGCCTTTGAGAAATTGAAAGAAGCTTTGACCCAAGCTCCGATTTTGATTCAGCCTGAGTCCGGGAAGGACTATGTAGTCTACATTGATGCTTCTTATGTAGGGCTAGGATGTGTTTTGATGCAAGACAAGAGATTAGTGGCTTATGCCTCAAGACAGTTGAAGACCCATGAGCGCAACTATCCGACCCATGACATAGAGTTAGCTGCAGTTGTGTTTGCTCTGAAGATTTGGAGGCATTACTTGTACGGTGAGAAATGCACAGTGTACACCGATCACAAGAGTTTGAAATACATTATGACTCAGCGAGATTTGAATCTCAGACAGCGCAGATGGTTAGAGTTGCTAAAGGACTACGATCTTACTATTGAGTACCATCCGGGTAAGGCCAATGTAGTGGCCTATGCTTTGAGTAGGAAGATGGTCGTGGACTTGAGAGCTATGTTTGCTAGATTGAGTTTGTCCGGAGATGGTGGCTTGATAGCCGAGCTTCAGGTTAGACCTACTCTAGGTCAGTTGATTAGAGAGAAACAGCTCTTAGATAGATCTTTGGCACCTCACGTGCAAGATATAGCCGAGGGTAGATCTTCAGACTACAGCTTTAGTTCCGATGGAGTTTTGTGTTTCAAAGACAGGATAGTTGTGCCAGAAGACAATGATTTGAGACGTACGATCTTGACCGAAGCTCACAGTAGTCTGTTTGCTATGCATCCTGGAAGTACGAAGATGTACCGTGATTTGAAGAATGAGTACTTTTGGGTTGGCTTGAAGAGAGATGTAGCCGACTTTGTGAGTAAGTGTTTAGTGTGTCAGAGAGTGAAGACGGAACATCAAGTTCCCTCAGGTTTGCTACAGCCGTTGAGAATTCTGGAATGGAAATGGGAGAACATCACCATGGATTTTGTTTCGGGTTTGCCTTTGACTCCTACGAAAAAGAACTCAGTTTGGGTGATAGTAGATCGTTTTACGAAGTGTGCTCACTTCTTGGCAGTCAACACTACATACACTTTAGATAGATTGGCCGATTTGTATATTGGCGAGATTGTTAGATTGCATGGTGTGCCAAAGTCCATTGTATCAGATAGAGATCCGCAGTTTACTTCTAGATTTTGGGAGTGTCTGCATACAGCTTTGGGTACCCGTCTGAACTTCAACACTTCTTATCATCCTCAGTCAGATGGTCAGTCGGAGAGGGTTATTCAGATTTTGGAGGACATGTTGCGTTGTTGTATCATTGACTTTCAGGGTACTTGGGAGAAACTTTTGCCTCTAGTAGAGTTTACGTACAATAACAGCTTTCAGTCGAGCATTCAGATGGCTCCGTATGAGGCCTTGTATGGCCGGAAGTGTAGGACTCCAGTATGTTGGGCCGAGGTAGGACAGAAACTGTTACCTATGCCGGATTTGCTCAAGGGGACAACCGACAAGGTAAAATTGATTTGTGATCATTTGAAGGCCGCTTCGGATAGGCAGAAGTCCTATGCCGATTTGAAGAGGAAAGAAGTTGAGTTCTCAGTGGGTGAGAAGGTATTCTTGAAAGTGTCTCCATGGAAGAAGGTGATGAGATTTGGCCGAAAAGGGAAGTTGAGTCCGAGGTACATAGGACCGTATGAGATTGTGAAGAGGGTTGGTCCGGTTGCTTATCAGTTGCGTTTGCCATCCGAGCTAGAGAAGATACACGATGTGTTTCATGTTTCGATGCTTCGTAAGTATAGGTCCGATCCGTCACATGTTATGCCCGTAGAAGAAATTGAATTGAATCCGGATTTGACTTATGAGGAAGAGCCCGTGGAGATCTTAGCTTCTGACAGTAAGATGTTGAGGGGTAGATCGATTGAGTTAGTAAAGGTACGGTGGCAACGTAGAGGTGTGGACGAGGCCACTTGGGAGAGGAGGGAGGATATGGAAAAGTAGTTTCCGTATCTCTTTCAGTTAGGTAATTTCGGGGACGAAATTCCTTAAGTGGGAGAGAGTTGTAACACCCGTGTTTTGGGCCTAGGAGTTAGCCGGGTTATAGTTCGAGTCAAATAAAACTTAATTAAAATAATCCAACTTCAGATAATGACCAAATTGAGCTTTAATAAGAAGGGAGGAACCTATGTTGCAATTTTACCAAAAGCTTTTAAAAGCAAGACCACTTTATTATAAAGTAGTCTTCTCTTTCCCCATTCCTTTCTTTTTAACGTCAAATAGCCCTCTCCCCTTTTCAAACTCACCCAAAGTATTGGTTACTATTCCATTGATTTTAGTACTCGATTTCAACACCAACTTAAGAGGTAAATATGTTTTCTTAATCTCCTCTTCATCCTCTATCCAACCATTGTCTTAGATTTCAAAAATGTGGGGTTTTGGAAATTAGGGTTTATGTTAAGATTTGGGTTTTTAAAGGGGTTTTTCAATTTGTTTTGATAAATCATGTTGGTGTTTTACTTAAGCATGATGAAATACACTATATATTTTAAATTGGTTGAGTTTTGATGAAAATTCGTGGTATGGTCTTAGGGCAAGTTTTAAGGTAGTAAAACTTGAGTTTTTGGAAGGTTTAATGTTGAAATTGAAGGGCTGTTGGTCTACCTATGATATGAGGGTGTTTTGGGATGTCTTGGAAGTCATTTGGGTGTTGGGAAATGGAATTTTCAGCAAGGCTTAAAGGGAGCACGAAAATTGGGATTTTGTAAGAATATGTGGATTGGGAATTTGTGGAATTTGGTTTATGTTTGTGAAGTAAGTGGATGGTTGAGTTTAACATTGAGTTGAGAAGTAATGTGTATGTTTTGTTTGGCTAGAAACAAGAGGAAGCGTTGAAGAGGCTTTGGGACCGAATCCGAGTTCGTAGGAGAATTGGTTCGAATTGTGAAGGAAGGGCGGTGAGTGGTTTCAACTTGTTTTTAAGTTTGGTTCGAGTATGTGTTGTGTGTGTGTGTAAAGTGTGCTTGGTAGGCCACTTTCATTTAATTCAAGTTGATAGCTTAGCTTTTGATATCCTTAAATGCTATGTGCTTAATGACTATGCTCTTGTACTTGTGATTATATGGTGCATGTATATATATATCACGTTGTGGATATATGTGATGAGCATGAGTGTGGTTGATGACATGTGATTGATGTTGATAATTGGCACTAAATAATTACCGGTTGTAAATGATCGATCATTAGGATAGTGTGCACACAAATTGAGTCAAAACGTACGTGGCCTTGATGGCGTTAAGTCATCAAGGAGGAGTACGGTGATGTAACATTCCACCGGAAGCTTTTTATATATTTCTACGGGATGATGAGTGGAATCCCATCCGTAGGGCGTGTGGCGATGAGTGGAATCCCGCACACGCAAGGTCCGGTGATGAGTGTAATCCCACCGAGGTAAAGTGTTGTTGAGTTATAAATCCGCACAATCGGGGTAATTAAAGTGGCCAATTAAACTTGTTCATGTATTGTGATATATGATGGTGATATGTGATTGTGGTATATGGAAGTTGTTGCATGATGTGGATGTTGATGTTTAAACTTGTTAGGATTGAGAGACCATATATGCCACTTGAAAGACTAGCTAGGTCTACTTGGTTACATGTTAATGTTTGATGTATGTGAGATTAGGATTTACATGCTTGAACCCTGCATTGTTGATGTTTTTCGTTTTAGAGCACCCTCACTAAGCTTATAGCTTACGCTCTCAATGTTCAACAATGCAGATCGTTAGCTTGGCGTTAGCTCGAGGCAAGGCAAGAAGGGCTTCCAAGTTTGTGACTCAAGTACGGTGGTGATTTTGTATTAGTTAGCAATGTGGCATGGGTTGTGTATGAGCTTGTATGACTCTTTTACATGTGTTGCTTATTGGATGAATGTTAGTTGCTTAGGAGCTTGCTAGACTCCTTGTTATCTTGCTTTTGGATGGCTTGTGTTGCCATGTTTAGATTGTAATTCATGCCTAAATTGCTTACCTTGAATGTTGGCCATGTGCCTTTGAGGTTGTCTATATGTTGGATGTTGAAGTATGAACTTTGAATGTTTAAATACCATCTTGAGTCCTTTGCATGAGTTCCTTGTTGTTTATACATGTTGGGTGCTTGTATGGCTATATAGTGGTATGTAAATGTTGTATGTATGTTTGGTTGGGGTTAGAGAAGTCATAAATTGCATTTAGATTCGAGTCTTGATCGTTTTTGCTAAGTTTGGGAGGCTTTGCTGAGCAGGGGTATCGATACGGTTGGTACGGTATCGATACCACCTTCTTGTTCAGGCCTCGTCTATCGATACACTTGAGAGGTGTATCGATACCATTTTGGTCACTGGAGCTACTGTCCATTTTGGTATCGATACGGGCCTCAGGTGTACCGATACCATTTTGGTCACTGGAGCTAATGTCCAGTTCGGTATTGATACCAGCCTCTGAGGTATCGATACCGTCATCTTAGCTTTGACCATGGGAAGTCAACCATTGGGGAGGGTATCGATACACCCCCTGGGTGTATCGATACGGCCTCTACGGGTTGACTTAGACCTGTTGACCTATTCAAGGGGGTATCGATACCGCCTGTAATTAAAGCTTTAATGTGGACTGTAGGTTGTTGGGCTGAGTTCGTTGGTTTGCCTCGTGAATGTTGTTCCGCTGTATGATCACGTAGGATTAAATACTCATCTAGACAAGATTTAAAATGAAGAAAAATAGGGTTGCTAACCGAGGGGGAATTCCCTTAGGAGTTTTCACTCGGTTTTCCCCGTGTGGCTCACTCGGACCGGTCATCCGGCCAGACCGGGACGAGGGGGTTACAACCTGAATGTTAAGAAATAAAATAAATGTAAACAACAGGTTTTTCAGGCACATTTTGTCTACTTAAACTGAAATGCGATAACTTTTCAGAGATTGAAATTCCCAAATTCTCAGCTACATGGTACAAACAATAACTAAGCATAAAATCAATGGAAAAAGCCCCAAATTCTAACCTTTTGAGGATTGAAATTCAATCAATTGTTTAAACTTTAACCACTAATCTTTGATTCAGACAAGAAGAAGGGTGTTTCATTCATTCTCCACTAATCAATTGTTCAAACTCAGTCAGAGTTATCGTGCAAAAATCACAAGAAATTACATTTAACTTACCCTTGGATCGACGGTGACGCTTGCTTGCTGGTGCGACCGAGCGACCTGAGGGACGGTCGACGGTGATGAGGAGGACGGCAAGAGGACCAAGAGCGTTAGTGATTTATTTTTCCACGATAGATTTGGGAATTTTGCACGATAACTCTGACTGGGTTTGATATATTTAACCTAGCGGCGTTTAAAAATGAAACGTCGTAACATAAACCTTATTGCAGCGTTTATTCAAACAGAACGCCACTAAAACGAAAACATTTATGGCGTTTATAGAACCAAACGCCGCCAATATAAGAGTTATTGCGATGTTTCTTCAAAACGCCGCTAAAAATACATCTACTGCAGCGTTTTTTATACTCAAACGCCACTATTAATTACTCTACGACGGCGTTTTTTCTAAAAACGGCGCGATTGTTGTCATTTTGTGGCACTTCTCCCTTAAACGCCGTTATAAGTGAAATATTAGTGGCGTTTATTTATAAAACGCCACGAAAAGTGCCGCGATAGAACAACTGTGGTGTAGTGTTGTCAATTTATTCTGTCTTGATATAGTAATCTAAGTTTTATATGCAAAAAATTATCATCATTGAACCAAGAAAACATAGGTAAAAGTAGAAATTTAGTACCAAATGTCTCCTGTCATGAAAAAACATTGGTTATTTAATCTATTATAATTTTTAGAAATAAAACTAAAATTTAAATAAATTATTGAGGAGAATGTAGAATCTGCTCAAAATAAGGCCAGGGCCATTATACTTCTTCGTCGTCACCTCTATGAGGGGTTGACATTTGAATATTTAACGGTGAAAGATCCTTTTATTCTTTAGAATAGTCTAAAGGAAAGATATGACCACTAGAAAACTGTTATTCTTCCTAAAGCTCGATATGATTGGTTGCATTTGAGATTGCAAGATTTTAAATCAGTTAGCGAGTACAACTATGCTATGTTTCGAAGTACTTCACAATTGAAGTTATGTGGTCAAAATATTATTGATGATGAAATGTTAGAAAAAACATACTCCACTTTTCATGCAAACGATGTTGTTCTTCAGACACAATATCGTAAAAAAAGCTTTAAGAAATATTATGAGTTAATTTCTTGCCTTCTTGTGGCTGAACAAAACAATGAGCTACTCATGAAAAATCATGAATATCGCCCAACTAGCTCCACTTCATTCCCTGAAGCGAATGCGACATCTTATAGCGGAAAGAATAAATGCCTCATTAGCAATTGTGGTCGCAATTGAGGTCACGAACATAGACATTGGCAAGATGATCATTTTAAGAATGCTTATAACCACTAGAAGTGGGTTTATAAAGATGACAAGAATATATTGAAAGGTGCATAATTATGCATATTTTCCCATTTAACAATGCAAGGGAATAATGCGAGTACTGTATCCAGAAGTACTAATATCATAGAAGGCTCCGAAAGAGTAAATATGTTATTGCCAAATGGAACTCAATTTCATATTCACATTGCCTTATACTCGTAAAAGTCGCAAAGAGACTTATTGAATTTTAATGATATTCGCAGAAATGAATATCATATTGAGACTATTAGTCAAGGGGATGTTGACTATCTCTATATTACAAGTATAACCCAAGGTAATAAGAAAATCTTGACAATATTATATGCAATGTCATCCGGATTGTATTACACAAGAATTAGTACAAATTGAAGCTCATGCTATTGTAAACTAGAAGTTTATTGATAACTTCATTATTAGGCATGACCAATTAGGCCATCTCAGTTCAATTATGATGCAAAAATTTATTGACACTTCATGTGGTCATTGATTGAAAAACTAATAAATTCTTCAAAATAATGTTTTTCATGTGATGCTTGCTCTCAAGGTAAACTAATTATTCGACTGCCACCTTCTAAGATAGATTATGAATCTATTAATTTTTTAGAACAGATACAAGGTGATATATGTGGGCACATACACCCTTCTTACAAACCATCTAGATATTTTACGATTTTAATCGATGCATTGACTAGATGGTCACATGTATCCTTGTTATCAACCTGCAACTTGGTGTTTGCGAGGTTACTTGCTCAGTTGATAAAATTACGAGCACATTTTCTAGATTACCCGATAATGACAATTTGTCTTGATAATACTGGTGACATGCCATTTTACACGCAACATCACTAATTCGCATCAAGCCAACAAATTATCACAAGTTCTCCCCATTACAAATGATTTTTGGTCAGGAACCAAATATTTTCCATCTTAGAATTCCTTGGTGTGCATTATATATTCTAATTGCTCCACCATAACGCACAAAGATGGGTCATCAAAGGAGGTTGAGAATATATTTCGAATTTGAATCTCTTTCGATAATTAAATTTCATGAGCTTTATATAGAGAATTTATCTAAAACTCGAATTACTAATTGTCATTTTAATGGGGCAGTTTTCCCAATATTATGGGGAGAAAATACACAGTTGAGAAAAGAAATATGTTGGAATGAATTATCATTATCTTATTTTGATCCGCGTACTCAACAATGTCAATGTGAACTTAAAGTTCAAAGGATAATTCATTTACAAAACTTAGCAAATCAATTGTCAGATGCTTTTGCTGACCTTAAAATAGTGACTAAGTTACATATACCAACTATGAATGCTTCGATTGAAAAGTGATGTCCCAAAAGGACAAGCTCTAGTTGCTAATGAGTCTAACTCGCGCCTGAAGTGTGGTAGACAAGTAGGTTTCAAAGATAAAAATCCTAGAAAATAAAAAGAAGCTATATCTTTTGATGGTCCAATCGAGGAATCAACGAATTATGAAAAATCTCTAGAAGAGATTAAAAGATTTCCAACAGAGACATTATATACGACTCATGTACATGATAATAAAGAGATCTCAATAAATTATATCATGTTTGGTAATAAGTGGAATCGAAATCAAATCGACATCGAATACATTTGCATGCAATATAGCTCTAAAGATTTTAATGTGGATCATGAACCATCATCAAAGGGAAAATGTAAACAAAAAAATGATTGGCCAAAATAGAAATGGGTAATTGAGGCAAAACTAAAATCTCTTTCAAGAGAGAAGTATTTGTGAGATATAAATGGGTCTTTATGAGAAAGGAAAAATTACGAGATATAAAGCTCGTTTGGTTGCACAATGATTCTCACAAAGACATGGAATCGATTATGAGGAAACATATTCCTCGGTCGTGGATGCATTTACTTTTAGATATTTTATTAGTTTGGCAATAAAAGACTTAGTTTTTGCCTAATGGATGTTGTTACATCCTATTTGTTTGAGCATATTAATAATAACATTTACATGAAACTTTCAGAATGATTTAGACTGCCAAAAGCAGTTAATTCAAGTTCTCGAGAACATTATTCAATTGAATTGAACATATATATTTATGGATTAAACAATTTAGGCGCATGTTGTATAATCGCCTCAGTAAATACTTATTAGCGAAAGGTTATAAGAATGATTCAATTTCCCCGAGCAATTTTATTAAGAGGTTTAGCTCTGAATTTGTTATTATTGTGTATGTTGATGATTTGAATATCATTGGGACTCATGAAGAGATCTCCCTGATAATAAAATCCTTGTGCATCAATCGACATACATAAAAAAGTGTTTAAAGAGACTTTACATGCATAACGCACATCTGTTGAGCACGAGGCAAAGCCGAAAAATAATTGCTACGACGTCATTATCTTTAGATCTTTCAAAATTCGATGCCTCTCCAAATCATGTAAATAATTATTATGCACGAGGCAAAGCCAAAATATGTGTTTGGCTAAACATATCCAGAAGATATGTGAATTGCTTTCACAAGATAAGATGCAAGCTATCTTGTGTAGAGATAATGCAAAATTTATATCTCAAGGTGGATACATCAAATGTGACAAAACGAAACATATTTCTTCAAAGTTTCGTCCCTTATGATTTTCAGAAGAATAGTATTCAATGAATCCTTTCAAGCAGTAATTTGAAAGATCTATTCACCAGTGCATAATCTGCTTCAATATTTGAAGATTATATTCAAGATTGAATCATAAATATTCAAAGATCTTATGAGATGTTTTCATGAGGGGAGTAAATACGCGTTGCACTCCTTTTCCCTTAACTGAGGTTTTGTCCCAATGAATTTTTCTAGTAAGGTTTTTAATTAGGCAACATGTTATGCGTATCGTGTACTCTTTTTTCTTCACTAATTTTTTTCCACGGGGTTTTTATCTTAGTAAGGTATTAACGAGCCACATTATCTTCATGGATATCCAAGGGGAGTGTTATGAATATCTTTACTTATGGTGTATTAAAGGAGACTTTAATGCACTTTATTATTAGGGTTTAATACATGTTGTAATTAGGGTTTTCCTTCCTTTGCCTATAAATATAGAGATTAGAGAAAGCATTGTACACAACCTTACTTTAAAAATATGATACAAGTATCTCTATTTACCTCTCATCTTATTCTTGTTTATCTATTTTATTCTTGCTCTTTATATTATTCACAACATTTTTGTAATTTTTTTATATTATAGTGTAATGGTTTAAACTTTAAAGTGCAAGGTTTGAAAATATTATGACATTGTATTTTATATAAATCTATATAATGTTACAGTGCGTGTCGATTTGACATAACTAAAAAATAAATGAAGAAAGTTGGTACGAAGTTTCATATCTGAATATTAATATCTTATCAAGTAGAGGCCTAGTTTGAAAGGCAAAAAATAAAGTCCATGCTTACCTCTAATTAAGAGTATTTTGCTGTTAAACTATTAACATTGAAGTCATTGTTATTATAAAAATCCTGATATTAATCATTTTCTTATGCATTTAAATGTTGACTAACAATTATCTATATATAAGTATAATGCTACATTAGGATTATTTCTCAGCTCTGCACTTACAACTCCTTCCACATCCTGCCTTGTCACCACTGCTGGCAATTTCTTTGTTACACCCTGTTGATGTGCAATTTCTTTGCAACAGGTAGTCTCCGGTTAAGGTTTTGTCTACTGGGTGAGTAAGACTCGATAAAAAATTTGAATTATTTAGTTCCATTTAATGCGAAAAAATTTGACTCGAAAAAATTTCAAATAAAATATAGGTTATAAAATAGAAATTCGAATAACTCAAATAACTAAAACTTTTTAGTAATTAGTAGATCGATTTTCAAATTCGAGTGGAGTCCTTCAATTGTGCTCGATATATATCACATATGAAAATTTTTGAAGAAATATGTATGTGTTTATATATGGTTATAGAAAGTCATATAAATTGAAACTAATTAGTACTATATATTATAAATGTTTAAAATTAAATTTGAATATAAACTCAAACAACTCAAAAAAATTAAAATAAAATTGAAGTTAATAGGACTCGTTATCTCAACTAACTATATAAGAGAGAACTAGTTCTGTGTAAAGCAGTGGTTGCAGGCGAAGAAGTGGTGCCCCATTTGCAAAGGCTAATAACCTCATATTTGAGTTGATTTTGAATAAAAATCAATAGACCAAGTTCAAATTGATGCATTTTCCTTGTCTTTAAATATGTAAATATGAAAACATTTTCATGTCAGTCAAGTAACAAAGAACGCCTCTATTCTTTATTTTTCTTGCAATATACATATCAAACACTCGAGTCTGACACAAATATAGAAATATGACATCAAAAGATGTTCCGAATACATGAAAAAGCTTCAAATATAAACCATACCATGTATTCAACATTAGACACGAATAATATAGATCTAATGAACCTTCAAACAATTCTCATTCAGGGTTAACAGTTCTTGCGGCCGTGCAATGTGCACACTGACACAAGCTGCCTAAGTAAGTGTTGGGGTGTAATGACAAGACGCATTGCATTTTCATAAAACTGATGTTGGGTTTATGCCAAATACACGAGACATAAGGATTCAGCACATCGTTATAACGTTAGGAATAACGAAAGCATTAGCGTACTATGTTTGTTACCTAGATCTCTTGGATTTATTTCAAAATGAGCCTTCAACCTAAACAAACAAAAGCAACCAACTCAAAAACTCGGCAACCACGCTATAAATGTTGCAAAATAAATCGAACCAATATCCAAAATAAACATGGGTCTTGCATGATGCATGTTATCTGCATATGTCAGTGGAAAAGCTTTTTTGTAATTACTTGGCCTTTTGTTTTTCTTGAAGCATCCGTGTTTAAAATAGGGGCGAAATCATGTCGTGGTTAAGAGAGGTTGTAGTCCCTTTCAAAAAAAATTAGTATAGTAATATTTTAAGTTATTTTTAATTTAAATATTAATCAAATAATATTTTTGTCTCTTTTAAGTCTCAGTTTTTATGTTTAAAGATTTAATAGATTATTATCCTTCTCAATATTTGATCATAACTCTATCTCTAGTTCAAAAGCAATGTTTGACGTATATTATGATACAAGTATTAGGTTAGAACTCTCTAAATACATGAAAATTTTTCTTGGGAAAATTACGTATACCTAATGTTGGAAACATTTCCGTAACGTAAGTTTGCACTGTCAGAGTCACATATAGAACATGTTTCGGTACTTGCAGCGAGGTTTTATTTGCAGGATTTGGAGGAAAGAACTGCTGATAAATTTCGAATATATGACGGCTTCAACTAGAAGGGAAGCCGTTCCGCTGCTAAACAAAGAAGTTATTATGAATGTGAATTTTAGTTAGAAGTATAAATGATTCGAGTTTTAGCAAATAACGTTTTGTTTGTATTTGTTTATTTATTTTTGAAGGTATTTATTTGTATTTGTTTGTTTAGTGTTCACAAACATATTCGTTTATATGTTCTCCAAAATAGTGAAATTACGCCACTAGTCCTTAAATTCTTTAGGCTTCACAATTTAAACTCCAAAGTTCACATTGTGTTCAATTTAGTCCTTATTTTCACCAATATTTAAGATGTAAGAAAAATAAAATTAAAAGGGGATTGGGTAAACTAGCTTATAAACAACTCAATAAACGAGTTTGTTTGTGAACATAAACAAACCGAACACACCTCTGTTCATATTCGTTTGTTTATTAAACGGACATAAAATTTTGTTCATATTCATTTATTTAGCCTTAATGAACGAACATAAACAAACGTTACACGAATGATTCACGAACAATTCATCTAATATTCTGTTCATTTATGCCCTTATCATAGTAAATGGTGCAGTAACAATACGCATGTGTATTTGTAATTTCTACTGCTGCTATTTGCTTATGGATCTGTGCAGTCCTTTTCCCGGTGAGTTTGGAGTTTGCAGTAACAATACGCAGGTGTTTGTCGACGGGACCGTAGATTCCGAATGTCTGAAATCCACTAGCTCCCGAACGAAAGGGGTGCTACAGATCTGGTATGTAAATAATTGATTAGGTTTGATGAAACCATGCTGTCCAAGAGCTTCAGCATGTGGTGGTGCTCTGCTTCCTCGGTTCCGAAGTAGATTCTTGAGATTCTTTTTTCGATATTCAGAGGATCACACCGGGCTACGTGTTCGAGTAACAATATTGTCCTGAATTTGTAAAAGTCTCGAGCATGAAGGTTGTTGAATGTAGTATCAATGAGGGGTCATACATTGTTAAGCTATTTTAGGTGTTTGTGTTTCCCTGTATTATTTCTTGAAGTGTTCTCACAGAAATAAAATGTAAACCATCTGTCTCTTTAAGCTGACACTGACTCAACCTTTTTGAGTTGATAAATGTTATAAATTTCTTCCGTATATATATATACATATATATTGAAAAGATATTATTCGCTGCAAGGTCACTAACATTAGTATAAAATAAGAATGAAGCAGACCGTTTCGTTTATCTGAGATGCATGTAGCTAGAGGTGTAGGCAAAAGTTAAAATTGTAGTTAAGTCTCCTTTTATGATAGTTTATTGATACAATTAGAACTGTTAGTAGAGCAATCTGTAAATTTATTTTTTCAATTTTTACTCATACTTCAATATATTGTATAGTTGGAAGAGACATGCAGATTTTCATAATAATTATTTAGTTTTTATATATATATATAGAAGACAAAGGTATTTAAACAATACTCAACTTTTTTCTTATTTTTAGTAAAATCCAATTTCTTGCACTTGTTAAAAGAAAACTAAAAGCTTCTTTTGCAACTTATTAATGGACATATAGAAATGCAGCAATTCAAGTAGAAAATGTTGTCGTTTTTTTTTTTGGCTTTAAGTGCATCATAAGTACTTAAACTTAAAAAAAATTAATTACGCCCTTAATTTTTTTCACCAAATTAAACTTTTACTCTAAAATTTCATCAATTTATCAATTTGACCAGTTGATGCAACGTGTCTTGTTACAACATTGTCACTTGGCATTTCTAGAATTATTTTATTTTATTTAAAAATTCTAAAAATACTAAAAAACTTATAAAAATTAGTTTTCTAAAAAAACTGTAAATGTCACATTGTAGAACTATAGTGTGTCATGTAACAATAATATCTAAAAAACTGTAAAAAAAAAGTTGGTGGTCAAATGACTTAATTGATTAAATGTATTAGTTCAGAAGCTTAATTGGGTGCAAAAATTTAGAAGCTTAATTGATTATTGTTTTTCAAAAGTTCAAGGGTTTCAAACACCCTCAAGCCTTTTTTTATTTTGCTGTACAGACTCATGGAATATAAAAAGTATTAAAGAACTTTATTCTATGAAGAAAATCAAGCCAAGAGTTGATTTTGCACCAATATGTAAGAAATTATAAAAGAAATTTAAAAAAAATTAACTCACATGTGTGACCAAAATATAATTTTACTCATAGTTGAATAACTAAAATAATTAATTTATCTAAAAAGTTAAACGTGTTATGAATATTTATCTATGTGGATGTCTATCATGATTAGAATTTTATCTAAGGAGTTTGATTTATTTATTATTAGGAATATTATCTCTATTAATTAGAGTTTAATGTATTATGTACTTCTTATGCATATAAATAGATGATTCATTGAAGGCATTGTACACACAATTCTATATTTGAGAATAATACAAATCTCTCTCTTTCTCTCATCTCTTTATTCTTTTATACTTGCTCGTTGTTCTTCATTATTTTGTTCACAACACGTTATCAGCACGACTCGCTCAAGAGCAATAAGTTCTTTGCATCGAGGATCATATTCATCAACCATGATTTTTCATTCGAGATCTAGACAATAAAAGATACAATTTTTAATCAGGTTAATTCACCACAATCTCATATAAATATTTTTTTATGTTAGTCGATTGTTTTTTTAATTATGATATGTGAATGATTTCATGCCATGAATTATTTATTTTGATCGATAATATGTTGGTACATTTTTTATAAATAAATCATGACTACTCATAATCCTTATATGTACTATTATATGGCTTCAATAAATGCTAAACAAATCGAAGAAAGTGAGGAACTGGTTCTGGTATTCATGTTTGACAACATCTTTAATAATGATATTATAATATTATTGATAATATTGTTAGTTACATATGTTAATTTGATAGATTTGGTTATTTTTTATATCAATATTTTATTCTAATGATGAGATTTAATATTTTTAACCGTGTTTTGAGTTTCACATGTCTTTAAATGAGTTGAAAAGTAGCATGATATAAAGAGATTATGAGAAGTTGTCTTAGCCGTTCGCTATGTCTCCATCGTCCTCGAGAGGAAACACAATATTGGTAAACTCTATTTTTTATTTTTATCCTTTAAAATATGGTTTTAAAGTGTGATAAATCATGATGATTTTAAATTTACAAGAAGATTATTATAAAGTCTATATTTGCTCAAAAGCAATATTTCTTCTTCGTCGAAAAAATCGACCATAGACTTCTCCCAATTTCAAGTTACGAAAATTCGTCTGGATCCAAAAAGTTTTATGGGAGGCATTCCCTAAAGTGAATGCAAAGCATGATGTTTATTCCATGCGATTATCAATGATGGGGCATTCCCTGAAGTGAATGCAAGCATGATGTTTATTCCATGCAATTATTGGAACTGTTTCATTCCCTGAAGTGAATGCAAACATGGTAAATCATTATTCAATTAGAGACATAATCTCGATATAATCCAAGTATATTGGTTGGACATCCCGTTCTGCGAGGCTACTAGTCTTAAAGGAAGTTTTTAAAGGATATTGTGGACATATTTAACAATGCCGCGTACGAGGATTAAATCTTTGTTCTATGTGATAAGGATATGTGAAAAAGGTTTTAAAGGCCCACTGGCTCTACTCCATTCCCTGAAGTGAATATGAGATTATATTATGGAAGGAATAAAAACGACATTAGAAGTTGTGGTCGTGGTCGAGGCTATGAATATAGACATGAAAAATATGGTCATTTTAAGAATACTTCTACCCATCGGTAGTGAGGTTATAAGGATGACAAGAGTGATAAAGATCATTCTATTGAAGTAAAACTCTTCTTATTACCAATGCGATGTTATAAACCATTGGTCTCGTACGTGTTGTATGTTGAAAAATTAAGAATCATTGAACGATAAAGGAAAGAAAATAGAAGCAAATTTTGTTTGCGAAACATGAAGAAGATGATACTGGTCCAACTTTATTTGGACATTGTTGGTCCAACTCTTTTGGACGTTGTTGATTTTCTTATAACCCTCGAAAGGAATAAATCATCTTCTAATTATTCTCATAACTTTAAACAGAATTATTTATTTATTTTTATTTATTTTACTTTACGTTTATTTATTTACGTTTTATATTTATATTTATATATTATGATATTTATTTATTTTGTTTAACGTGATTACTTGTCAAATACAATCTATGGTGACGATTTATGCTCAACATAAGCATAAGATATATTTTCCCATTTAAATGCAAGGGAATAACATGAGTACTATATCTCAAAGTACTGAAAATATTGATGCTCTAGAAGAGCAATAAATACTTGAGAGAAAGCACATTATGAAAAGTGCAGAATTGTGAATATTGCAATAATTACCACTAATGGTAATAATATCGTCACCACTATAAGTGGAAATTTTGAGAGAGCAATATGAGTTCGCAAACTATTCCTTTGGGAATTATAGATAACATATGTTATCAATTGGCATTTGAAATAAGCCAATATGGATATAAGTTTTGGTAGCCAAAAAGTCAGTTGAAAGCTCTAGAAGAGCTATATATTGCTACCAAAAGATAATTTCAATTGAAAGCTCCGAAAGAGCTAAATATATTCCTATTTAAAGGAACAATTTTGATTGTTGTACTAGACATGTACGAGTGAGATTAAATTACATGTTATGGTAAACAAGGAGTTTACAAATTCAAAGATATATACACACACATATATAGTTGACATGATCGGTTAGACCATTCTGATCAATAATGGTGCAGAAATTATTGAGATTTACATGCACGTGTATTAAAAGAACTTGTAGTTCTTGTGATGCTTATTCTCAAAGGAATGGATTAAATTCCACTTATTAAAGAACGTGAAGTTCTTGTGTTACTTAAATGAATTGATTAAATTCTAATTACTAAAAGAACCTAAAGTTCTTGTGTTGTTTGTTCTCAAAGGATATATGTTGCGTGTAAAATAGTCTATCGCAATAGAGTGCAAGTGTACACGATGCAAGTAGTAAAGTGATACACGAAGTATCGGATGTCGAATCCACAGGGACTGGAAATAGCTTTATCCTTGGATTGCTGCACAAGAGAGAGATAAGAGAGTTTAATTGATTGTAGAAGAATGTTGAAAAATACTGAATATAAAATAACGGAGCTTTCAGGGTTAAGAAATAGGCCTGTATTGATCTGCTTGGTAGTGCAGGTGTTGCACTGTATCAGAAATTCTTGTCCTGACGTCGTCTCTGTCGCGGCAGTGGTCTGTTGTTGTCGCGACAGCGATCACAAAACTCTGTACTTCAAGCTTGGCAAGAATCCCTGATGTGACTTGTCCTATCCCTAGGTCCAACTACTGTCGATGAACACGTCTTGGATGATACCTCCCGGCGTGAATCGAAGGACGAACATCGATGTTGTTGAATTCTTCCTTAGCCACTTAACCTCGTCATATCCCTAGGTCCGAGATAGTTCAACCATAAACTGGAGAACTCGCACTTATTTCTTTCGTATACTTAACTCTCCCGATATTAAGTAAATGAATAATCTCATAATGCTCTCCCGATATTAAGTAAATGAATAATCTCACAATGCTCTCCTGATACTCTTGTAAGATGTTGAAAACCAGAATAAGCAAACTTGAAGTTTATTTTATTGAACAGAAAATTCCTAAAAACAGTACAATCCTTGCAACTACTTTACAGAATCAACCCTTAGCCCTAGGGGAAGTTTAGAACATGATGAGAAGGGGGAAAACGACTAGGGTTTTGGGGAAGACGGCTAGAGAAGAGATATCCTTCCCTAGGTCGAATTACTACATGCCTTTATATAGGCCTTGGGTTCAAGTTTTCTAATAAGGTAAGAATACAAGTTCAAACTAAAGTACAACTCTAATTAAGATTAAATCTCCAGAGAAGATGCCTTTAATTCGTCCTCTTTTCTTGCTTTGGGTTTCTTCCTTGAACTTTGGGCTTGGCCTTCATTCTGATCTAGTGCTTAGAAAAATATAGGAGTGGCCCACGACAGACCGGCTTAATTTCCTCTATCTTTCGAGCTCCACTTCACTTTTCCCTTCACCATTGCTGTCGTCATTGGCTGCCACGACAGCATCCTTCTTCTTGACTCCAGTCATGTGTTCCAGCTTTGCTTCTTCACTGCCCTGAGTCTGCCACAACAGCTACCTGCAAAATCAGCCAAAATCAGTAGCAAATGTGTTATTTTATATAATTGTGATGTATATGTGAAATCTATCCTAAATGCAATGAGTTATGCTTGACTGCAGCATAAATATGGGTTAAATAAGGGGTAAAAAGTAGAACTTTTGCACACTCAACACACCCCCAAACTCAAGTTCTTGCTTACCCTCAAGCAATTATTACCTAAAAAAAATTTTGTTTGGCTTAAGACATTGAACTTTTCCTTACCTACCCTTCATGCCCTCTCGTGAACAACACCTTGTTGGACATTTCTGGAATTATCCAGAACCTTGCTATAATTCTCGTGTAGTGTGTGCATGTTTTGTGAACAATTATATGCCTAGACTCTTTTAGTTTACTGGAATAGCTAAGCTTCTCACTTGAATTTTTATGCCAGCTTTCATTTTCTTGGAGGCAATTCTCAGGCTCCTTTAGTTTTTCTTAGACTCGGTTTTCTTTTCTTAATTTAAGTTTGACTAGAGCCTGTTTCGGGCACCTCTAGCTAACTTCCTAGAGCCGATTTTGGCACCTCTAGGTGTATTGAGTCTACTTTTCTTAACTTCTTTTCCTAGAGCCAGTGTTAGGCACCTCTAGGGGCAACTCAAGTGTTTAAGCTTTTTCTATTCTAGTTTACTAAGAGAAGTCTAGATAGTATAAGAGTCACAAAGGGTGTTTAAAGATCAGAACTATAGTAAGGCTCTAAACTGTTCCTAAAAATATCCTAAAGGCACTGCCACAACAGAGTCTGTCACGACAGGTAAGTTCAGTTCAAAGACTTAAGCCATTTTTTGACAAAAATAAACTTAAATAATAATTAACACTTAGACACAATTTTAAAACCTAAAAGACACTTCATATTACTGGAAGGATGCCACCCCAAACTCGAGGGTTACATTGCCCTCAATGCATGATGACAAAGATGAAAATAGAAAAATAAAAACAAAGTACATCACAATAATAATAAAACAACAAGACAGCAAAATAAGATAGGAATTTAATTTCAGGGGCTTTCATCGCTGCTGCTGCTGCTAATCTAGAGCTGCTGGCGGGCAGTGACCTTCATTTTCGGTGCCAGCAGAGTGCTCGGAGAGGCGGAGGCAGTTTTCTTCTTGGCTTCCCTTGGGGGCTGGATACGAGTGGGTGAGATCTGGGGTGGTTTTTCCAGCACTTGTACCTCATCTGATTCGCTGCTGCTGCTGCTGCTGCTGCTACTGCTGTTGCTGCTGCGGGCAGACTTTCCCTTGCCTGATGATCCTTCACCAGCTTGGTTGGGCTTCTACCTTTTCATAGGAGTGAACTCCTTTGAAAGGTTTCTCGCGACAAAGGGCTCCCTATCAGATTCTTGCCAGATGGAGGATGATGAGAACCCCGCGAAGTAGTCGTCATCGAGTTCTGGCAGCGTCTCCTTTCTTTTCTCTCCTATGGCAGTGGCAGTGTGGCTGCCGCCTTCAGTTGTTGCGGCCGGGGTTGGAGTGGATGCAGCATAGGGTGTTTTTGGTGTGGCAGCAGGAGTAGGAGTAGGTGTGGGGGTAGGGGCAGCAAAATATTGCTCTGGGAAGGCAGGAAATTGTACATTTGCAAAATTTAAATTATTTTGAATAAAATGTAACGTGATTGTCGTGAAGTCTCTAACAAAACTCATCAAACCAAGCTGTCGTTCCTCCATCCTTTTCAGTGTAGCCAGAATTTGAGTGGAGGTGTCTGCTGGAGGGGCTACTGTTGTTGGCTGCTGCTCCTCTGCTGCAACAGATTCTGGCTGAGTGGGGTCTGCTGGCTCTTCTGCTGCGGCAGACGGGTTGAAGAAGGAGAGTGGTGTGGTTGCTTTCAGTTCCATTAAGCTGAAAATGTTGCGCTCCGTCCAACCCTTCCCTCAGACCTTGAAATCTTCGGGGATTTCTAGAACGTTGTGGCCACGGCAGATCTCGGTGATGAGGTACGAGAAGATAAGGAGTCCCGATGGTCGAAGGGCACACTCCAAAATTCCCTCTCGGATATATCGGCCGACATTTATGGGTCTCTCATTTAAAATTGAATGAACGAGAGCTAACCTGGGTCGATCGACCGTGCTGTTATGGGAAGAAGGCATTATCCTCTTCTTGACGAAGTGGTTCCATAGTTTGGCCTCAAGGGTAAGTTGAGTGCGTTTCAACGTCCACCGATGCTTGGGGTCTGTATTCCACTCTGTCCCCTCCTCCGTTACCTCTGCCATCACAACATCGTAGTCTGCCGGCGACAGACTTTCTACGAACCTCTTGTGTTCGTTCTCTCTTTTGCTGACATAGATGCCATAGAGGGTATTGATGTAGGCAAGCTCGAAAGTGACTTCTTTACCTCGCACTGTCACGGTCTTCGTATCCTTGCTGTCGACAGCAGCGTAAAATTCACGCACCAACGTGACATTCATCTCTTCGGGCTGGGCAGCAAACATATGCCATTTGAGGGCCTTGATTTTTCGTGCTATGAACGGTTCGAGCCCGAGGTCTTCTGTGCGTTTGGTGTAAAAGAACCCTCGTTCTTCCCACATCTCCCTCTTTTGGAAGGAGCGGTAATATCTGTCGACGGAGTCGGTGGTGGCAAAGCGGTTAGGGATGGCACTATGGCTTGGTGTACCGGCTGCTGCGGCAGAGCTGGAGGCAGCACTTCGGCGTGTTTGTCTGGTACTTATAGTTGCAAGGCTGTGGAAAATGAAAGAAATTTAGATCTAAAAAAGCAAGTTGAGAGAGTAAAAGTGAGGTGAAAAATGAATAGTAAATGGGGTTTATATAGATGAATGGTTTGCTGCTCGTTGGAGCTGTAACGGCATGGGCGAATAATGGGGCCAGCTATTACCCGGTTTCTGATGCGTCTGTCACGCGTTTCCGTGTCTGTTGCGCATTTGTTACGCGTTTGCGTGTCTGTCGAGACAGCATGGTGACAGGATGTATTTTTCGCGTCTATCGCGACAGCTGTTGACAGGCTGTGACGACAGACTCCTCCTTTGGGCTTTTTGGGCTGCTGTGGAAATGGTGGGCTGATTCACTTCTTCTCCTCTCCTTGTTTCCTAAGAATAACTAAAATAAAAATTTAGTTCCTAAAAATAAAATAATTCTAATTTGCTAATAAATAAAATACATAATTAATAAAATAAAGATAAAAATAAAATTAAGTTAAATTAGGGATGCCTTGAGGGGCATCTCCTAAAGTAACCACTTCCTGCATCCTTGGGGCTTCAGTCCCCTGATAATGCTTTAGTCTCTGTCCGTTGACTTTGAATTGGTGCCCGTCTTTTAAGGATTTGATCGTGATGGCACCATGGGGAAAAACCTGCACAACTTGGAATGGGCCGGACCATCTAGATTTAAGTTTTCCTGGGAAAAGTTTCAACCTAGAGTTAAATAACAACACAAGCTGCCCTGGGCAGAACTGTCGTGGCAGCAACTTCTTGTCATGCAACCTCTTGGTTTTGTCCTTGTAAATCCTTGCGTTGTCGTAGGCCATTGCTCGAATTTCTTCAATTTCATTCAAGTCAAGTAGCCTCTTCTACCCTGCCTTATCTAAGTCCATATTTACTGCCTTGATATCCCAGTAAGCTCTGTGCTCTATCTCAACAGGTAAATGGCATGTTTTTCCATATATCAGCATGTAGGGTGACATTCCCAATGGTGTCTTGAATGTTGTTCTATAGGCCCATAGTGCATTATTGAGGTGTAAAGACCAGTCCTTTCGAGTAGGTTTAACAATCTTCTCAAGAATGTTCTTTACTTCCTTATTGGATATTTCGGCATGTCCATTGGTCTGAGGGTGATATGATGTTGCAATGCAATGCTTTACGCCGTATTTTTGTAAGACAGCATCGATTACCCTATTGTCGAAATGTCTCTCTTCATCACTGATGATCGCCTTAGGTATGTCAAACCTGGAGAAAATGTTTTTGTGCAGAAATCTCTGAACAGTCTTGGTATCGTTTTTCTGTGTGGCGATCGCTTCAACCCATTTGGATACATAATCCACTGCCAGTAGGATGTAAAGATTCCCGCATGATGCTGGGAATGGTCCCATGAAATCAATCCCCCATACATCGAAGATTTCGACTTCCAGGATGTTTTGTAGTGGCATCTCATGTCTTCTTGAGATGTTCCCAGTTCGTTGGCACTTGTCACAGCTTTTGTAGAATGCTTGGGCATCCTTGAATAGTGAGGGCCAATAAAAACCAGATTGCAAAACCTTGGCAGCGGTTTTGTTTCCACATAAGTGTCCTCCATATGGTGAAGCATGGCAGTGGTAAAGCACATCTTCCTGCTCATCCTGTGGTACACACCTTTTGATAATTTGATCTGCACAATGTTTGAAAAGAAGAGGTTCCTCCCAATAATAATGTTTTGTATCATTTTGGAACCTCTTCTTTGCTTGGTAAGTAAGTTCAAGAGGTAATATTCCGCTAACTATGTAATTAACGAAATCAGCATACCAAGGAAGTTCAGAAAACTTACCTGCCGCCATGGCTGTCGTGGCAGTGCTTGTGGCAGCAAACAGCTGCTCGTCAGGGAAAGTCTCCAGTATGTGGGTCTTGTCTGTTAGTAGACTTTTTCCCATCTCTAATCTTGATAAGTGGTCTGCAACTTGGTTCTTTGTTCCCTTTTTATCCTTGATTTCAATGTCGAACTCTTGCAGCAGCAGAATCCAACGTATCAGTATAGGTTTTGCATCTTTTTTTGCGAACAGATACTTCAGTGCTGAGTGATCTGTGTGGACCACTACCTTTGTTCCAAGTATGTATGAACGGAACTTGTCAATCGAGAACACCACTGCTAATAGTTCCTTTTCTGTTGTGGTGTAGTTCACTTGGGCTTCGTTTAGTGTTTTGCTGGCGTAATAGATTACGTGGAATAGCTTGTCCTTCCTCTGCCCAAGTGCTGCCCCTACATCGTAGTCACTGGCATCACATATAATTTCAAATGGCAGACTCCAGCCTGGTGGCTGTACAATTGGGGCTGTTATCAGCTTTTCTTTCAGAATTCTGAATGCCTCAGTACATTCAGTATTGAAGTCAAAGGGACGATTCTGCTCCAGCAGGTGGCATAAAAGCTTGGTAATCTTCGAAAAATTTGCAATAAACCTTCGATAAAACCCAGCATGCCCTAAGAAACTCCGAATTCCCTTGACTGTTGTGGATGGCAGCAGCTTTTCAATCACTTCTATCTTTGCTCTGTCGACCTCTATGCCGCGACATCTTACCTTGTGGCCTAGGATTATCCCCTCATCCACCATGAAGTGACATTTTTCCCAGTTTAATACCAAGTTCGCTTTCTCGCATCTTTCAAGCACCTTATGTAGGTTGCCTAAACAGCCTTCAAAACTATCTCCAAAGACAGAAAAATCGTCCATGAATATTTCCAAGAAGTCCTCCACCATTTCGGAGAATATTGCCATCATACACCTCTGGAATGTTGCTGGTGCATTGCAGAGTCCAAATGGCATTCTTTGGAAAGCATAAGTGTCGTATGGGCAAGTGAAAGTCATTTTCTCTTGATCCTCCGGTGCGATAGCTATCTGGTTATAACCTGAGTAACCATCAAGAAAACAATAATAAGGTTTTCTCGCTAATCTATCAAGCATTTGATCGATAAAAGGTAGGGGAAAATGGTCTTTCCGGGTAGCTTTGTTAAGCTTCCGGTAATCCAAACAAACCCTCCAGGATCCTTCTTTTTCTGGGGTGGATGCCTGTGTAAGATAGTCATGCATCCCTCTGTCATTTTTACCGTTTCGAATTCCCCAAGTCTGGATTTTTTCGATATAGCATCCTTGAGAAATTTCGCATAACCAGGTATCTGCTTGATGGCGTCTAACAACGGTATGTTGATGTGAACCTGCTTAAAAATATCATAGATCTTTTTGAGCTGGTACTCGTGTTTCTGCTTTTGTAACCGCTGTGGAAAAGGAGGTGGAGGACGGCAATCTTCAATTCGTCATTCACATGGTATTCGGATCTGAGGAGGCTTAGGTTCTTCAGGATCTTTGTCTTTCTCCTCTGTCTCTTCTGCTGCCGTGACAGGTGTGTCGGCAGCAGGTTTTTCCTCTTCTGCCAGGGCAGTGTTCGCGGCAGGTGTATTAAGGCCTGGTTTCTCAATCGGTACGGCTTTCATCTCTGGCCCTGGCAGTTGTTTCCCACTCCTAGTTGTAATAGCTTTGCACTGCTCATGTGTGGGTTGTCTAGCGACCTCAGTATCGCTAGGGAATCCTTCGTTCTGTCTTGGCTTAATATGCTGGGAAACCTGACCCATCTGTGTCTCCAGTGATTTCAGTGTAGCTTCATGGTTAGTCATTATCATCTCTGTTTTATCCATGAATGACTCGGTCTTTTTGACGAAGTGATCCATGTTTGCCATGTAAGCTCCTGTCTGGGACATAAATGTGGCCAATGTCTGCTCCAGTATACTAGGTGCGGCTGTCGGCTGCTGTTGCGGCTGCTGTCGTGTCATAATTCTGGGTACTCCATGATTTTGAGTGTTCTGCACTTGAGGATTCAGTGCGTTGTTTGGGTTACTCTAGGAGAACTTGGGGTCTTTCCTCCAGTTGGGATTGTAATTGTTGGAATCGTAATTTTGTGGCTTGTTATAGTTTCCAACATACATCCCTTCCTCTAGCTGTAGCGGGCAGTCTTCCGAACTGTGATTCCCACTGTAAGTTTCACATACTTCTTCTGCAGAGTAGACATGTTTTGAATCTTTCTTTAACAAATTTTCTACTGCCTTTGTGAGGTATGCAACTTGTGTCTTTAGGGAATTATCAGCTTCATAGTCCTTCATAGCTAGCACTCGTTTACCTCTCCTTACTGTGGGAAATTGCTCTTCATTCTTTGCTAGATTTTTCAATACTACCATGGCTTCGTCTGGATCTTTGTCCAACAACAATCCATTTGCTACTGAATCTATTCTCATCCGGGTGTGTGTGTTGGCAGCATTGTAGAATTTGATGACTTGATTCCATACAGGGAATCCGTGCATCGGGCAATTCCTTAAAAGAGTGGTAAACATGTCCCATGCCTCGTGCATTGGCTCGTCATCTTCCTGTTGAAAAGTAGCAATTTCATTACGTAATCGCTCAGATAAATGGGAAGGATTAAAACGAGATAAAAATTCACGAGTGAGATCCGCCCAAGTTCGTATTGAACACGGTGTTAGTTTATTCCACCAAGTTTTCGCTCTGTCCCTCAGTGAATGAGGAAATAACCGAAGCTTCAGTATCTCCGGATTTACTCCTAGTAATCTAAATGATCCACAGATTTCTTGGAACGTTTTCAGATGTTCTCTGGCATCCTCTGTTGCAGCACCACTAAATTGGCCAGCGGAATTGATCATGCTGAACATCACATGTTTCAGCTCGAAATTTTCAGCTTCCACGTCTGGTAGGGTGGTCTCCAGTTCCACATGATCGTTGATCATGTAATCACGGCAGGACCGACGTACGGCCACGGCAGCAGGTTGTCCATTCCCTTCATCCATGATAGGATCTTCAGGATCTTTGAGATTCCTTGGGTTTTTCCTCCCGTTATGCATAGCTTCTAACTGTTCCTCAAGATAATCGTTTCTGTCTATCAAAAGACGGACTCGGTTCCTGAGATTGCATGAGCGTTCAATTTCAGGGTCTAGTTTATACTCGGGTTCTTTGCCTCGTCTAGATCTGCGCATAAGCAAACGAAAAAACTTGTGAAAAGCACAGGGTGAACAGTCCCAATAAAAACAGAAAAATTAAAAAGAAAGTGCAGTAAAAGTAGGGTAAAGATATGTTGCTAGTCCCCGGCAACGGCGCCAAAAACTTGTTGCGTGTAAAATAGTCTATAGCAATAGAGTGCAAGTGTACACGACGCAAGTAGTAAAGTGATACACGAAGTATCGGATGTCGAATCCACATGGACTGGAAATAGCTTTATCCTTGGATTGTTGCACAAGAGAGAAAGAAGCGAGTTTAATTGATTGTAGAAGAATGTTGAAGAATACTGAATATAAAGTAACAGAGTTTTCAGGGGTAAGAAATAGGCCGGTATTGATCTGCTTGGTAGTGCAGATGTTGCACTGTATCAGAAATTCATGTTCTGTCGTCGTCTCTGTCGCGGTAGCAGTTTGTTGTTGTCGCGGCAGCGATCACACAACTCTGTACTTCAAGCTTGGAAAGAATCTCTGCTGTGACTTGTCCTATCCCTAGGTCCAAGTACTGTCGTTGAACACGTCTTGGATGATACCTCTAGGCGTGAATCGAAGGATGAACATCGATGTTGTTGAATTCTTCCTTAGCCACTTAACCTCGTCTTATCCCTAGGTCCGAGATAGTTCAACCATAAAATGGAGAACTCGCACTTATTCCTTTCGTATACTTAACTCTCCCGATATTAATTAAATGAATAATCTCACAATGCTCTCCCGATACTCTTGTAAGATGTTGAAAACTAGAATAAGCAAACTTGAAGTTTATTTTATTGAACAGAAAATTCCTAAAAACAGTACAATCCTTGCAACTACTTTACAGAATCAACCCTTAGCCCTAGGGGAAGTTTAGAACATGATGAGAAGGGGAAAAATGACTAGGGTTTTGGGGAAGACGACTAGAGAGGAGATATCCTTCCCTAGGTCGAATTACATGCCTTTATATAGGCCTTGGGTTCAAGTTTTTTAATAAGGTAAGAATACAAGTTCAAACTAAAGTACAACTCTAATTAAGATTAAATCTCCAGAGAAGATGCCTTTAATTCGTCCTCTTTTCTTGCTTTGGGTTTCTTCCTTGAACTTTGGGCTTGGCCTTCATTCTGATCTAGGGCTCAGAAAAATATAGGAGTGGCCCACGACAGACCGGCTTAAGTTCCTCTATCTGTCGAGCTCCACTTCACTCTTCCCTTCACCATTGTTGTCGTCATTGGCTGCCACGGCAGCGGCCACGGCAGCATCCTTCTTCTTGACTCCAGTCCTGTGTTCCAGCTTTGCTTCTTCACTGCCCTAAGTCTGCCACAGCAGCTACCTGCAAAATCAGCCAAAATCAGTAGCAAATGTGTTATTTTATATAATTGTGATGTATATGTGAAATCTATCCTAAATGCAATGAATTATGCTTGACTACAACATAAATATGAGTTAAATAAGGGGTAAAAAGTATAACTTTTGCACACTCAACAATATAGATGATCCCACTTACCAAAAGAATTAGAACTTAAAGTTTTTGTACTGAAGTTGAGACTGTATGTCTTGCATATCTGAACGAAATATGGGCCCATATATCCACAAATGTGGAAAGTTTTATATGATTTTAGTAGATGCATCTACATTGTTTTATCGACTTACAACCAGAAGTTTGTGAGATTGATTCTAAAAGGATTCAGATTATGCAATTAGACTATTCGTTTTGCAAAAGCTTGTGGGTTTATATTTTAGGCTATATCGGTTCTTACAAAGCCTATTGATTATTAAAAATAAGGTTTAGCAAATTTTTAATTGGATGCCTCCTACTTAATAGCTAAACTGTGAGAACAAAACATATGTTATTTATATGGTATTTCCATATAGCAACACTTATACACATCAAGCCAACGAGTTATAATAAACTCTCCATTATGATTTGACTTTTGGTCAGAAGTCATATTTCCCATTTTTGAATTTTTGAATGTGCGATATATAGTTGAATTGCTCCACCATAACGCACAAAATAGACAATTAAAAAGGGTTGAGAATATATATTGAGTACGAGTCTCCTTTTATGTTTAAATTCTAAACATTAATTGGAGAATCATTTATTAGATGATTTTTCTCAACATCAGGGGGAGAGAATAATCGGCTGGATAAAGAAGGAAATGAATTATCATTATCTAGATCCTCGAATATGAACTAAAAGTTCATAAGATAATTCATGTTATTTCATGTCAACTGTCAGACATATTTACTGACCCAATGAGAGTAATTAAGTCTCATATACCAGCTGAAATGCTCTAAGTTTAAATTACATGTTATAGCAAGTGGATGTAAATCATGCTTGAAGCATGATAGTTGAAATGGTTCAAATGATCAAAATTCTCGTAAATGAAAAGTATTATGAGATAGTCATATATTGGAGGCAGGTGCTCCTGAAGAGACCCAAGACATAACTAATAATAAAACTCTTGAAGAGTTTCAGGTACCTGAAATAAAGATTGAAATCTTAAAGAGATCTCGATGAGTTATGTCATTACGAGAATGGAACCAGAAAATTGAAAAGTTGTCGACAATGATTTTACAAATAGTTTTAAATAGAATACTTCTATAGAAGTAAAGAAAGAAAACGAGAATCCTGTATAGAAATCTATCAAGAAGTATAGATATTGAATTGGCCAATATAGAAAGACGCTTTGAACTTCTAAAAGAGAAGTATTTGGACCAACAGTCCAAACACCTAAAGGTGTAACGCAAGTGAGGCACAAATAAGTAGTCCTAAATACGACAAATTATGATTTATGAAGAGTTTTAATTACTTCATGGTGGATGCAATTACTTTGACAGTATGAAATATATTACATGCGTCTAATTATTTATGGATCCCTATTTATCCTTAAAGGATTTAAAATGCTAAAAGCATTTGGAAATTTTTGAGAAAATTTATTTAGACATGTCTCATTGAATATTTTGGCGCATTTGATATAATCGCCTTAGTGAGTACTAATTGAGGAAATACTATAAGAATGATAAGATTTCCTTATGTATTTTATAAAGGAATTTGAATCAAGATTCATTATATTATTAGAACTTCCAAAGAGCTTTCAAAGCATTTGGTTATTTAAGGAAAGGATTTGAGAAAAAGAATCTTGAGATGTGGTTTTGTTTCGACCTAAAGATCGAGCACTTAAATATGCGTTTTTGTCTATGAATAGACATGAGTTGAAAGAATCTTAAAGAAGATTCAATATGGATTGTTGGATGTGAATAAAGATAATTATATCTTTTTTATGGTTTTAAAGCACCATATATTAGTTGGTCAAGCAATATCCATGGATATACAAAGATCATTACATTTAGATCTTCAAACATTCGTTGATGCCTCCTCAAATGTCGTAGAAATAATTGTTATGCACGAGGCAAGCCAAAAAATGTGTTTGGCTAAGACCATTGACCCAACATATCCAAAAGATATGTGGATTTACTTTTACAAGATATGATAAAAGCTACATTGTGTGAAGATAATGCAAGATGTATATCTCAGTTTGAAAGTGGATACATCATAGAACATATTACTCCAAAGTTTCATCCCTCACGATCTTTAGAAAAATAATATTCAAGATTGAATTATAAAGATTCAAAGATCTTCTGTGATGTTTTCATGAGGGGGAGTAAATACGTGTTGCACTCTTTTTCCCTTAACCAAGGTTTTGTCCCAATGGGTTTTCCTGGTAAGGTTTTTAATGAGACAACATGTTATGCGTATTAAAGATGTGTGTACTTTTTTTCCTTCACTAATGAAATTTTTTTCCCACTGGGTTTTTATCTGAGTAAGATTTTAACGAGGCACATTATCTTCATAGACATCAAGGGGGAGTGTTATGAATATTTATCTATGTGGATGTCTATCATGATTAGAACTTTATCTAAGGAGTTTGATTTATTTATTATTAGGAATATTATCTCTATTAATTAGAGTTTAATGTATTATGTACTTCTTATGCCTATAAATAGATGATTCATTGAAGGCATTGTACACACAATTTTATATTTGAGAATAATACAAATCTCTCTCGTTTTCTCATCTCTTTATTCTTTTATACTTGTTCGTTGTTCTTTATTATTTTGTTCACAACAAAACGTACGTTTGAGATTTAATGGTATAATAACCTAATTATTATAATCAAATAATTGAAAATTTGATTATAACTTTTTAAATACGATAAAGCAATTGTAAATTTACTAATAAAAGGAGATAAATATTCTATACACATGCAATGGAAACTAAAAGTTTCCACTAACGCATTAGTTTTAGGGTATAGGGAGTTAGTTTAGGGTATATGATTTAGGGTATAGGGTTTAGGGGTTTAGGTGTAGGGGGTTAGAATTTAGGGATAGTTGTTTCAACTTAAGGTTTAGGGTTATAATTTAGGGTTCATAGATTAAAACCTAAATCCTCACCATATTACGCTAAAAACTAAATCCTAACCTATAAACCCTAAATTAAAACAACTATCCCTAAATTTAAACCCCTACACCTAAACCCCTAAACCGTATACCCTAAACTAACTTCATATACTCTAAAACTAAGACGCTTATGGAAACTTTTAATTTCCACCACAAGTGTATAGGATATTAATCCATAAAAAGATAACATACGGTACAAATTATTCAATTATTGAATCTCAGATTTTGAAGATAAGATGAACACGGACGAGAATCAGAGACTGGGGTAACTTGGGATACCAAATTGGCAAATTGATAAATTAAGTGACGATGCTTTGCGTGGGTTCTGACTCAGATTGACAGTGCCATGTCCCGTATTTCATTACTCATATACAGCTAGCTTTTATTTTATTTAAATACATTTTTATTTTAATTTTGACTGAAAGTTTGTTATTTGGTTCAAAAAGGACTTATTTGATTTTTTATAATTATTATTATTATTTAATTTATTGATAGATTAATTCATATCATGTACTGCAGAAATTCTTGTTTAAGATCATAATTCTTTATTCTATTAAATTAATTGATTTTTCATATTCGATTTAATTTTTTAATCTTGTTGGACTGAAATTAAAAATGTATTGTCAATATTTGAAATAAAGAATGATTTTTTTTCAATATATATATATATATATATATATATATATATATATATATATATATATATATATATATATATTTGAATTTTCATTATCTACATAACTTCATAAATAATATGGTTACTTAACATTTGTTTTTTATCAAACTATTCTTCACTTCACCATTTTTGTTTATTATAATGTAAACACCACTTCAAATTTTATTAGAAAAAGAATATACTTCCGATTCTATAGGGTCAGGCTTTTTAAAGAAAAGTTTGAGTTTAGATTTAATTTTTTTAGGACAAGGTTGGGTCGAGTCGGTTTAGTTTAAGTTTAAGGTGAAAAATACTCAACCCGCAATAATAGTTTAATTTTATTCTAAATATTTAGGTATGATTGTTATAATGTCACTCTATGTATATATATATGGGTTATGATCAACTTACACTGTGTAAAACTCAATTACTTTTATACAGTTTTTGGACTGTTGGATGATGGTAATTAGTGGCTCAGATTATTTTCTTATTTTTTTTCCCAAGTGATAATCTTCACATTTTTTACTGTTATTCTCATCCATCCATTTCACTAATCCAATGGCCATAGATTATTGTAAAACTCAAAGAGTTTTACATCATGTAACTTGATCCTATCCTTATATATATATATACAGAGAGAGATAGTTATGATCAACTTACACAATGTATTTTCTCTGCTCTTGTGGCACGTATTTTCTCTGCTCTTGTGGCACGTATTTCTTTCTTTTTTTCTGGTTGTCTTTACCACGTCCTTTTCTTTTGTTTTCATTTACTTTGGCGGCTCTGTTTCTTGGCTTTTGTTGCTGACTGATCAATGGCGACTGATAACGTTGAGGAGAATCTAGCGGGTTTAAGGATCGAAGATGATGAAGATGAAGGTGTTCAGATTGATTTGGAGGACAATGAATCTGTGCTGTCCTATGCCCACTGTTTTGTGGGAACGTTCCTCTCTTCAAGTGTTATTCACGCATCGCCGATGCGCGCAACGCTGGCAAATATTTGGCACCCACCTGGGGGAATTTCTATTTCGGAGTTGGGTGAGGCAAGGTATTTGTTCCGTTTTTACCACGCCATCGATGCTGACAGAATTGAAAAGGATGGTCCTTGGAGTTTTAACTCACACTTACTGGTTCTGCATCGTTTGCAAAATGGAGAGGATCCTATGACAGTCCCGCTGATGAAGGTGGCGTTTTGGGTGTCGGTGTATGACGTCCCGGTCGGCTGTATGTCGGCGAAAGTGGCCCGTGTGCTTGGGGATTTTATTGGAAGATTCATCGATTATGATCCAACACCGGGAAGTTTGGGTTATAAACGCATAATGAAGATCCGGACTGAAGTGGATATCAGGTTACCTTTGAAGAGAAGAAAGAAGTTAATGCTTGCTAATGGGCAATCGCAGTATGTGCGTTTCGAGTACGAAAAACTAACACTTTTTTGCTTCCTTTGTGGTAAACTGGGACACGGTGAGAGTTTTTGTCCGCTGCGTTTCACAGAAGGGGGCCGGGACCTCCCTCTGTCTTGGGACGCGTCCATCAGGGCACCACCGCGGAGAGCTAGGCCGGCGCACAGCAAATGGCTGATTGAGGAGGGAATTGATGGGCCGGTTTTCTCGGGATTGAATTCGGCGCATTTAGTGCCGGTTAATGGTTTTCAGAGGCCTTTCAATCCAGTAAATCCAGCAGGGATAAGATCAGGGGATTATGATGATCGAGGTGTGAAAGGGAAATCAAAAATGGAAAGTGCTGATCAGAGGAAAACAGATTTCCCGAAATCTCAGGGGATATTAATTGTTGATTCTAGTGCGGGTTGTCAGCCAGGCCAGATTACGGATTCACGTACAAAGCAAGATTTACGGCAATCTGAGATTCTAGATGGTTTTGACGTGGTCATGCGAAATTTGGGGGAGGAAAGCCCAATTGAAACGGGGGACACAGCCAAGAGGCCCAGGTTCGGAGACTCTATTGGAAATGAGTCTGAATCCACTAGTGTTAGTGGAAGCTTACCAAATATATCGGCAGGCCCTAATGATCGGGCCAGCCGGGCCCAATGAGGTTACTAGCTTGGAACGTTCGAGGTTTAGGGATGGCCCGAACGGTAAGACGTCTCAAAGGAATTTTGAGAGATTTACATCCCTCGGTGGTTTTCTTCATGGAGACTAAACTGCCGATTGTTCGAATGGAAAGGGTGCGCCGTTTGTGTGGTTACAATAACGGTATTGATGTGGCAGCTAGGGGCAGAAGCGGAGGCCTATCTTTGGGTTGGAAGGATTCGGTGTCGATTTCTCTTCGCTCTTTTTCAAGCTCTCACATTGATATTCTTGTAAATGAAGATGAAGAAGGAAAATGTTGGCGTTTTACGGGCTTCTACGGGGATCCAGAGGTGGGTGCTCGTGTAGAATCGTGGGATCTTCTAAGACAATTGGATGATTGCCCAACGATACCTTGGTGTGTAACGGGGGACTTCAACGAAATTATGAGTTTGGAAGAAAAGAAAGGAGGTCCTCTACGGAATCAGTGGCAAATAGACAATTTTAGGGGGGCTCTTACTGACTGCAATCTAAGTGACCTGGGTTATAAAGGAAACTGGTTTACTTGGTAGTGGGGGAGGTCAGCCTCGAACAATATCCGGGAGAGGCTTGATAGGGGCGTGGCTAATAGCAGTTGGTTGGACTACTTCCCTGACTATGAAGTGGAGCATGCTCCCCATCCATTTTCGGATCACTGCCCGATATTGATCAATACTGATACGGGGCTCCATAGCCGTAATAAGGTGTGGAATTTCAAGTTTGAAGCGGTGTGGTTAATGGAAGAGTCGTGTGACACAGAGGTCGAAAGGTTGTGGCAGCAAGCGACGGGGTCAGTTCTAGAAAAGCTGCGGTTTATGAGCAGAGGACTTGAGAAATGGTTTCGGAAGATTCGAAGAGAGAAACGCTTATCAGTAAAGGACCTGTTGGCGAAAATTAATACACTGGAGGCCCAACCGGTCACAGATGATGTTCTCTTTGATACGTTGGATGCAAAACTGAATTTGAATTTTGAATTAGAGAAAGAGGAGATTTACTGGGAACGGAGAGCAAGGGTGAACTGGCTAAAGAATGGGGATAGGAACACGAGGTTCTTTCATAATTTTGTGAATAAAAGGAGACGGATGAACAGAATAAATAGGCTGGTTTCTGATGATGGTCTGGTGCATGAGGATGAGGAACAACTTCGTCAGATAGCCATGGACTACTACTCAAAGTTGTTCACATCCGATGGGATGTGTAACCCGGACATCATTTTACAAGGGGTAAATAACTGCATATCGAGCGAAGATAATGCAAGACTGTCAAGAGGTTTCACAAAACAGGAGGTGTACTCAGCCTTGCAGGCGATGAGCCCTTTAAAGGCGTCCGGGCCAGATGGTATTGGGGCAGTGTTCTACCAACGGTACTGGGCTCTAGTGGGTGAGGAGATTTCGTAGTATTGTATTGATGTGATAAACGGGCTGGAATCAATCGAGGACATCAACACGACCCATATTGTCCTTCTACCCAAAGTAAGTAATGCCCAACACATGAAACATTTTCGCCTAATAAGTTTATGCAATGTATTGTTGAAGATTATTACGAAGATGCTTGCAAATCGGTTTAAAGAGGTGCTAGGGAATTGCATCGACGAGGCCCAGAGTGCGTTTGTACCGGGTAGGTTGATTACAGACAACGTAATAGCGGCCTATGAATACTACACTCGTTCAAGAAAAAACAGACGGGGAAAAAAGGTTCGTTTGCATTAAAACTGGACATGAGTAAAGCGTATGACCGCGTTGAGTGGGATTTTCTGGAGGCTATGATGGGTAAAATGGGCTTTTCAAGAGAATGGATTCAGGCCCTCATGCGTTGTGTCTGAACGGTGTCTTATGGTGTGGTGGTTAATGGGCTGGTATCCGAGAGCTTTACACCGACCCGAGGCCTACGCCAAGGAGACTCCCTTAGCCCATATTTATTTCTCATATGTGGGGAGGGCTTATCGTCTCTAATTCGCAGTGCGGTTTCTAGGGGTTCTCTTCAGGGGGCAAAGATTGCTCGGAGTGCTCCAATTGTCTCACACCTCCTCTTTGCTGATGACTCGTTAATTTTTAGTAATGCATCAATTGAAAGTGCTACCTATCTAAAGAACTTATTAAGTACGTATGCAGGTTGCTCTGGGCAGTTGGTGAATTATGAAAAATCCAGTGCTTTCTTTAGCTCGAATGTTGCAGCATAGGAGAGAAGGGATGTGTGTGGCGTTCTACAGATAACAGAAGAGAACAACCCGGAAAGGTATCTGGGCCTTCCTGCAGTTGTGGGCCGAAACAAGAGACGTGAGTTTAAATATCTTCTGGACCGAGTGGAGTCTAAAACAAATGGGCTTGGCTCTAAGATTTTGTCTCAAGGGGGTAAGGAGGTCCTAATAAAATCCATTCTACAAGCGATACCTCTTTTTGCAATGTCTTGTTTCCTCTTGCCGGGTTTTTTTTGCAAGGAGCTCGAAGCTAAGATGGCGCGATACTGGTGGCAGCATTCTCAGGCTAAAAGGGGTCTACATTGGTGTACTTGGGCCGAGCTGAGCAAGATTAAGGAGGATGGTGGGCTGGGCTTTAGAGACATGGGGAAATTTAACATAGCCCTATAGGCAAAACAGGGCTGGAGACTAATTCAGAATCCTGGGTCACTGGTGGGCCGCATACTCAGGGCTAAGTACTTCCCGGGCTCTAGTTTCCTTCAGGCCGGTTTGGGTTCAGCACCGTCCCTACTATGGAGGAGTATTTGGTCTGCTAAGGGCCTTCTGCAAAAAGGCTTAAGCTGGTCTATAAGCTCAGGGTCTTCTGTATCGGTGTGGAATGACTACTGGCTGCCGGTGTTACCGGCGAGAAAGGTGGAGTCCCCGATAAACAATCTGGTTTATCGGGTATCGGATCTAATTATACCAGAGAGCAGGAAATGGAACACTGAACTTATTAATTCAGTGTTTAACCAAACCGAAGCAAGTCTAATACTTAGCATCCGCCTACCAAGTTATTCTCAAGAAGATACGTTTCGTTGGGGTGGAGAAAAGACCGGTTGTTACACAGTGCGTAGTGGTTATAAACTTCTTGTAAATGAGTCTCCACAAACTAGTTCTAACGCTAGTATCTACAAGCTAATTTGGAAGACAGATTGCCCTAGCAAAATGAAAATCACAGTATGGAGGTTTTCTAAGAACTACGTCCCTACACTTCATAATTTAATGCAGAAGAAAGTGGTTTTTAATTCTACATGCCCTAGGTGTGGCATTGGATCGGAGACTATCGAGCATGTTACGAGAGACTGCTGGTTCGCAGCTGCAATTTGGACCGCCCTAAATGTCTCTTGGCCTATCGCAGTAAGTGACTATGATTTTTATGACTGGTTTTTTCATCTTTTACAACACTCAACATGTAGTGAGCATAAACAACATATAGTTACAATCTGGGCACTTTGGAGCTCGAGGAACAAGTTAATACATGAGAATGCTAAACACAGAATAGGGGATGCTCTTACGCTGATAGGAAGTTACTGTTCACAATTATCTTCCATCTCAGCCCCAGTGCGGCAAACTATCCAAGCACAGCCGGTCAAATGGCAACCTCCGATGGACTCTGACATAAAAGTTAATGTAGATGCAGGTTATAATCCTCATTTATTAAAATTAAGTTCCGGTATAGTGTTCTGGAACAATGAAGGATTGATAATGGGAGCTGCTTTTAAAATCAATGACAATGTTACCTCTGCTGTTGTCGCAGAAGCAATAGCGGTGCTCCAGGGCCTCGAGGTTGCAAAAGAATTAGGGTTCCAAGCGGTGGTGGTTGAGAGTGATTCTCGTACAGTAATTGAGAGGGTAAATAATGAAGCTACAGATCTATCGGAAATAGGAAATATATCTAGAGACATAAAGCTTTACTCTCACCTCTTTAGATCCTGCCGTTTCGTCTTCACAAGAAGAGAGGGTAACCAGGCCGCGCATGCAATGGCAAAGGAGGGCATGGCGGCGACGGCGGATGCGATATGGGTTGAGGAAGCCCCGAGATCCGTCATGTCGCTGATTGAGGAGGACCGCCGCTTCCGTGATCCGCCATAGATGCCCGTCTCCAGAGTTTTTTCAAGAGGGTCTTCATCTTTATCAGGCTTTCATGCCACACCCTCACCACCGATTCTTCCTACCGGAGCTTTCCAGATCGACAATTTGTGAGGAAGACGGAGTTGGCTGCTCTAGTCGGTTTTGTTTTTTTCGGATTTTGGGGAACCAAAGACTTTTTGGGGTTTCTAGGGCTCTGGAACTTTCTTTTGTGGGTTCCCTGTATTTTAATTTCCTCTGCCGTTTCACTTTTCTTTATTATTTCTTTATTGTTCTTTATTTACTCATTTTAATAAAGGCAGCCGGCAGTTTAAATCAAAAAAACTTACATAATGTAACACTCTTCAAGTTTTACACGTTTTCTGGATCGTTATATGGAGGGATGACTCAGGTTAACTCCTTACTCTCTTTTTTCAAGTGATAATCTCCATATATTTACTGTTAATCTCATCCATTCGTTTCACTCATCCAACGGTCCAAAAAAGGTGTAAAACTTAAAGAGTTTTACAATGTGTAAACCGATCCTATCCCATATATATATAGATATAACTCATTTAGTTTTACACTAATCTAGGACCATTGGATGGGTGAAATGTATGGATGAGATTAACAGTAAAAAATTGAAGATTATCACTTGGGAAAAAAGATAAGAAAATAATCTGGGCCATTAATTATCATCATCCAACGGTCCAAAAACTGTGTAAAAGTAATTGAGTTTTACACAGTGTAAGTTGATCCTAACCTATATATATATATATATATATATATATATATATATATATATATATATAATGCTCTTTCTATTTGTATTTTTTCTATTACTTCTCTATTTTATTGAATAATAATGAAAATTGATATTTCTTTTATGTCGGGTCCGGTCGGGTTGGGTTCGGGATTTTACTCTAGAATTTAAGTTGAGTAAAACATCATAAAATGTCGAGTCGGGTCGAGTTTGAGTGGAGGTGTTAATTTTTGGGTCGGGTGCAGATCAACCAAAAACTACCCAACCGACCCATGGTCATCCCTAAGGACAAGAGTTTATTAATCCTTTAAATCAAAAATTAGGAAGAGCAAAAACCTTATTAAACTAATATTTAAACTTAAAAAAACCTAAAATATTATGATACCATTTTTTTTTGAAAAAGACAACAACTCCTTACATTTCGTCTACTAAATGGCTCTGTCCCCGATCTAACATAAATTTACATATTTTTTTCTAAAAGAATTAACTATTTGAGTTTATTGAACTAAATTAATTTAATTTAATAAAAATTCAGTTTAATAATTCACATATTAAACTTCAAATTTGATTTTTATGTTTGAGTTCGATTTGAATCGAAAAAATTCTTTAAATATTTAAAATTAAAAAGGCCCAATAGAGAATTGCGGCGCCAATGATTAGTTGTATAAACTTGTAGAAAACATACTCCTATCGAACCACGTCAGTGCCAGCTTCATTTCCAAACACAGAAAGACAGCTCCCTGTTTACCTGCTAATGGCAGCTTAATCTCCTTCCCTCATTTTTCTCTCCAATAATACACAACCAAACAAATTAATTATTAAGTAAATATCAAATCCCATCTACTATGAACTTTGGGTCAATCAAGAAATGTACGATAAAAATATCTGCATGCAAAAAAAAAGTGAAAAAAAAAATCTTGGTGATGTGTATATAAAGCTCATTGTTTAGACCTTTGTTTTCACCCACACTGTACACCATTTGTTTGAAGTTTTGTTTGTGGGTCTGGGGTGGTGTTGAAACACTAGAGAGATGGCAATTGGGCAGTTTAAAGATGTCGAAAGTGGTGAAATCAAAGGGCTTGAAGATTTAGAGAAGCCATTGATTGTTGTTGCAGAAGATGAGAAGAATGATGTTCATGGAAATGGTGATGAAAATATTAACGGATCCGTTTGGATGGTTTTGCTCTGCACTTTTGTTGCTGTTTGTGGCTCATTTGAATTTGGATCTTGTGTAAGTTCTTTCACTTTGAAATTCTTGTTTTTTTGTTTGTTTTTATAGATTTTTCATATCAAATTCCCATGTTTAAACAAAGTTCATGGTTTTGTTCTGCACATTTGTTTATTTTCTTTTGGCAGGTGGGGTATTCAGCACCTGCTCAATCTGCTATCAGGGAAGATCTTAATCTATCTCTAGCTGAGGTTAGCTTTCTATTTACTGCAAACAAATTGCCATATATTTACGGATTTACGACCTTAAATGGGGTTGCGGTTTGCAGTGTTGCGGCAACCTTTAAAAGTTAAAACCTTTACAATGCGCCCGTTGCCTTGGTTTGTGGCTGCAATTTAATACTATGACAACGGTGTCTCGACCGTCACTAACTTGTTATTGGAATTTATTTTCCAGTTTTCTATGTTTGGTTCTATCTTAACCATTGGTGCAATGCTTGGTGCTGTCACTAGTGGTCCGATTGCAGACATGATTGGTCGAAAAGGGGTATGTTCTGTTTCGGAATTAAATTGATTTTTTATTTTGCTTATTATAATTGTACTAAATTTGTGCAACTTTATTGGAATCAGGCAATGAGATTATCGGCTGGTTTTTGCATCACTGGATGGCTTGCTGTTCATTTCTCTAAGGTTTACACTTGGTCCTCATCATATCAGAGAATTTAAGATTAAATTGGATAAAAAGTACCCAAATTTGCATGGATCCTATTACAGGGGGCTCTTTTATTGGATGCTGGAAGATTTTCCACTGGATATGGCATTGGAGTTCTCTCATATGTGGTAAAAAAAATTTCCTGAGAAAATATGCATTTCTTGATGAATATATTAAAGTTGCTAATATTATTTTCCCACTATACAAACAGGTCCCAATCTTCATAGCTGAAATAGCGCCAAAGAATCTCAGAGGAGGGCTCACAACATTGAATCAGGTTAGAGAGTCCGGTAGAATCGTATGCAGTGGTTTAAGTAGTGACCACAACTGATATTCACTACCAAAATTTTTCCGGGAATGCCGGCTGCTGCGATTTTTGTATAAATGCCCTTTCTTTCCATTGCAGCTCATGATTGTTACTGGTTCATCGGTTGCATTCTTAATGGGAACAATCATACCGTGGAGGGCACTGGCTCTAACTGGTAATCCTAATTCCCCTTCAAGATTTTTGAATCGAAACCGAAAAACATAAAGGATTGTTAGACACTAAATGTTGGTTTTTGATTTTTGAAGGACTTGTGCCCTGCATTTTCCTGTTTGTTGGCCTCTGTTTCATACCTGAATCTCCAAGATGGCTGGTAAAAATTTCATATAAGCAAACAAAAACAGGATACATACATACATATATACGAGTGTGTATGATTGTTGATACATTGTTGATTGCAGGCAAAGGTTGGCCTCAACAAAGAATTTCACTTTGCTCTTCGGAAACTTCGAGGCAAAGATGCTGATGTCACTCAAGAAGCTGAAGAAATTCAAGTAAATTTCTTCTAAACTATATATGCATCCACCTATGTTAACCGGACTCGTAGATAACTGTCGAAATATATGTCCATACTTTAGGAAAATGAAGAGTCCGAATAATATAGACATAGACCGTCTTTGAAACTATATGTAAAGCTAAGTTGACAATTTTTGGTGTCTCAACAGATGTACATTCAAACTCTTGAAAGCCTACCAGAAACTAGAATATTGGATTTGTTTCAACCGAAATATATTCGTTCTGTGATGGTGAGTGAATCCATTCTTTATCTCTGGTCAATTCAAGATTCTTGTTTAAGTAATTTCCATTATATATATATATATATATGATTTTCAGATCGGAGTCACATTAATGGTGTTCCAACAATTTGGAGGAATTAATGGAATAAGCTTCTATGCAAGTGAAACCTTTGCATCAGCTGGTAAATAAACAGATTTTGAGTAACTTATTCCAATGCCTTTTTGTGATTAAGCTTTAATATTGAAATTTATTCTCTTTAAACAATTTCCAGGGCTTTCTTCAGGAAAAGCTGGAACCATAGCTTATGCTTGTCTTCAGGTAATTAACTTCTGTCCCTTTTTTTTTGGTACAAAAGGGGCCCTAACCCAAGAATAGGGAAGGGTGACCTCGGATCTGTAGTCGACAAGAGACTGCATGAACCGGTTAATAATGATATTTACTTTCACTTACTATATATATTTAGGTCCCAATAACTGTGGTAGGAGCAATGTTGATGGACAAGTCAGGAAGAAGACCATTAATAATGGTAAAAAGTTGATCCCAGAAATTTACTTTCACTTTCTTACATATATGATAATATGAAATTTGATGGGAAAATTTGGTATGAAAATATTTTCCAACCATTTTCAGGTTTCTGCAACTGGCACATTTCTTGGTTGCTTCCTTGCTGGCGCTTCATTTTATCTCAAAGTAAGCCATAATAATTGTCACAATTTTATGTTTTTGATTCAATTTTTTGAACCTGTTTCATTATTTTATTTGAACCAGGAGCACAATCTTTTGCCTGAATGGATACCAATATTAGCTGTTGGTGGAGTCCTTGTAAGTAAATCACCCTACATTCTTATTATATGTGTATATGTGTGTGTATATATATGTATAGATATTTACTTAATTTTCATTTTTTCCCCCATTGAAATCAGATTTATGTAGCATCCTTCTCAATTGGAATGGGAGCAGTTCCTTGGGTGATAATGTCTGAGGTGAGCATTGGAACCCTCTTTTCAGCATACTGATAACCCTTTAAAAGTTAACAAAACGGAACCGAAATAAATAACCTGAAATGACCCGAACTCGATATTTTTGGTGTCAGATTTTCCCGATAAATGTCAAGGGAGTAGCTGGTAGTTTAGTGGTACTGGTGAACTGGTTAGGTGCATGGACAGTCTCTTACACATTCAACTTTCTCATGAGCTGGAGTTCATCAGGTGAATGAACTGATAAAACACCCTTTCAATTTGTCCAAAAAAAACCTGTAAATGGTTTTCCAGACATGAACTCTGAAACATGTTTTTTTGATTTTTCTGATGTTTCAGGAACCTTTTTTATATACTCAGGATTCTCTTTAATGACCATCCTATATGTAGCCAAATTTGTCCCAGAAACTAAAGGGAAAACACTGGAGGAAATCCAGGCATGCATCAATTCATAGAGGACCAAAAAACAAAATAATTGTTGGTTCAAAATTCCATAAACATCTGGAGAAGGTTCTTGGAAGAAAATTTTGGATCGATTCTTTAGCTTCAAGGATCTTCTCGGTTGTGACAGTGAAAATTTCCGTCAAGATTGGATTCCATGAAAATTACTTCAAGAAATGATTATGCAGAGCTCTAGCAGTGATTTTAGCTTATTTTCCCCTTGTTTATTCAATATATTTCAATAGGAATGATATATGATTTTATATTTTAGATCATTATGTTTAGTGCTAGTAATGGCTTGTTGTACTTTATTTTATACTAGAATTAACAATGTTATACCTCCACCAATGTCCTAATTCAAAATCCGGTAAGACATTCAGAAAGACACCTATACTTCCGGAACCTCAGTCCTCATATCACCAATGAGGATTTCGAAGGCTACAACACAATAAAGGTGTCAAAGTCATGTGTATATACACATGGACACGTTGAAATAAGGGCTCTTTCTCGCTCTACATACTCCACAATCTAAAAACCCTTTACGGCTCTCAGCTCAAGACCAAAATGAGTAAATCACCACCTCTGTGTTCAGGGTCTTGCACTTTTAGTCATCAACATAAATGGATAGAAATAACATCAATATACATTAAACTCATACATAATATAAATAGAAGATAAATTAAATCTAAATATTTTTTTTATTTATAGTAAAAAAGAAATTCAGACATTTATAACTAATATATGAACATCAAATTAGAAATTGGACTAGGGTTTCTTGATACACTTTTTGTAACAATAGTTCATATACTCATCTGCTTTCTTCTTGTCTGAAAAAAAAAACCAAGAAAACAAAGAGTTTTAATAGCAGAAATGAATGGAAATGATATTTGATACATAAGAAAAGAGTATAGTTTACCGGATTTGAAGAGTTTGGGCATGAATTCTGCACAACGAGTGGTACAATCATAGATCAGCCCCGAGTAACGAAGTAAACATCTCGTCTTGCAGACTTGATTGCATAAGTTGAGAAGAAGAGGGAAGTTTTCTTTGCGGCATTCCGTCGAACTCGTACATTTACAAGCGTATTCTGGATTTGATGGGGATGGTGCAGGAGATGGAGGATGCAATTTGATTTCAGAGACTGCATCTATTTCGTAAGGAACCTGTTCATTATCAAACGACTCATCGGGATAGTCAGATTCTTGGGAAAATCCAGATTCTGAGAACTGAGAAGTTTTCTCGGGAAAGTTTTGGACTTCTAGTGAATCATAAGGGGGTTCAAATTCGGGAAACAAAGAAGTTTCTTCATCATTTGACTTGGGAAAATACTGGGATTCGTATGAAATTTTGGAAGCTTTAGAATCCTGAGGAAATTCAGATTCAAAATTGAAAGGTGCAAATCCATGGACTTGAACTACAGCAAGAACAAGCAAAAAAGAGACTAAATTGGCTAGCAAAAACAACTTCATTGTTTTAAAAATGTTTAAGACTTTGATGAAAAATTAAGCAAGAAAACAACAAATTTATAGGTCTCGAATCAATTGAAAATGATGCCATTGATTTCTCCATAATCGCTGATTTAAAGATGGTTGATTTTAAAACATTAAACAAATCTCTCCCAAGTTCAGAATTAAAAATATTATCGATATATTATTAGTGAATTACTATATGATTATATGGTAATATATGCGCATACACATCGTACACACATAATACTCGAACTCGAGTCACCTAGATAAAACATATCATTTTTTATATTCTCTTGTGTTAGAAAATGAACAGAAAAATTAATTATTTCCGATGAATTATTTTCTTGTGTTTTTTCATGGTATAAACCATGACTTAATTGATGTCAATCATTACTTTTAGGAAACTTATTTCACATTATGTGTTTCTATTTTGATATCTCACATATTTTTTTTTGGTGAAATGGCACATAATAATATATTTTGTTTATATTTTAACGCCCGTTGTTAAAAATTAACAATATGCTGATCAAGAGAGAAAAAATCACACATAATAGACTGTCATGTAATTTTTTCTCTCTTAGTCAGCATACCACGTTGACTAAAATTATAAAAAAATCACACATGACAAGCTAACAAGGAAAGAGAAAATGACATGGCAACCTACCATGTGTGATTTTTTCTCTCCTAATCAACGTGTCACGTGTGATTTCTCTTTCATACTCAACATGTTCTTAATTTTTTAGTGCGGATATCAAAATAGAAACAAAATATAACGTTAGATACCATTTTATTTTTACCTATTTTTGGTGGGATGCCAAAACAGAAAAACAAGCAAAGATGTGTACCAAATAGATAGTTTTCCCTATTTTTCAATAAGTTTTCATTCATTATCCGGTAAACAAAAATACATCAATATTTATCTTTACATTAAAAAGATTTAACTCGAACCATTTATTCTATTATATCTATAACCATCATTTCAGTGCTACATTTCCCTTTGAACTATTTTTATTCATCTCTCTCAATGACCAATACAAATAAGCGTTCTAGACCAATCTTAAAATAATAAAAATACATGACGTCTCTTTTATTTTCATTATCATCAATTGCATCCACAATTTCAATACTATGCAGTTTGGAACATAAAATGAACATCAAATAAAATTTAACAATTATTTTCAGTAAAGAAACAAATGATATTTATCTTAAATAATCCAGATTTAACCGATTTACCTATAAAGTATGTGTATATTGTCAAAGAATTAAGAATATATGATACTTTGATTATCGCTTGTGTTTTTCATGGTATAAAATCATATGACTTAATCAATGCCAATTATTATTATTATTTTTATATAAGGATAAGTTCATTATCCAATAAGTAATATTATGTTACAAAAATGCATAAATGTTGATTGTATATGCAAAACTAGGAGCGCCTATTCTTTTCTTTAGAGTCTTCTTTCCTCTTCCCTCTAGGTAAGATTAAGAATGTAATTAGCATTTGTTAAAAAAAAAGACATCACATTTTCCACTTACGTTAAAAATACAACAAAGTTCTCACATGGATTTATATTTAATACACATACGGTCATGAGCCGGAGGCAAATAGGTAATTGGGGTGTCTGATGACACCCTAAAATATTTTGGAAATTGTATTTTTCTATATAATTTGTATATGAAAAAAATTAAAAATATATAATTGACACCCTTTATAAATAAAATGACATATATTTATAAATAATTAACTCATCTTAAATACCGTTCAAAAAAATGAAACACATTAAATGAATTTTTGGCTCCGCCCCTGCATACGGTGAAAATTATAAACATAAACCATCAATTCTAAACCACTAAATCTAAATCTCTAACATCTAAACCCTAAAATGAAAGCACTTATAAAAACCTTTTTTCCACCACTTATGTATGAAATAATTACGCTTCCCCCATTATATAAAACATATGAATATCTGATACAAAGCTAGACTATCAATGTAAAAATTTTATACACAAGCATGCTTATTTTCAAGCTAAAATCTAAAATCCTAATACTAAAACTCTAATTTTAAACCCTAAATTTTAACTTTGAACCCTAAATTCTAAATCATACTAACTAAATCCCTAAACTATAAACCCTAAATAACCACACTTGCAGATTTTTTTTTCTATTGCTAGCATATAAGATAGTAATCTTATACAAAACTTTCCATTTAAACTAAGGTTATTGGTACATTGCCGGTGTCAAAGTTACTCAAACATGTCTATTTTGACTTTAAAATTTATATCTCAAACCCTAAAATCATAAATCCTAAACTCTAACTCTTGATCCAAATATTATTCTAATCATATAACTTAAATTCTAAACTCTATAATCTAGACCTTAATTAAGTCTTTAAACTCTAAAATCCGATCGATTGTTATTTTTAAAAAAGTTTCCTCTCATTTTCTCTCTATCTTAGTGTTTCGTTGCTTTTCTCCTGGGTGGCGTCATTTTTCTTATATGAAGCGGTACACTTGTAACCCCCTAGACCCGCCTATGCATTACCACAGATCGTAGGAAGTCACATTAGGGTCACAAGAGTAACCCACAGAAAAATCCGTATAAATTTTTTTATTACATTAAAACTGTAAAACAAACTTCTATATAAAATATAATTTAAGAAAATCATGTAAACATAGGACATTAGTTCAGAAGGTATATCGCAGATACTAGTCTAAAACAATACACATCATACATGCATTGCACACTAACTATGTCGATACCGTACTCCAAAAGCAACACCGAGAGAACCCAAACACTGATGTCAATAGCCTTACCATGACGGATTTCATCTAACATGTGATGGTAAAAACAACATGAGTTTAGGAAAGCTCAGTAGTACAGAACTACCAAATGGTGCAATAAGCACATGCAAGTACATGGCAGACATTATATTAACATGATGTCTCAGGCAATAACAAATTCCATTTACGATTTAATATTTCAGTGTAACGTTATATTTGAAGATAACATAATTGTTCTTTATTCCATCACCGAGTATCAGGCGTGAAGCCTATAGTCCAGAGAATTAGAAGAGTGAATGATTAAATTAAACTAGGGATTTTAGCGTGTCATATTAGTGCTAAACCATATCAATGTGGTAAACATTTTATTTCACGGGTACATAATTCAAGCAGCAGAATTGTTCATTTTTAATTCTTATCTACCCTCCAAATGTACTCCAATATACAATTTTGAGATGCATCTATAAAGGCATTAAAAGGGCTTGGGTTTCTTTCTAAGGGAATACCTTAGGTCCGGCAGAATTACCTTAGCCAGAGCATAGGAACCTGTAAATGTAACAGTAATGAATTTTCCTAGCCGAAGAAGAGGAACCTGTAACTGTAGCGGTAAGGAATTAACCTAGCTGAAGCAGAGGAACCTGTAACGATAACAATAAAGAATTACCCTCGCCAAAGCAGAGGAACCTGTAACGATAACAATAAGGAATTACTCCCACCAAAGCAGAGGAACCTGTAACGATAACAGTAAGGAATTACCCTCGTCGAAATAGAGGAGCCTGTAATGATAACAGTAAGGAATTACCCTCGCCGAAACATAGGAACCTGTAACTATAACAGTAAGGAATTATTCTCACCGAAGCAGAGGAACCTGTAATGATAACAGTAAGGAATTACCCTCACCGAAGCAGAGGAACCTGCAACAATAACAATAAGGAATTACCCTCGCCGAAGTAGAGAAACCTGTAGCGATAACAGTAAGAAATTACCCTCGCCGAAGCAGAGGAGCCTGTAACGATAATAGTAAGGAATTACCCCCGCCGAAGCAGAGGAACCTATAACGATAATAGTAAGGAATTACCCTTGCCGAAGTAGAGGAACCTGTAATGATAACAGTAAGGAATTACCCTCGCCGAAGCAGAGGAACCTGCAGTATCTTCATACGCTATCCCAAGCACCCCAATAACCGTTGATGTCCTAATTTTAGTAATTAGAAGAAGCAACAATTACAGTAAATATAAGGCAACCAATTATTTTTGGTAAACAGTAATCATAGAGCATACTATTAATCAGGTAAAATAAAAATCAAAGATCATGTTGTTCAATCAAGTACTTAGGCATAATTTAGACATATGGAACTATCATTCTTAGAATCGGGAAACATGTTACATTTTGTAGAATTAAAAAATTTTAGTCATGTGCACGTGTTTAGTTTAATCATAACATTTAAAGCATGTATGTAGCGCTCAAGGAACAATAATCATATGCACATGATCAATTTAGTCAACACATTTCATATATATAATATTTTTTTGTGTAACGACAGCCAGAGAGTAGACCTTCCGATCAAGCACAAGGGCTTATTTTTGGACAGATTGACGTCACTCCTTAGATTAGAGAGTCGATCTTAGTTCATTTTTCATTTTTTTTTCAGATTTACTTAATAGTTACAGAAAGGAAATACACATATTTTCCAACCGTCGAATTCACTCTTGAATCGAATCCCTCATAAAAATGGTTTCATTATCTGAGGTTTTAACATGTATATCGAGATAACCAAGTTATCAATTAATTTACAAGTCTTAAGCATTCATACATGTCATAAAATTCTTAATTTTGACACAAGGGTCCTTATCATTCTTATACTATATTCTACTTCATTTGACATTTCATGCATTAAATATTAGTTAACATGTTCATTATAGTACACAAGAAGTATTGGGTAATACCTCGACTCCGAGCTACACCGATCGACCCTCAAAGCCCCAATCGATCACTCTCGAGCTCGAATTTGACGTCCCTTATTATCCCGGATACATGATAAAACAATTTACGTCAGAAACGAAACTTAAACAAGATCGCAGATTCATCTAGAAGGTCAAATGCTAAATAACAGCTTATCGGGTTAGAATTTTCCAAAACGAGCTTCAAAAACGGACCTAGGATATCGAAAAATATAAAATAGGGGTTTTCGAAAATTTTGACCTTTTGGTCAACGGTCAAAGTCAACGCTGAAATCAGCGGTCAGGTCAACGATGACGTCGCTGGCCAACTGGGTTGACTCAGTTGAGTCAACTCGAGCAAGTTGACTCACTAAGTTGACTCAAACAGGTTAACTCACTAAGTTAACTCGGTCAACGGGTCGAGTCGAGTCAAACAGGTCCGACAGACAGGTTGGGTCGGACTCGATTTTGGGGTAGGACTTGGGCCAAATCGGTTAATGGTATTATACCGGTTCAAGGTGGGTTCAAGCCGATTTACTAGCTCGGTTCAGAGGCTAGACCGGGTCCAATGCCAGTCCAGCCAGTTCGATCCACAGGCCACCGTCACAGACGGCCGAGAATCGCTGTTGACGGCGCGTGGTCACCATGCGCGGCCAAAATGGTTGGAAATAGCCTAAAATGAACCATTTTCCGAATTCAACAACCCCAAATATCAACATAAATCGATTTATTCCCAGAAACAGGTCGGAAGCTCACCAAACTTACCAAACTTGCAAAGATCCGTTTGAAAATGGTATAGCTCCAACGGAGCCTTAAACGATGATGGGTTGGTGATTGCCGACCATGGTTTTGTACGCCTCAGCCCGAGGACCACTTCGGTTATAGCGGTGCGACGAACATGCGATAAAATCACTGGAAAACAGAGGGTCAAACCTTTGAGATTTTGTCGAAGCTTCAAACCCAGATTCACGGCGAACGACGGAGAACCAGGGCGAGTGACCGGTGGGGCTGAGTTTAGAGTGCGACGATGATCGATTCGGTGGTGGCGGTGACGATCACCAGCGGTCGGTAAAGGAGATCGGGAGGGTGGCCGGTGGGGAAGGTGAAAAGTCGAGATTGTTTTAGAACCTTCTCGGTTCTTTCAATCTCAAAATCCTCCCCCAAAAAAAGGGCAGTTGTGGAGTCATTAGACTTATTTACTTTCAGTTCGGACTAATAAAACATAAACTAAAAGTAGGGTGATACAAGCTTTAAACAAGAGGTATTCTTAGCTTAACCGGTTAAGGCTTGGGTTTACTTAATATAAGGTCATGGGTTCAAACCCCATAGACAACCTTTATTCCCTTTTTTATTTTCATTTCATCTTTTTTTTCCATTTTCCTTTACCTCATACTTTATTAGGGGTGTTACAACTCTCCCCTCCTAAAAGAAATTTCTTCCTCGAAATTTACCAAAGTCGGTGAAATGCAGAAATTGCTCTTCCATCCATTCACATACTAAAACTTACCTATCAGAGTATCCTTATTTCTCAGGACTCTGAGACGGTCATAGATCAATATGGTTGTGTTTTCAGTCACTCGTATTGTCTCTGGACCCAAAGCCATCCCATTATACATCTTAGACCATCTAATTAGAATACAATAATTGAATCCATACGAACTTCATGCGGTGCCAATCAAACACTTGTCTCGTAACTTTTATTATGAACGGTCTCAGTTAGGGACAAGAAACATTCCCAATTATTAGAGAAGTCACTCAAACGACCCAAAAATATCTCTTCTAGAATATGAACTACTCTACTCGGTTGACTAGTCAGTTTACGGATGAATAGTAACTGTAGCTCAAACGAGTACCCTAGGCCCCCAATAGGGCCTTCCAGAATCAAGATGTAAACATCATATCTCAATCAGTAGGATACATATGTCGGTACATCGTGCCACTTTTTCCCCAAAATGTCTTTCTTCAAGTCGATCTAACATAACTAAGGTTTTTAAACAAATGTCACTAACCTTCAGCGTAATATTCAAGCAATTGTTTCTTTCGTGTATAACAGAGTCACCATAGAATTTACACTTTCGTCACGTTCACGGATACTTTCTTTTAAATTTACATTACTTCTATCGGATCTTTACCAGAATATTCTCGTATATAATCATCACTACAGACTAACCTTACATAGAATCCCTTATATCAATCCTCTCACATAATCAAACGATTGTTCTCATTTTGAATCATATCTTCAATTTCACATACATTAACTATCTCAGATTCTTTGTCCAGACTCAAATTCATCACGTTAATCCAAAACATAGACGAACATTACCAACATTCTTTGTCAGTACATATCGAGCTATTATGGACAGAACGATTAGATGTGTTTATTACATGAAATGATCTGACATCAGAGTCTTAGCTTGGTGGAGTACGATTAATATCTAGGGGCATGTATAAACCAGACACCCTATGACAGACGATCGACCAATCAACCTAGAAAAAAGCAACTCTAAGCTCTGATACCACTAAATGTAACCCCCTAGATCCGCCTATGCATTACAACGAATCCTAAGAAGTCACATTAGGATCACAGGAGCAACTCATAGAAAAACCCGTATAAAATTCTTTTTTTATTACATTAAAATTGTAAATAAAACTTCTATATAAAATATAATTTCAGAAAATCATGTAAACATAGGACATTAGTTCAGAAGGTATATCGCAGACACTAGTATAAAATAATACACATCATACATGCATTGCACACTAACTATGTTGATATCGTACTCTAAAAGCATCACTAAGAGAACCCAAACACTAATGTCAGTAGCCTTACCATGAAGGATTTCATCTAACCTATGATGGTAAAAACAACATGAGTTTGGGAAAGCTTAGTAATACAGAACTACCAAATGGTGCGGTAAGCACATGCAACTACATGGCAGACATTACATTGACATGATGTCTCAAGCAATAACGAACTCCATTTACGATTTAATATTTTAGTGTAACATTATATTTGAATATAACAGAATTGTTCTTTATTCCATCATTGAGCACCAAACGTGAAACCTATACTCTAGAGAATTAGAAGAGTGAATGATTAAATTAAACTAAGGAGTTTAGCGTGTCACATTAGTGTTAAATTGTATCAATGTGGTAAACATTTTATTTCACAGGCACATAATTAGAGCAGCAAAATTGTTCATTTTTTAATTATTATCTACCCTCCAAATGTACTCCAATATACAATTTTGAGATACGTCTATAAAGGCATTAAAGGGCTTGGGTTTCTTCCTAAGGGAATACCTTAGGTCCGGCATAATTACCTTAGCCAGAGCATAGGAACCTATAACTGTAACGGTAAGGAATTTTTCTAGCCGAAGAAGAGGAACCTGTAACTATAGCGGTAAGGAATTACCCTAGCTGAAGCAAAGGAACTTCTAACGATAACAGTAAGGAATTATCCTCGCCGAAGTAGAGGAACCTATAACGATAATACTAAGGAATTATCCTCCCCGAAGTAGAGGAACATACGGTATCTTCATACCCTATCCCAAGCACCCCATTAACCGTTGATGTCGTCATTTTAGTAATTAGAAGAAGCAACAATTACGGTAAACATAAGGCAACCAATTATTTTCGATAAACAGTAATCAAAGAGCATACTATTAATTAGGTAAAACAAAAATCAAAGATCATGTTGTTCAATCAAGTACTTAGGCATAATTCAGACATATGAAACTATCATACTTAGAATCAGGAAACATGTTACGTTTTGCAGAATCAAAAATTTTCAATCGTGTGCACATTTTTAGTTCAATCATAACATTTAAAGCATGTATGTAGTGCTCAAGGAACATTAACCATATGCATATGATCAATTTAGTCAACATATTTCATATATATGTATCTAATATTTTTGTGTAACGACAACTAGGGAGTAGACCTTCAGATCAAGCACAAGGGCTTATTTTTTGACAGATAGACGTCACTCCTTAGATCAGAGAGTCGATCTTTGTTCATTTTTCATTTTTTTCCAGATTTACTTGATAGTTACAGAAAGGAAATACACATATTTTCCAGCCATCGAATTCACTCTTGAATCGAATCCCTTATAAAAATGGTTTCGTTATCTGAGGTTTTAACATGTATATCTAGATAACCAAGTTATCAATTAATTTACAGGTCTTAAGCATTCATACATGTCATAAAATTCTTAATTTTGACACAAGGGTCCTTATCATTCTTATACTATATTCTACTTCATTTGATATTTCATGCATTAAATATTAGTTAACATGTTCATTATAGTACACAAGAAGAAGTGGGTAATACCTCGACTCTGAGCTACACCGGTCGACCCTCAAAGCCCCAATCGATCGCTCTCAAGCTCGAATTCGACGTCCCTCATTATCCCAGATACATGGTAAAACAATTTACGTCAGAAACAGAACTTAAATAAGATAACCAGATTTAGCTAGAAGGTAAACTGCTAAATAACAGCTTATCGGGTTAAAATTTTCCAAAACGGGCTTCAAAAATGGACTCAGGACGTCGAAAAACATAAAATAGGGGTTTTCGAAAATTTTGACTTTTTGGTCAATAGTCAAAGTCAACATTGACGTCAGCGGCCAAGTCAATGCTAAAGTCATCCTAATGTCGCTGGTCAACTGAGTTGACTCGGCTGAGTCAACTCGGGCATGTTTAACTCACAGAGTTGACTCGAACAGGTTGACTCACTAAGTTAACTCGGTCAATGGGTCGGGTCGAGTCAAACGGGTCTGACAGACGGGTTGGGTCAGACTCGGTTTTGGGCTTGGACTTGGTCCAAATCAGTTAATGGTCTCACGCCAGTTCAAGCCAATTTACTAGCTCGGTTCAGAGGCCAGACCGGGTCCAAGACCGGTCCAGCCAGTTCAGTCCATAGGCCATCGTCACAGGCGGCCGAGAATCGTTAGTGACGGCGCGTGGTCACCACGCGCAGCCAAAATGGCCGGAAATAGCCTAAAATGCATCGTTTTTCCGAATTCAACAACCCCAAATATCAGCTTAACTCGATTTAATCCCAGAAACAGGTCAGAAGCTCAACAAACTTACCAAACTTGCAAAGATCCGATTGAAAATGGTATAGCTTCGACGGAGCCTTAAACGGTGATGGGTTGGTGATTAGCGACCATGGTTTTGTATGCCTCAGCCCGAGGACCACTTCGGTTATGGCGGTGCGATGAACAGTGAAAAAATCACCGGAAAATGGACGGTTAAACCTTTAAGATTTTGTCAAAGCTTCAAACCTAGATTGACGACGAACGGCGGAGAACCAGGGCGAGTGACCGGTGGGGCTAAGTTGAGAGTACGACAACGATCGATTCGGTAATGGCGGTGGCGATCACCGGCAGTCGGTAAAGAAGATTGGGAGGGTGGCTTGTGGGGAAGGTGAAAAATCGAGATTTTTTTAGAACCTTCTCGGTTCTTTCAAGTTTCAAAAACCTCCCCCCCCCAAAAAAAGGCAGTTCAGGAGTCATCAGACTTATTTACTTTTAGTTCGGACTAATAAAACATAAACTAAAAGTAAGGTGATACAAGCTTTAAACAAGAGGTATTTTTAGCTCAACCGGTTAAGGCTTGGGTTTACTAAATATAAGGTCAGGGGTTCAAACCCCATGGACAACCTTTATTCCCTTTTTTATTTTCATTTCATCTTCTTTTTTTCATTTTCCTTTACCTTATACTTTATTAGGGGTGTTATGACACTCCTTAAATATTTTTGAGTAAAGTACACAGACGATCACTGAACTTTGGTAAAAGAAACAAAATGGTAACTAAACTTTCAAAAATCACAAAATAGCAATTAAACTTTATGTTTTATAACAAAATGGTAGCTAGACGTTAAATCCCGTTAAGTGACTGTTATAAAATTTGGTATAATAACACATTTAGTCTTTCATATTTATACATTCAATCAATTTAGTCCTAATTCGAAACAATTCACTAAATTTAGCCCTCGTTATTTACGTATTCTTTCAATTTGGTCCTTAAAGAAAAATTCCAAAGTATGGTAACATGATAAATAATTACAATTAAATTTTTATAGGAACTCGAAATGTAACCCCCTCGACCCGGCCTAGCCGCCGGGTCGCATCGAATGGGTTACAAGGGGAAAACCGAAGCGAAACCCGTTAAGGCTCCACCCCGATTAGCAACCCTAGAAAACTTCTTTTACAGTTATCTTGTCTAGATGCATTAGTTATATCCTATGTGAGAGGACACGCAGTAGAAAACACACATGGATACAAATTAAGCAAAACATGCAATTAAGATAACCCTTTTCAACTTTACAACAGGTCGTATCGATACGCTAAAGTACCGTATCGATACGCAGGTACATAGTCAACACCCCAAGTCACACCTAGGAAAACCGTATCGATACGCCCTTAACGGTCAGTTTCCCTTGGTCAACTTCGAAGACCGTACCGATACTCTCAGGACCAGTATCGATACGCCAAAATCTCGTCAATTTCTCAGATTTCCAGAGAGCATTTTGGGTATCGATACGCCCCCGCGTACCGGTACACCTTGCCCACAACAAGGGACCATATCAATACCGCCCTTAAGCGTATCGATACACCCTACACTGCAAAACTGATTTTTGCTTCAAAAACACAAGGAACCCTACACTAGAGGCATTTAACAAACATTCAAGCAACGTACATTCACACATATAACACAAGGCATCCATGGATATGCATATAAAGCATTTTAAACACTTAACTATGCAACAACCAACAAGACAAGATTCTTAGAGAAAACAAGCATACATAACATTCACCAACATAGCCAAAAGCTAAACAAAAGCATAAATCAACAAGGAAAAAAGCAATGCAAGCCCAAAACAACTAAGCAAACTTGTCTAAAGCAAGAGACATGCCAACAACACCTCAAAACATAAAGGTCATATCCCATTGCTTAATACTAATTATTGAAGTCTAAACTCATACTTGAGCAAACCAAACTCCCTTGGATTCTCCCTTGTTCCCCGAGCTGCTCCGAAGGTCTAAGGGCATGCATTGTAGGAAAAGAGAGCGTAAGCGTTTAAGCTTAGTGAGCGGTGCTCAAAACGGTAGCTACAACAATGCAGTTTTAAAACATTTGTTTTCTTGACAACCAAAACCATTTCCAAATCATTTCCACATGCTTGAACACATAACGACATGCATTTACCTTCACGTGCATTTACCGAATGCAACCACAAGCCATAGGCTTACCACATGCTCATTCCCATAACGCAAGCAAGGTAAACAACAATGCATAAACATAAGCATAACAGAGGGAAATCAACAACATGCTTAACATGAAAATTAGAGCATTCATGGGTATATTGACATTCAACGTTTTTACTTGGATATGCGAATCGTTTCCCAAACCCACTAGACACTTCTGGTGGAATCTCACATCACTGTACTCACCCGTCTAGTAATAACATAATTTCTGGTGGAATCTCACATCACCGTACTCCTCCTTAGTGGAATCTAACATCACTAAGGCCACGCGCGACTTTCACCTCGAGTGCACTCTAATCCTATTGATTGATCAATTATATCCGGTAACAACTCAACACTTGTCAATATACTCAGTCACAACCACAAGCATTACCGATGCTTGAACCACTTACCATGTCCAAACTTCCATGCAAGGCATGTACTCACGATGCAAGTACAAACACAAGTCATAAGTCTCAACATGTATAACAATACAAAGTAATACATTATCAACATGATATTTTCACATTGCATCAAGAATCATAAAACACTGATTAATTGCATAAAACCTTTAAAACTTACTCTTGAGCTTGGATTGGCCTTTCAAGCTCAATCCAAACTCTCAAAACATTCCCTTAACCACGTTAAGGCTTTTAAAATCGATCCACTCACCAGCCAACACTCAAACGATGTCCAAGATGCCGAATCAAGCCTCCAAACTACCCAGATTCCCGTCCACGAAGCCCGAATCCAATTCCTCTATTTTGAGCAACCCAAAAATGAACATTAGAACACTAATACACTCACAAACACAACAAAAAAACCCAGAACTCAACAATCTTGCAACAACACACATCGATTCAAGCCCCAAATTTCACCTGAAACATATCAATTCAGTCTCAAACTACTTGCAGCCACACCCAACAAATTTACCATAAAAATCTATCTTTTAACATCCCTAAACATCAACCCAAAGCTATCAAACCTTCAGCTGTCATTTAGACCCAAAACCCATCCAAAAACTCAAGATTTTCAACCCCAAAATTACCCACAATACCCATTTCGGGTTTCCTATAACAACTCATCATTTTCATGTTATTTTAGCAATAAAACAAAGTTAAAACACTCCCAAACTCAGCCATAGTCAACCCAAACGAAAACCCAAAAACTTCCTTTCATTTCAAACTAAACTTTAAAAATCAAAACATGTTTAAACCATAGGTTTTGCAAAAATCTCAACATTTATGACTCAAGGAAGATGAAACCAAGTTGAGAAATCAATTACCTTGAAGAAATCACTTGGGTTGAGAGCTTGGGGCAAAGTAATGGTGAAATGGGGTTAGGAGAGGTTTTTGAACGTGAAAAACAAGTTGGAGAAGATGATAGCTTTCAAAAACCCTTTTTAGAATAACAAAATCTCCTTTTTGCCCTTTTCTCTTTCAAAACACTTTAGGTGTGTTAAAAAAATAGTTTTTTCTCCCGTTTAAATTTTAACCCGAATTTGTTTAACTAATCCGATTATCTCCCGGCCCTAAACTCGGGGCGTTACACGAAAACGCGAATCAAAAAAATTCAAATAAAGTTTGACTTGACTCGAATTGAAAACTCAACCGTTCAACAGGCATGCTCTATATGGCTACGATCCAGTTCTAACAAAAGCTGTTTTGGAGCCAAATATTATCGTTAAGAGTTGTTGTGGTTCAAGAAAGAAGGAAAAGGGTAGGAATAAAAAATACATTGACAAGAAAAGGGCAGCTAAGAGAACTGAATCAACCATCCCTATTTTCAATATGGAAGAAATTGAAGAGGGTGTTGAAGGTGGGCTTTTTGTCAAATCTACTATATTACTTTTTGATTTTTATCTCCTGTTGATTTGAAATAGTGTGGAGATTCCCACTTCTGCATAGCTGCCATAAAATTTTCATTATATTATATTTCTCCAGCATCGGTAGTATTTAAGATCACTCAGTATGCATAATAGTATATTAGCGGATTTCATTTTTGATTAAGTGAGCAAGAAGATGAAGGTAGTGTTGGAATTCTCATCCGCTACGTGGTTTTAATTTCATTTATTGTTTTCTGCAGGATATGATGATGAAAGGTCTCTTCTTATGTCTCAGAAGAGCTTAGATAAGCGGTTTGGTCAGTCCCCGATATTTATTGCAGCTACCTTCATGGAGCATGTAGGCATTCCCTCATATACTAATCCTGCAACTCTTTTAAAAGAAGCAATCCATGTAATTAGTTGTGGATACGAGGACAAGACTGAATGAGGCAAGGAGGTGAGTTAGTGATGTATCATGGCCTTTATGTTAAACTCAGAATAATTGGGAAATATTGCTTTCTCATTATATCGAATAATGTTTACAAAGGCTAGTTTATATACTAATACAAAATAGCTAAACTAACTATTTAACAAACTAACTGAATAAAGTTAACAGCTTAACTATTCCTAACTGCTAACACTCCCCCTCAAGTTGGTGGTTGAAAGACATCTTTGAACCCCAACTTGGACATCAAGTATTCATGCTGACTTGTTCCCAAAGCTTTAGTCATCACGTCAGCAAGTTGTTCTTCAGACCTCACATGTTCAGTTTGTATCAAGCCTTGTTGAATTTTTTCTCTGACAAAGTGGCAATCAATTTCTATATGTTTGGTCCTTTCGTGGAAGACTGGATTAGTTGCTATTTGCAAAGCTGCTTTACTATCACACATGAGCTTTGCTGGACCGTTTTCCTTGATCCCAAGTTCATTCAGCAATCCTTTTAACCAGACTATCTCTGCAGCTGTAATTGCCATACTTCTATACTCTGCTTCTGCAGAAGATCGAGCTACAGTATGCTGTTTCTTTGATTTCCATGAAATCAGTGAATCTCCCAATTTTATACAAAAACCAGTTACTGACCTCCTAGTCATAGGACATCCAGCCCAATCAGAATCGCAGTACGCAAATAACTGACATTTACTCGCAGAACTTAAAAGAATGCCTTTGCCAGGACTACCTTTAATGTATCTCACAATCCTCAAGGCTGCGTCTAGATGTGATCTCTTTGGTTGCTGCATAAATTGACTTAGTGTATGCACGGCAAACATGATGTCAGGCCTGGTATGTGTTAGGTAAATAAGTCTGCCAATGAGCCTTTGAAAAACTGTCTTGTCTTGAAGAACTTCATCACTTTCAACTTTACTTTCATCATACTCGAATGAAGTGTATTTCTTGTTTTGTTCTAAAGGTGTCACAGCAGGTTTAGCTCCCCCTATCCCTGTATCTTCAATTAACTCCAGAGCATACTTACGTTGGTTCAAGATTATACCAGCCTTTGACCTTAGAACCTCCAATCCAAGAAAATACTTAAGGTTTCCAAGATCCTTCATTTTAAAATTTCTGTTCAGAATTTCTTTCAACTCTCCAATTAATAACTCATCATTTCCAGTTATTAGGAGATCATCAACATAGATCAGCATGATGACTATCTTTTCCCCTTGTTGTTTAGTAAACAATGAATAGTCATGTTTACTTTGATGATAACCCGCAGCAATTAGGGCCTCTGTTAGCTTAAGATTCCACTGTCTCGAAGCTTGTTTCAATCCATACAAGGATTTTTGAAGCCTACACACCTTAGACTCCCCCTGGCTACAAAATCCTTCAGGTAAAGTCATGAAAACTTCTTCAGAAAGGTCGCCTTGAAGAAAGGCATTATAGACATCAAGCTGATAAAGAGGCCAAGCAAAAATGGAGGCAAGAGAAAGAATCGTACGAACGGTGACAATCTTAGCAACAGGAGAGAAGGTATCCGTGTAATCAACTCCCTCCTGTTGAGTGTAACCCTTAGCAACCAGACGTGCCTTGAACCGTTCCACCTCACCATTAGCTTTATACTTCACTTTATAAACCCATTTACAACCAACTGGATTCTTGCCCGGAGGTAAGGAAACTACAGACCACGTGTTGTTGGATTCCAGTGCTGAAATTTCCTCAGACATAGCTTGGACCCAAAGAGGATTTTTAACAGCTTCATTGTAACTTTTGGGTTCAATGATATGAGAGGTAGAGGACAAAAAACATTGAGTAGGAAAAGGCAAGTGAGAATAAGAGAAAAAAGAAGAAAGAGGATACCTACAGGAGAAGGAGGAAGAATGGCAAGAGTGAGCATAATCTTGTAACCAAGAAGGTTCACGAGACTGCCTAGTAGATCGACGAGGAACAATAGAAATATCCAAAGAATGATCAACAGTAGGTGAAGACTCAACAGGTGAAAACTCAGCAGGTAAAGACACATTAGGTGAAGACACAGTAGGTGAAGACACATCAGGTGAAGACTCAACAGTAGATGAAGAAAGACTAGAGTCAGAGGAAATATCCAATGAAGCAGAAGGAGAATCCAAAGTCAAAAAATCAGAGTAAGAAATGGAAGAAGACTGTGAAGGAAAAAACACAGAAGAATCAGAAAGAGGAAGCTGGAAAGGAAAAACAGATTCTCTAAAAACAACATCACGACTAATGAAGAAAGAATGAGAAACAAGACTAAACAGAACATAACCCTTTTTTGTGGAGGAATAACCTAAGAACACAGATGGAACTGCCCGAGAAGAAAACTTATCCTGAGGATGAAGACATGTAGCATAGCATAAACAACCAAAAATACGCATATGAGACAGATTAGGAGGCTTGTTATAAAGAATTTCAAATGGGCACTTCCAACTTAAAACACGAGAAGACAACCTATTGATTATGTAACAGGCAGTCAAGACACAATCCCCCCAGAATTTAAGAGGAACATTTGAATGAAAACGCAAAGCACGAGCCACTTCTAATAAATGTCTGTGCTTACGCTCAGCAACTCCATTTTGCTGAGGAGTATGAACACAGGAACTCTGGTGAACTATACCATTGTCAAGAAAGAAAGTAGAACAATGGGAATTAAAAAACTCAGTACCATTGTCACTTCTAATTGTCTTAATAGAAGCAGAAAAATGAATTTTAACATAGGCACAAAACTGTTTAAGATAAAGAACAGTGTCACTCTTAAGCTTCATCAGATAAACCCAGGTATATCTAGTACAATCATCAACTATTGTTAAAAAGAACCTCTGACCACTATGAGTAGAAATACGATAAGGCCCCCAAAGGTCAATGTGAATAAGATCAAAAGGTTGCTGAGATTTAGCAGAAGAACGTGAAGGGAAAGGGACCCTAGTTTGTTTTGCTAAAGGACAGACAGTACAAGTAGAAACATGCTCAGAAGTCAAGTCAACAGTAGAAAGAAAAGGAGATTTAACCAAAGTACTAAGGGGTGCATGCCCTAAACGTGCATGCCAAACTAAATTTTTATTAGATGAAGCAAAAGACATACAATCAGAAGAAGCAGAAAAACTAGAATGCAAAAAAGAAGAACACTGAGCATCATGAGACAAACCAGGGCAAAAACTATGTGAATCAAACAGGTACAAGCCACGCAACTCTTTACCAATCCCCCTCATCTTTCCACTGTAAAGATCCTGTAAAATGCAAAAATCAGGATAAAAAGTGACGCTACAATGAAGCTCACGAGTAAGTTTAGAAACGGATAAAAGATTGTGAGTAAAATGAGGAACATAAAGAACATTAGAAAGAGTATTAAACGAATCAAAAGAAAAGGAACCAGTGTGGGAAATGGGAACTGTTTTACCATTGGGTAAGTGAACAAGATTGGAATCAGAAGCACATGAAATAGGGAAATCTAAACAATGAAAATCCGACAACATATGATTAGTAGCCCCCGTATCCAAAATCCAAGTAATTGAACCAGAAGAAGCAGAGATACCTTGGGATACTGTACCTACAGAATTGGCAGAAATGGAAGAAGATTCAGCCAAGGGAGCTTTGTTTAACAACTGCAGCAGCTGATTATACTGATCACGAGTAAAAACAGGAGCCGGATGAAAATTGGAAGCAGGCAAAGATCCAGAATCACTCCTCGAGTCAGATTCAACAACCGGAGTTGATGCATTAGTGTGAGCAGCCACAACAGGAGATGAAATCTTCTTCTTCGTGAACTTGAAGTCAGAAGGGAAGCCATGAAGACGATAACAATTATCGCGCTTGTGACCCCGGATTTTACAAAAATCACAAACTCCCGAAAACCTCCGACGATCAGAAGATCCAGACGAATTAGAGTACAAAGCAGTAACATCAGAAAGAGGAGAAATACCAGACGACTGGGCACGCTGAGATTCCTCTTGGACGAGCATCGAATAAGCCTGGTTCACCGTCGGCAAAGGTTGCATCAATAAGATTTGACTCCGAATCGCCATATACGTCTCGTTGAGACCCATCAAGAACTGAAACAAATTCTGTTGGGCAAGGTGCTTGGAGTTCTGTGAAGACACATCACAGTTGCAAACCGAAACAGGAACCAAAGAATTGTATTCATCCCACAGAAGACGCAAACGCGTGAAATACGCAGAAACGGAAGAGTCACCTTGATTCGCCGTCGCAATCTCCCGATGAAGATAGAATATGCGTGAACCATCGACCTTGTCGAACCTTTCTTTGAGATCCTTCCAGACTTGAGCAGCGTTGGAAGCGAAGACGATGCCCACCGAGAGCTCACTGGAAACGGTGTTGAGAATCCAAGACAAAACGAACGCATTACAGCGTTCCCACTGAGAACGATGAGCCTCAGCATAGCCTTCCTTCTTGCAGCTGCCATCGACGAAACCTAATTTGTTCTTCGCAAGAAGAGCAATACGCATGGAACGACTCCACAGGTTGTAATTATCAATCCCAACAAGACGATGAGAGACCAGAATACCACCAGGAGTATCCGACGGATGAAGGAAGAGAGGATGATTGAAATCAATTTCAGAATCATCAACGATCGGAATCGAAGCATTGTTCGGCATTGAAACGGAAGAAAAGAGGGAAAAGAGAAAACCCTAGATCGCAGAAAAGAGGGAAAAAGAAGACCGAGAGAAAAGAGGTGGGTCGGTCAAGAGAAAGCCCAAAAGAAAACCCAAAAAATACTTGGCTCAGATACCATGTTAAACTCAGAATAATTGGGAAATATTGCTTTCTCATTATATCGAATAATGTTTACAAAGGCTAGTTTATATACTAATACAAAATAGCTAAACTAACTATTTAACAAACTAACTGAATAAAGTTAACAGCTTAACTATTCCTAACTGCTAACACTTTAGTAGTGCCTAACCAAGTTTCCCTTTTGTTTTTTTCTCCTGTGACCAGATTGGATGGATTTATGGTTCAGTTACAGAAGATATTTTGACTGGTTTTAAGATGCATGCCCGTGGGTGGATATCAATCTATTGCATGCCTCCTCGTCCAGCATTTAAGGGGTCTGCTCCCATCAATCTTTCTGATCGTTTGAACCAAGTTCTTCGATGAGCCTTGGGTTCTATTGAGATTTTGCTGAGCAGGCATTGCCCCATCTGGTATGGTTACAAAGGAAGATTCAAACAAATTGAAAGAATACGTAAATAAAGAGAGCTAAATTTAGTAAATTGTTTCGAATTAGGACTAAATTGATTGAATGTATAAATATGAAGGACTAAATGTGTTATTATACCAAATTTTATAACATTCAATTAACGAGATTTAACGTCTAGTTACCATTTTATTATAAAACATAAAGTTTAATTGCCATTTTGTGATTTTTGAAAGTTTGGTTACCATTTTATTTATTTTTATCAAAGTTCAGTGATCGTCTGTGTACTTTACCCAATATTTTTTTTATATATTTTTTCTCACTTCTTTTAACCGTGTGCTGTTTCCTTTTCCCCGTAGATACGAAATTAACTTTTAACTTTCATTATAAACTATATTCCTTTTATTCATCCTCAGTACAAACTAATCATTTTCGGCACTCAAACTCTAAAGTTGCATAATATTATTTAAGGAAAATTCTACAACGTGCGACGAATACCGATGAACATCACTAATGATGAACACCGATGAACACCATTAAATTAATTAATAAAGATTTAAAATTTCAAGGACTCATCATACAATTAATATTTTTTTTAAAAAAAATTCAATTAAATTATTTTTTTTATATATTAAAATTTTATTTTTTAATAAGGGTAAACTATATATTTAGTACCTCACTTATTTCTGTATTTCTATTGAACTCTCATTATTTAAATATTATTTTAATTTGACCCTATTCTTTATAAAAAAATAATTTAACCCTTAACCTTTAACCTAAAACCCTAAACTATTTAAATAAAAATTAGGGTCAGATTGGAGGATCTTGTGGGGTTTCTCGAAAATGACCGTAAGAATGATGTCAAAATGGCTGCTGCCGGTCCATTAGCCAACCTCCCAAAACCTGAAGTATCATTAACTACAAAATTGATGCAGTTGAACGTACTTCCTGCACTTATAAATCTTTTGAGAACCGGGGCGATGGAAGCTAAAGAACAGGCTTTAAGTGCTCTCTTTAGGTTTACAGATCATGCAGATGTCGATTCACAACGGATTGTGGTTGAACATGGAGCTTATCCGTTGCTTGTGAATTTCCTAAAAGCCGGTTCAATAACAGCAAAGGCAAGAGCTGCAGCTCTTATTGCTAATCTATCGATGAGCAGTCCTAAGCTCACTGTCGCATCTGAAAGAACCGGATGCTGGTGTTTTCGGACATCTCGTGTTCCCGTATGCCCTGCACATGGTGGTATTTGCAACGTAAAGACTTCATTTGTCTTTTGGAAGCAAAATCGCTGCCTTGCATAGTAAAGCTCTTACATGACAAAGTCGAGGCGACTGCTCATGAAGCAATTCAGACGCTTTCCACATTGGTTCAGGACGGCTGTCTACAGAGAGGCGCACTCGTCTTGCATGAGGCAAAAGCAATAGAGCCTGTGTTAGATATTTTGACATGGGGAACAGATTCTCTGAAGGACGGGGTCTTCTAGAGAAGGTTTTCGTGTCAAAAGAAATGGTGGAAAACTATTTAAAGAGCTCAAGTCCATGTTTTTTTAATCTTTGTGATATCACATAATAAAAAATTTGTACCGACGTTGATCATCACTTTTTTTTCTTTAAATTGTTGATTATTGAATTTTTTAGGAGAATTCAACAACTCATTGAAATTGAATTGAATCGATGACGGTGAAATTATTTTTAATGGTATATGGTTTAGGGTATAGGTTTAAGAGTTTAAGGGTTTAAGGTTTAATCGTTTAGGGTTTTAGGTTGAGGGTTAAGGGTTAAATTATTTTTATAAAGAATAGGGTCAAATTAAAATAATATTTAAATAATGAGGGTTCAATAGAAATACAGAAATAAGTGATGTACTAAATATATAGTTTACCCTTATTAAAAAAATAAAATTTTAATATATATAAAAAATAATTTAATTAAATTTTTAAAAGTAATTATTAATTATTTGATGGATCCTTAAAATTTTAAATCTTTATTAATTAATTTAATGGTGTTCATCGGTGTTCATCATTAGTGGTGTTCATCGGTGTTCGTCGCACGTGGTAGACTCATCCATTATTTAAACCGACTTAAAACTTTGATTAATCTATAAAAATTTAATTATATTTGTTTATAATGTAAATACCTTTTCTTTTAAAAAATAATTTAACAAGTTTCAAATAATAAAATGAATATTTATTAAGTTTAAAATAATCGTAGGACTTCAAGTTAAATGTCCGAAAAGTTATTAATTCATCCCAAACAATAACACTCATTCTAAATAGATCCTTAAATTTTTAAACCTTTTAATTTCATCCTCAAACTATGAGCATCATTCTAAATTGATCTTTTGAGCATTCTAATTTCATCCTCAAACTATGATTCACATTCAAAATTGATCCTTAAACTTTTTGAACATTCTAATTTTATCCCCAAATTATCAGTATATACTAAACATATGCTATTGTCGCAACCACTTTTTAGGGAGGCTTCGACGTTTTGGAAAAACTTTTAAATCAATGGAGTCGCCACCAATATTTTTGAAAAGTGTGATTGGATCACTTTAAAACAGGGTTATTTTAATAAAACGTTTTGTTTTAATAAAACAACGATTTTGGTCTGTGAAAAATTAGAAAACAGGTTCGGAGGTCGGTTACGCGTGGGGAAGGGTTAGCACCCCTACGACGCCCAAAATTGGTACCTATGTAACCCCCTCGTCCCGGTCTGGCCGGATGACCGGTCCGAGTGAGCTACACGGGGAAAACCGAGTGAAAACTCCCTAGGGAACTCTCCCTCGGTTAGCAACCCTATTTTTCTTTTTTTGATTTTAAATCTTGTCTAGATGAGAGTTACATCCTAAGTGATCATACAGCGGAACAACATTTACGAAGCAATCAAACGAACCCAAACTAACATTTAAAAGCCCATTTTAAACCTTAAACTGCAGGCGGTATCGATACCCTTAAGGGGTGTATCGATACCCCTTGACTAGGTCAACAGGGTTTGGTCAACCCGTGGAGACCGTATCGATACCCCAAGGAGTGTATCGATACCCTCCCCAAAAGTTGACTTTCCACGGTCAACGCCAAGATAACGGTATCGGTACCCTAGAGGCCAGTATCGATACCGAGATTGGCAGAAACTCCAGTGACCAAAAAGGTATCGATACTCTCCCTCGAGTATCGATACACGAGGCCTGAAACCAAAAGGCAGTATCGATACCTGACCAACGGTATCGATACCCCGGCTACGAATTTACAAGTTTGAGCTGATTTAGGGCACAAGGAGGCCCCTAAATCCCTCTAAAACCTCAACCAACACACTATCATCAACCCTAAGGCAAACCAACCATAAAAGCATGCTCTCACAAGAACAAAAGGGCATTAAACAAGACAAAGAGGTACACATATAATCAAGCAACTTAAGCCTTCCAACACAATCTAAGCATCCATACATGGCATCCCAAAGGGCAATTTAACATACAATGTCATACATAGAACTCCAAGGCTTTAAAAGATGCATGATAAGCTTAAAGAGGTTTGGACTAAAACAAGGCAACCTAGCATCTAAAACATGCTATCACACACAACATCCATCATAGCATACCATGCTTACAAACCAAAACATCAATCCAAATCAACATCAATCGAATGAGTCACACACGCTCATACAAAGACCCTTGCCACATTGCTAGCTAATACAAAATCGATAACTATACTTGAGCTACAAACTTGGAAGCCCTTCTTGCCTTGCCTCGAGCTAACACCACGCTAATGATCTGCATTGTTGAACATAGAGAGCGTAAGCTATAAGCTTAGTGAGGGTGCTCTAAAACGAAAAACATCAACAATGCAGGGTTCAAGCATGTAATCCTAATCTCACACATATCAAGCATTGCATATAATCAAGTAGACCTAGCTAGTCTTTCAAGTGGCATATATGGTCTCTCAATCCTAGCAAGATTACACATCAATATCAATTATCATGTACAATACCATATGTCAAAACCACATATCACCATCATATATCACATTACATAAACAAGTTTAATTGGCCACTTTAATTACCCCGATTGTGCGGATATAAACCTCGACAACACTTTACCTCGGTGGGATTACACTCATCACCGGCCCTTGCATGTGCGGGATTCCACTCATCGCCACATGCCCTACGGATGGGATTCCACTCATCATCCCGTAGAAATATATAAAAAGCTTCCGGTGGAATGTTACATCACCGTACTCCTCCTTGATGACTTAACGCCATCAAGGCCACGTACGTTTTGACTCAATTTGTGTGCACACTATCCTAATGATCGATCATTTACAACCGGTAATTATTTAGTGCCAATTATCATAACCATGATTTATATATATCATCAACCACAATCCATGCTCACCACACATATACACATCTCATGAATATACATGCACCAACCAATCAAAATCACAAGAGCATAGCTAAATAGCACAATAGCATTTATGGATATCAAAGGTTAAGCTATCAACTTGAATTGAAATAGAAGTGGCCTACCAAGCACACTTTACACACACACTACACATACTCGAACCAAACTTTAAAACAAGTTAAGACCACTCACCGCCCTTCCTTAGCAATTCGAACCAATCCTCCTACGCACCCGGATTTGGTCCCAAAGCCTCTTCCACGTTTCCTCTTGCTTCTAGCCAAGCAAAACATACACATTACTTCCCAATTCAATGCTAAACTCAACCATCAATCTACTTCACAAACATAAACCAAATTTCACAAATTCCCAAATCACATTATCTCTTAAAATTCCCAATTTTCGTGCTCCCCTAAAGACTTGCTGAAAAACCAATTTCCAAACATCCAATTAACTTCCAAATCATCCCAAAACACCCTCATATCATAGGTAGACCAACAGCCCTTCAATTTCAACACAAAACCCACCAAAAACTCAAGTTTTACAACCTTAAAACTAGCCTTAAGACCATACTACGATTTTTCATCCAAAATTAATCAAATTAACATATGTTGTGTATTTCATAGTGCTTAAACAAACCCCCAATACAATTTATCAAAACAAGTTGAAAAACCCCATTAAAAATTCAAACTTTAACATAAACCCTAATTTCCAAAACACCATATTTTTGAAATCTAAAGCAAGGGATAGATAGAGATTGAAAAGGAGGTTAAGAAAATGTGATTACCTTTGAAAAGCACCTTGGATTGAAGAAGAAAATGAATGGAATAGTAACTAGGTTTTGAAAGGGTTTAGAGATGGTGGGGGAGCTTTTAACGTGAAAGTGGGGAGGAAAGAGGGAGGAAGACAACCTTTTTATTAAAGTGGTCTTGCTTTATTTAAAACTTGGGTAAATAGCAACATAGGTCCCTCCCTTCATATTAAAACTCAATTAGACCATTATTTGAAATTGAATTGTTTTAATTAAGTTTCATTTGACTCGAACTGATATCCGGCTAACTCCTAGGCCCAAAACAAGGGTGTTACAACTCTCTCCCACTTAAGGAATTTCGTCCCCGAAATTACCTGACTGAAAGAGATATAGAAACTGCTTTTCCATATCCTCCTTCCTCTCCCAAGTGGCCTCGTCCACACCTCTACGTCGCCACCGCACTTTTACTAACTCAATCGATCTACCCCTCAACACCTTACTGTCAGAAGCTAAGATCTCTACTGGCTCTTCTTCATAAGTCAAATCCGGATTCAATTCAATTTCTTCTACGGGCATAACGTGTGATGGATCGGACCTATACTTGCGAAGCATCGACACATGGAACACATCATGTATCTTCTCAAGCTCGGACGGCAAACGCAACTGATAAGCAACGGGACCAACCCTCTTCACAATCTCATACGGTCCTATGTACCTCGGACTCAATTTCCCCTTTCGGCCAAATCTCATCACTTTCTTCCACGGTGACACTTTTAAGAATACCTTCTCACCCACTGAGAACTCAACTTCCTTCCTCTTCAAATTGGCATAGGACTTCTGCCTATCCGAAGCAGCCTTCAAGCGATCACAAATCAATTTTACCTTGTCGGTTGTCCCCTTGAGCAAATCTGGCATAGGTAACAATTTATGTCCTACCTCGGCCCAACACACTAGAGTCCTACACTTCCGGCCATACAAGGCCTCATACGGAGCCATCTGAATGCTCGACTGAAAACTGTTATTGTACGCGAACTCTACTAGAGGCAAATGTTTCTCCCATGTACCCTGAAAGTCAATGATACAACAACGCAACATGTCCTCTAAGATCTGAATAACCCTCTCTGACTGACCATCTGACTGAGGATGATAAGAAGTGCTGAAGTTCAAACGGGTACCCAAAGCTGTATGCAGACTCTCCCAAAATCTAGAAGTAAACCGAGGATCCCTATCTGACACAATGGACTTCGGCACACCATGAAGTCTGACAATCTCACCAATGTACAAATCGGCCAATCTATCTAAGGTGTAAGTAGTGTTGACTGCCAAGAAGTGAGCACACTTTGTAAATCGATCCACTATCACCCAAACTGAGTTCTTCTTCGTAGGAGTCAAAGGCAAACCCGAAACGAAATCCATGGTGATGTTCTCCCACTTCCATTCCGGTATTCTCAACGGCTGTAACAAACCTGAGGGAACCTGATGTTCCGCCTTCACTCTCTGGCACACTAAACACTTACTCACAAAGTCGGCTACATCTCTCTTCAAGCCAACCCAAAAGTACTCATTCTTCAAATCACGGTACATCTTCGTACTTCCAGGATGCATAGCAAACGGACTACTGTGGGCTTCAGTCAAGATCGTACGTCTCAAATCACTGTCTTCAGGCACAACTATTCTGTCTTTGTAACATAAAACCCCATCGGAACTGAAACTGTAGTCTGAAGATCCACCCTCGGCTATATCTTGCACGTGAGGTGCCAAAGATCTATCTAAGAGCTGCTTCTCTCGAATCATCTGACCTAGAGGAGGTCTAACCTGAAGCTCGGCTATCAAGCCACCATCTCCAGACAAACTCAATTTAGCAAACATAGCTCTCAAGTCCACGGCCACCTTCCTACTCAATGCATCAGCCACTACATTGGCCTTACCCGGATGGTACTCAATAGTAAGATCGTAGTCCTTTAGTAGCTCTAACCACCTACGCTGTCTGAGATTCAAATCTCGCTGAGTCATAATATACTTCAAACTCTTGTGATAGGTGTACACTGTGCATTTCTCACCATACAAATAGTGCCTCCAAATCTTCAGAGCAAACACAACTGCAGCTAACTCTATGTCATGGGTCGGATAGTTGCGCTCATGGGTCTTCAACTGTCTTGAGGCATAAGCCACTACTCTCTTGTCTTGCATAAGGACACATCCTAGCCCTACATATGAAGCATCACTGTAGACTACATAGTCCTTCCCGGACTCAGGCTGTATCAAGATCGGTGCTTGGGTCAAAGCTTCTTTCAATTTCTCAAAGGCTCTCTGTCTTGCATCTATCCACTCAAACTGAGCACTCTTCTGAAGTAACTGTGTCAATGGAGCGGCTAATTTAGAGAAACCCTCTACAAATCTCCTATAGTATCCGGCTAAACCTAGGAAGCTACGTACCTCTGTCACAGACTTCGGTTGCTTCCACTCAACAATGGCTTCAATCTTCTTCGGATCAACTCTAATGCCTTCAGCTGACACTACATGTCCTAAGAAGACTACCCCACGGATCCAGAACTCACACTTGCTGAGCTTCGCATACAACTGATGATCTAGCAAAGTCTTCAAGACAAGTCTTAAGTGTCGGTCATGGTCTTCTTCAGTTCGCGAGTACACCAAAATGTCATCAATAAACACAACTACAAACTGATCTAGGTACTGATGAAAAATCCTATTCATCATGTCCATGAAAGCTGCCGGTGCATTAGTCAACCCAAAAGGCATGACTAAAAACTCATAATGCCCATACCTAGTCCTAAAGGCTGTCTTTGGTACATCAACCTCTCTAACCTTTAGCTGGTAGTAACCCGATCTCAAATCAATCTTAGAAAAGACAGATGCTCCTCTCAACTGATCAAACAAGTCATCGATTCTAGGTAACGGATATTTGTTCTTCACTGTCAACTGATTCAACTGTCTATAATCTATACACATTCTCATGCTTCCATCTTTCTTCTTCACAAACAACACTGGTGCACCCCAAGGTGAAGAACTAGGTCGAATAAAACCTCTATCTGTCAATTCTTGCAACTGAGTCTTCAACTCTTTCAGTTCTTTTGGTGTCACACGATACGGAGCAATTGAAACATGAGCTGAATCAGAATAAGTCTCAATGCTGAACTCTACCTCTCTGTCCGGTGGTAACCCTGGCAACTCTTCTGGAAACACACTAGGAAAATCACATACTGTCCGGATGTCCTGAGGTCTAACCTCACTCATGTTAGGGTTCATCACATACGCTAAGTATGCTTCACACCCTAACTCAACTAATCTCTTAGCCTCTAACGCTGAAACCACATTGGATAAGAACTTCACGTTCTCACCCACCACAACAATCTCATAGTCATCTGTGAGCCTCAAAGAAATCCGCTTAGTTTCAAAATCTATCCTAGCTCTATGCTCCGTGAGCCAATCCATACCCAGAATCACATCAAAACCATAGAAAGGAAGTTCCATCATATCCACTGGAAACACATGTCCCTGAACCATCAACGGACACCTTCGGTACATCTTCCTAACCACTACCGTGTCCCCAAAAGAACTAGTAACACTAACTCCTACCTCTAACAACTCACAAGGCAATTTCAAAGACTGTGCATGCTCACTCAATATGTACGAATGTGTAGACCCAGAGTCAATCAAAGAAAGCAAACCCAAAGACCGTATCGAGAAGTTACCTGCGATCACATCGGTGTCATGCTGCTCCCCGCGCTGAGCGTAAACCCTAGCCTGTCCTCCGCCCTCCGGCTGGACTGCAACTACATGAGCTAAGTTTCTCTGACCATCGTTCCTCGGCTGGAAATTACCTCTACCGCGCCCGCGGCCTCTCTGAAAGTTGTTGGCTCTAGCAGGAGCCTGAGCTGGTGCCTGTCCTACCTGATGTGGACAGTCACGTCTAATGTGGTCTCTAGCACCACAACTCCAACAAGAATGGTAGTTCCCCCAACACTCACCGGTGTGGTTCCTCCCGCAAGTAGCACATGTGGGCAACTGCCCACCAGCTCTCTGACCCTGATGGCCCTTACCGTGGTTACCGCCGCCACGCCTATGATCATACTGATGCCTATTGTCTCGATGCCTATTGGCATCACCTCTATCGAAGTTGCTGGACCTCTTACCCGAACTAGATCCACTTGATCGCCTGGTCAAACTCAAACTGTGCTCCAAGTCCTTGGCCCTCGAGACCAAGACATCAAAATCTGTGTAGTCTGAAGCTAGAGTATAAGTCTTGATTTCTTCATTCAGCCCATAACGGAAACGGTTACAACGCTCCACCTCAGTAGGTACAAGCTCGGGTGCATACTGACTCAGTCTAACAAATCTGATCTCATAATCGGTCACAGACATACTCCCCTGAAGCAATGCCATAAACTCTCTCTTCCTCTCATCGAGGTATCGCGGACCCAAATACTTCTTTCGGAAAGCTGTCTCAAAGAACTCCCATGTAACCTCAGCGTCATCCATCCCCGAAGTAACGGTGACCCACCAGGTGTAGGCATCACCCTGAAGCAAAGACTCAACACAACCCAACTTGCGATCACCAGTACACCCCATCTGAGCAAGAATGCGGACGGTCTTCTCAAACCACAACTATGACCTCTCCGGAGTAGCCCCTCTAAACTCTTCGGCCCCAAGGCCCCGAAGTCTCTCTAAAGGTAATCCGGTGCCCTCACCCTGATGATGAGCTGCCTGACCTCCAGCTACTGCAGCCTGGAATGCTCCGGCTATTACCTGAACCAATGGAGCTAAGTCTATCCCTGGATGGTCCGTGGCCGCCTTGGCCTCCTTAGCCACCTTGTGGTCCTTCTTTTTCGGCCCCGGCCTCACCTCCCACTCCCGGTGGAGGAGGTGGTGGTGGAGGTGGTGGAGGAGCTCCAACTCCAACCACAGGCTCTCCCACTTGAGCCTCAACTCTAACTACTGGCTCTACTCCCGGAGCCTCTGCCCGTGGTTCCGGTCGAACCATCCTAGGCCTCCCACGTGGTCTCATGGTTCAACTAGCAAGGTAAACTACAACAAGAAACAGATAAGGATTACGTTAGTCAAGGCAAAGGTCCAATAGTGCTCAAGTACTCCTCTTTCCAAAAATCTTTTTAAATTAAGTAATAGTAGCAATGGGCACACACTCACACCAGACACGACAATTCATGCTTCAAAACAGCATACAATCAAGCAAGCATTCAAGGATTCATGGCAAAGCATGCATCGAACATCATAAGCATCTAACGCATTAAGCTTACCTCACTTACCTGCCCGAGGTCTCGGTAACCTCAGGCTCTGATACCAACAAATGTAACCCCCTCGTCCCGGTCTGGCCGGATGACCGGTCCGAGTGAGCTACACGGGGAAAACCGAGTGAAAACTCCCTAGGGAACTCTCCCTCGGTTAGCAACCCTATTTTTCTTTTTTTGATTTTAAATCTTGTCTAGATGAGAGTTACATCCTAAGTGATCATACAGCGGAACAACATTTACGAAGCAATCAAACGAACCCAAACTAACATTTAAAAGCCCATTTTAAACCTTAAACTGCAGGCGGTATCGATACCCTTAAGGGGTGTATCGATACCCCTTGACTAGGTCAACAGGGTTTGGTCAACCCGTGGAGACCGTATCGATACCCCAAGGAGTGTATCGATACCCTCCCCAAAAGTTGACTTCCCACGGTCAACGCCAAGATAACGGTATCGGTACCCTAGAGGCCAGTATCGATACCGAGATTGGCAGAAACTCCAGTGACCAAAAAGGTATCGATACTCTCCCTCGAGTATCGATACACGAGGCCTGAAACCAAAAGGCAGTATCGATACCTGACCAACGGTATCGATACCCCGGCTACGAATTTACAAGTTTGAGCTGATTTAGGGCACAAGGAGGCCCCTAAATCCCTCTAAAACCTCAACCAACACACTATCATCAACCCTAAGGCAAACCAACCATAAAAGCATGCTCTCACAAGAACAAAAGGGCATTAAACAACACAAAGAGGTACACATATAATCAAGCAACTTAAGCATTCCAACACAATCTAAGCATCCATACATGGCATCCCAAAGGGCAATTTAACATACAATGTCATACATAGAACTCCAAGGCTTTAAAAGATGCATGATAAGCTTAAAGAGGTTTGCACTAAAACAAGGCAACCTAGCATCTAAAACATGCTATCACACACAACATCCATCATAGCATACCATGCTTACAAACCAAAACATCAATCCAAATCAACATCAATCGAATGAGTCACACACGCTCATACAAAGACCCTTGCCACATTGCTAGCTAATACAAAATCGATAACCATACTTGAGCTACAAACTTGGAAGCCCTTCTTGCCTTGCCTCGAGCTAACACCACGCTAATGATCTGCATTGTTGAACATAGAGAGCGTAAGCTATAAGCTTAGTGAGGGTGCTCTAAAACGAAAAACATCAACAATGCAGGGTTCAAGCATGTAATCCTAATCTCACACATATCAAGCATTGCATATAATCAAGTAGACCTAGCTAGTCTTTCAAGTGGCATATATGGTCTCTCAATCCTAGCAAGATTACACATCAATATCAATTATCATGTACAATACCATATGTCAAAACCACATATCACCATCATATATCACATTACATAAACAAGTTTAATTGGCCACTTTAATTACCCCGATTGTACGGATATAAACCTCGACAACACTTTACCTCGGTGGGATTACACTCATCACCGGCCCTTGCATGTGCGGGATTCCACTCATCGCCACATGCCCTACGGATGGGATTCCACTCATCATCCCGTAGAAATATATAAAAAGCTTCCGGTGGAATGTTACATCACCGTACTCCTCCTTGATGACTTAACGCCATCAAGGCCACGTACGTTTTGACTCAATTTGTGTGCACACTATCCTAATGATCGATCATTTACAACCGGTAATTATTTAGTGCCAATTATCATAACCATGATTTATATATATCATCAACCACAATCCATGCTCACCACACATATACACATCTCATGAATATACATGCACCAACCAATCAAAATCACAAGAGCATAGCTAAATAGCACAATAGCATTTATGGATATCAAAGGTTAAGCTATCAACTTGAATTGAAATAGAAGTGGCCTACCAAGCACACTTTACACACACACTACACATACTCGAACCAAACTTTAAAACAAGTTAAGACCACTCACCGCCCTTCCTTAGCAATTCGAACCAATCCTCCTACGCACCCGGATTCGGTCCCAAAGCCTCTTCCACGTTTCCTCTTGCTTCTAGCAAGCAAAACATACACATTACTTCCCAATTCAATGCTAAACTCAACCATCAATCTACTTCACAAACATAAACCAAATTTCACAAATTCCCAAATCACATTATCTCTTAAAATTCCCAATTTTCGTGCTCCCCTAAAGACTTGCTGAAAAACCAATTTCCAAACATCCAATTAACTTCCAAATCATCCCAAAACACCCTCATATCATAGGTAGACCAACAGCCCTTCAATTTCAACACAAAACCCACCAAAAACTCAAGTTTTACAACCTTAAAACTAGCCTTAAGACCATACTACGAATTTTCATCCAAAATTAATCAAATTAACATATGTTGTGTATTTCATAGTGCTTAAACAAACCCCCAATACAATTTATCAAAACAAGTTGAAAAACCCCATTAAAAATTCAAACTTTAACATAAACCCTAATTTCCAAAACACCATATTTTTGAAATCTAAAGCAAGGGATAGATAGAGATTGAAAAGGAGGTTAAGAAAAGGTGATTACCTTTGAAAAGCACCTTGGATTGAAGAAGAAAATGAATGGAATAGTAACTAGGTTTTGAAAGGGTTTAGAGATGGTGGGGGAGCTTTTAACGTGAAAGTGGGGAGGAAAGAGGGAGGAAGACAACCTTTTTATTAAAGTGGTCTTGCTTTATTTAAAACTTGGGTAAATAGCAACATAGGTCCCTCCCTTCATATTAAAACTCAATTAGACCATTATTTGAAATTGAATTGTTTTAATTAAGTTTCATTTGACTCGAACTGATATCCGGCTAACTCCTAGGCCCAAAACACGGGTGTTACAACCTAATTGGTTTTAAAATCTTTTTCAAAACTGGAATTTGCAAGTTGAAAAAGGTTCGACTTTACTTGTCCGTTTAATGAATATCAAGCTATTTTAATGGCCTTATCGCCCGGGAGATGAACTTTAATCACCGCCAACATTTCTGGCACTAACCCGTCATTCATGTTTGATAAGAAACCACATTAAATTAATTTCACTTTTCAAGCAACAACGAAATTTAGTGCGTTGAGCATTTTATATTTATTCTAAGTTCGATTATTCAAAAGCCCTAAAAACGTCTAAGTCTTTTATTCCTAATTAAAAGTTTAAGTTTGCTTAAGTGTATTTTATTTTCTTGTGAAGTAATTTTTCAACAAACACGTCTCTATCTAAGCTTTAGAACCTAGTCCTAAATTCTAATCCTATTTCTAAAACAAGCAAGCAACTCGAAATTTTATTTTATATTTTTTTGAAAAACCTTTATTTCTTCTTTTTACCTTTTATAATTTTACCTTTTTTTAAGAAAGCATATATTAAGACAGCATGTTGCATGAGATCTTGACGTGTATTACTTCATTATATTTGTAACTAATCATATATTAAGAAAGCATGTTGCATGAGATCTTGACGTGTATTACTTCATTACATTTTTACCTTTTTTATTTTTTTTTATGTTTTTTTACTTTTTTTACTTTTTATTTTTTAAGCCTTTCCTTTTAAAATGATATTTTTAAAAATAAACCTTGTGTTTTGTAAGATTTTCTTTTAATTTTTTTTTTAAATTTTTATTTTCTTCCTAAAACCTTAAACTTTTAATTAAAAACTTATTACTTATTTCTTTTTCTCTCTAAAAAACATTTTTTTTTATTTTTTTCTCTTTTTAAAAAAAACTCTTAACCCATTTATTATTTAAACTAAAATTCAAGAAATAAACCTTTTTTTACATTTTTAAAAAAAATCAAGCCCCTTTATTATTTCACCCATGCATTATTGTTTTTCTTAATTAAATCCCTAACTTTTAGTTTTTTTCAATTAAACTATATTAACTCATTTTATTCAAGCATTTTAATATAAACATTTTTTTTAAATTTATTTCTTCATTTCTAAAGATCAAAACACTCCTAACAAATATTTTTAAAAGCATGCAAAATTTTAAAGATCAAACCAAAAAGTAAACGAAAATTTAAAACGAAAATATTACCAGAATCGCGAAACGATTTTCCGACTTCAAGAACACAACCTAAAATCCACAAAAACACAAACACAAACACAAAAATTCAACCAAAACAAACATGAAAATTACTAAAAGGAAAGATAGAAATTTTACCCAAATGACGACCGAAGAACTCGAATATGAACTTCACGAAACACTCCCAATTGCTTCCAGAAAATTACTCCCAAGCTCGAACTTCAACTCCAAAATTTCCAGCAGCTCTTAAGAATTTTTTAAGATTTTTCAGAATTCTTTTTAGCTCCTTTGCTTTTTCCAAGTGATCAAGTGTGTGTTTTACAAAAATGGGAAAAAAGCTCAATTTATAGGGTTTTGGGTGCTTAGAAATCAAGCTAATTCAAAGACAAAATCACGAAATTCATCCCTAAAAATCATCCATCTGATATCAATAGTATTGACCCGTTGAGAATTGAGCAAAATTTCATTCAAATTGGCTCGAATTTTGGGATTTTTGCCACAAGATTAAATAAGGGTTCGAACCCTTTTTCCCTAAATCGGCGAGCTACCGATGACGGCAAGGAGCGGGGTCGGCGGCAGCATAATTGGACGGCCGAGGCGAGTCTATCGGCACCCTTTACAGTGGCCGCCGTGGCCTAAGGACGGCGGGAGAAAGCCGGCAGTCGGCCCAGCCAGCTACGAATTGGGGATTTGGGACACCAGCCCTGTGCGCGTGACGCGCACACGCCTAAACGTGCACGCAGGCTGGTACCCATTTCCCCCCTTTTTGCTTAATCCAATCTGGTTCCTTGATCCTCAATGTCCTAGATCCAACGACCTTAATTAATCCTGAAAAAAAACAACTATAGAAATGGGTTAGTTTGAGCCTAAAACAAAAATGGGTTCTCTTATTATATTTTAGGGTGAATTTTATTAAATCATATATTTAATTTAAGTGGGCTTATTTGAGCACCTTATTTAATTCAAATGAACTTTTTTGTTGCATTTTATTTTTGGGCTTTAGCTTACTAAATAATAATAATAATAATAATAATAATAATAATAATAATAATAATAATAATAATAATAATAATAATAATAATAAAAGAAATAAAAAGGGGTAAAAATTCAATGACAACAAATGCCACTCTTTTCTTATTTCTGTGCAACAGGGATAAAGCAAAGACCAAAAGGCACTGATTTTCACCGATTTGTTGGTTGACTCCATTCTCCTGGTGCCTGAACAGATAGGCATGTTCTATTCTCCAGACGCCCGAATAAATGAGCGGATTCCATTCTCCAAACGCCCGAACGGATAGGCTGATTCTATTCTCTTTATGCTCGAATAGCTGAGCTGGGTTCTATTCTCCCAAATGCTCGAATAGCTGAGCTGGGTTCCATGCTCAAATAGATAGACTGATTCTATTCTCCTTACGCTCGAATAACTGAGCTGGGTTCTATTCTCCCAAATGTCTGAATTGTTGAGCTAGGTTCTATTCTCCCAAATGCTCAAACAAATAGGCAGATTCTTCTAAAAAATTTCACCCTCTTATACTTGGATGAATAAGCAAATAGACTTCAAAAGATTTCATCCTCTTTATGCTTGGATGCATAAGCAAAACCTTAAAAGATTTCATCCTCCTTATGCTTGGATGAATAAGAAAACATTATCTTTCCTCCCGAACGGATAGGTGAATCTTCTGAAAAAATTTCATCCTCCTTATGCTTGGATGAATAAGAGAACTCCATTCTCCTTATGCATGAACGGATAAGCGAAAATTCTAAAAAAATTCCATCCTCCTTATTCTTGGATGAATAAGCGAACTCCATTCTCCTTACGCATGAACGGATAATCGAATCTTCTGAAAATTTTCATCCTCCTTATGCTTGGATGAATAAACGGGCTCCATTCTCCTTACGCTTGAACGGATAAGCGAATCTTCTAAAAAATTTCATCCTCCTTATACTTGGATGAATAAGCGGGGTCCATTCTCCTTACGCCTGAACGGATAAGTGAATCTTCTGAAAAATTTCATCCTCCTTATGCTTGGATGAATAAGCGGGCTCCATTTTCCTTACGCTTCAACGGATAAGCGAATATTCTGAAAAATTTCATCATCCTTATGCTTGGATGAATCAGCGGGTTCTTTTGCTGAAAGGCCCTTCGTGTACCTGAAAAATGCAATATTCAATGCAATTATGATGTGCATGCCCCTAGGGATGCCTAAAACATGAATGTATGTCTCATTTCTTTTGCCTTTTGATTTTTTTTTCTCAGAATTATTTTTCCGCACATTTGCTCACTAAATCCAGATAAGCAAGTGTACTTTTTCTCTGTATTTTTTCGACTCATAGAAAACATCTGATCTTTGCTCACTTAATCTAGTGATCTTGTACTCTTGGTTGGAAGGACAGACTCCTTGAATTGTCATTGCTTCGTCATTCTCATTCTTTATATCTCTTTGCTTCATCAGAAACATTCGATCCTCGTAGGCAAATGTTTCAAGATCTTTTACCAATGTGGTTAATACATCAATGTTGAGTAAAAGGCTTCCTTGTGTAGTTTTGAAAGCTTCAAGTCTTCATATGCCCCTCAAAATATTAAGCATCTTCAATGCTTCTTGTGAATTCTCAAATTCTTGCCCCTGCATGAAATCTTGAATTGCTTGTATGTGAAAGCTTATTTCCACCTTGAATACCTTCGAATGATGTTGGCGCTTTAATCTCTTCTTCTCACGCCTATTAATACCAGGGATCCTGAATCCTTTTTCGACATAGACTGCCCCCAATCTGATGGCATCGTTTGCTTCTCAAGTGCAATTTTATATCTTTTCATGCTTTTGAGCTTATGCATCTTGTATGTGGACAACACGACTTACTTCAAACTCTTCAACGCATGTGCTTCTTTTTACTTTTTACCTTCTCATGCAAGGCGATGCCCCCATTCAAACTGAAGTTCAATTGCTTTCTGAAGTGATGGAAACATTCATTCATGGTCTCCTACAATTGAGATCAATACCAAGAAATCTTTTGCTTTTCATTAATCTATATCAGCCTACTTGTAAGATGCAAGAAAAGGCTAGAAATGATAGTTCAAAGTAAAAAGTCATAGAAACGCAAGAAAATACTAAAAATGGGGATCTAAGAAAATAGTCATGGCAAACACAAGAATAGGGCGAAGTCAGATACCCCAAAATTCAAAACATGAATGATTCAAGAATCCATCAACCAGATAGTGCCCCATTTTTGGTAGCTCTCTTTTGCTCACACACTCCCCATATTTAAAATTTCCCACTTTTCTAATCTCAATCAGACATTAGAAGCTCGAGGTCCCTGAAGAAAGGCTAACTCAATTAGGCGGAATGTGTTCTAAAGACTAACTTCTTTTCTCAAATATTTATGTGTGATCCAAATAGTCTTTTAAGGCTTGCAATGTAGGCTAGGCTCGGGTTGCCAAAGAAAGGATATAAAGGCTCAAATACATATTTTAAGGGTGATTAAACCAAGGATCAGCTTTTCCTGATGAAATCTCTATTTTTCTTCTTTTATGCTTTGGATCACTCTAGACTCCACATTTTGGGTTTTCACCCTAGAGTTCATTTCCTTTACATGTCTTATTTCATTTGAAGGATTTCAAATTTTCATTCGCATTTCTTCTTTTCTTTTTTCTCTTTTCTTCTTCTTCTTCTTCTTCTCTTTTCTTTTTTTCCTGTTTTTTTCTTGTTTTTCCTTTTTGTGTCATTTTCATTTACTGTTTAGGACATTCATCTTAATCTAACATGTTTCTTTCAAACAACTTTTTATTTTCTATGCCCCGATGTGGGGAATGATCCTTGGTTAGGGTTAAATTACAAGAATAATATCAGGCTCAAAAGAGGGACAACAAATGGATTTTTCTTATTTGTGAAGGGAAATGAAGGAATGTTAAATGTCATTTCACACACAAATACCGTCGAAGAAAAACAGTCTTCAGTTGGTAGATGTTTTAGAATTATCACCTCATTCAAGGACCCTAACAACAATGTCTGAGAGGAAAATACACTCATAATCTGTATATGGGATTTCCCCATTAATCCTAAACACACATTTTGCCCCTCTATCTCAGGATTAGATTTAAGAATCATTCATACAATCAATAATAGGGACTCTGCAAAGAAAATGTATGCTTGAAGAGAAATGGATAAAGAATGAAAAAAAAGGAAAAACGATGAAACAAAAATGAGAAATGTTTGTCACTTGAAAAAAATGCATCTTTAAACAAGTAAATTAATATAGAAGCCCTTACAAAAGATCCCTAATACTCGCGGGCAAAAGCAAAAAGGGTTGGTTCTAAGCATGATCCCAACTGTCTAGAGAAAATTAAGTATTATTCTATGAAAGCACGAATCCCGGCCAATCTTGCCTCCAACGATTTCATGACAAAACTCTAAATGCATTCGCCATCTTCTTCTCTCTCGATTTTTCCACTTCTGATGGCTGCCAATATCAACTCTACATTCACGATCAAGTTTGCAAAACCTTCAGTGGCTTGATTTAACATGTAGTCATAGAAAGGTCCATTTAGAGTCTCCACAAACATTGGAGTAACCTCATTTTCCGATAGTAGATGTTGAATTTTGGCTGCCACATCTCGCCATCTCTGGGCATACTGGCGGAAGCTCTTATTGGGCTTTTGTTCCATATTCTGTAGCACAATCCTTCTTGGAGCCATTTCTGTTACATACTCGTATTGCTTAAGGAAGGATTTCGACAGATCTCTCCAAGTGCATATGTTGATCCGACTCAGTTGAGCATACCATCGGATAGAAAACCCAAATAAACTGTCTTGGAAATAGTGGATCATCAACTTCTCGTTTTGTAAAGACGATGACATTTTCCGACAGTACATAGTCAAGTGTGCCAATGGGCATGTAGTCCCATTATACTTTTCAAAGTCAGGGGCCTTGAACTTTGGAGGAGCCACCAAGTCAGATACTAGACTCAAGTCTCTAGCATCCATGCCACCATAAATGCTTCTTTCTTGATAAGATTTAATAATTTCCTCCAGCTTCTTGTAGCGGTCTTCCTATTTCTTCTTGACCTTTGCCACGTCAGTTTCTTCATTGAGGTCAGGCATCTCGGGGCTGCGAACCTCATTGATGTTGTCTTCAGTACGGGCAGAAGATTCTACAAAATTGGGCAAGATCTTGACTTTAGGCTAAACCACTTCCTCTTGCATCTGTGAATGTACAAAAGCCATCCCCAGGAAAGTGTTGGTGTCTTCTTCTAGGTCTTTAAACCCAAACATGGCTGGGATTTGGCTGACTATTTTTCGATGTGATAACTCAATCTCTTCCTTCATATCATTTACCATTTTCTCAAGCTTATCATGGATGCTCTTCTGATTTGCTTCTAGAGTTGTCAATCTTTCCTCGGTGTTCATGACTCGAGTCGTGTTTGTGCGGTATCTTTACTACTTAAATAGAATGTTCCTGAAGAGAAACATAATTTATGTTCTGTTTTCATTGAATAATTAATTTCGTTACATCAGTAGATTATACCCTAAATAGGTTAGGACTTTTAGTTTTACAAGGAGACCTAGTTAGGTTTGAACTCTAACTCTATCTGTTAGGTACAAGATAAAGATACACTTTAACTTGTTTACAAACTCTAGGATTGTGTTATCTAACACTCCCCCTCAAACTGGAATATACACATTGTATAATCCCAGTTTGGTTATAAATTTGTCAAAATAAGCCTTTGGCAGAGGTTTTGTAAGAATATATGCCACTTGTCCTTCTGATGGTACATAGTGTAAAGAAGTCATCCTTGTAGCAAGTTTTTCAATAATGAAATGTCTATCAATCTCTATATGCTTAGTCCTGTCATGTTGGACAGGATCCTTAGCTATCTGGATAGTTGACTGATTATCACACAAAACATCAAAACTTTCACTCTGTGTCACTCCCAAATCCTTGAATAGTTTTACAATCTAGATTCCTTCGCAAATTCCCAAAGCCAATGCCCTGAACTTTGCCTCGACACTGCTTCTAGAAACAAATGTTTGCTTTTTACTCCTCCATGTCACCAAGTTACCCCAAATAAAGGAGCAATACCCACTAGTAGACCTCATATCCGTTTTGCTGGTTCTGTCACAAACTTTTCTAAAAAATACTTTAATGGTTATGTCACGACCTTTTCTAAAAATAAGCCATGACCTGGTGTGCCTTTCAGATACCTTAGAATTCGTTTTGCTGCCTTCATATGTTCTTGTCTCGGATCAGTCATATGTTGAGTGATAATATTCACCGGAAATGAAATATATGGCCTTGTAAGAGACAAGTAGATCAGTTTTCCTACCAATCTCTGATAAAGCCCTTTATCAACTTCAGGGCCAAGTTTTAACCTGTCAAACTTCAGACCTGCATCCATTGGTGTATCTGCTGGTTTGCAACCCAAAATTCCCGACTCTTCGAGTAAATCAATAACATATTTACGTTGATTAATTATCAGTCCCTCTTTATTTCTTGCCACCTCCATGCCAAGAAAATACCGAAGAGTTCCTAGATCTTTAACTTCAAATTCTCTACTCAAAAGACCTTTCAATATGCTGACCTCGACTTCATCATCCCCTGTCACTATGATGTCATCCATATAAACAATTAGGATAACCCTTTTATTCGAAGAAGTTACCTTGATAAATAAGGTGTGATCTGTTGAAGATTGTTTGAATCCATCCTTCAAGATGACTTTTGTAAATCTTTGATAAAGCCCTCTCTAGGGGACTGGTTTAGTCCATATAACGACTTCTCTAGCTTGCAAACTTGTCAAGATTGTTATGTGCCCTTTACTCCTGAAGGAATCTGCATATAAACCTCCTCCTCAAGGTTCCCATTCAAAAAAGCATTCTTCACATCTAGTTGGTGTAGTTTCCATTTGCAATTCACTGCCAAGCTTAAAAGAATCCCAAATGAATTCAATTTAGCAATAGGTGTGAAGGTTTCTTTAAAATCAATCCCATAGGTTTGGGTAAACCCTTTGGCAACTAACCTCGCCTTGTACCTTTGCACACTCCCATCAGAATTATACTTTATAGCGAACACACATTTACATCCAACATGTTTTTTACAAGGAGGTAGATCAGTAATTTTCTATGTCTCATTCCTTTGAAGTGCTTCAATCTCCTCCTCAATAGCAATTTTCCACTGCGGATTCTTCACTGCATCTTCAAATTCATCCGGTAAAAGCTTTGAAAGAGGGCATTAAACTAGAATAAGCAACATATCTCTAGATAGGGTACTTAGTACATTGTCTCACCCCTTTCCTCTTAGCAATAGGAACATAGTCACATTCAAGAAGTTGAGAAGGAATATTAACAGATTCATTACCTTCACTTCTTTCACAGGCATCTGAACCGAATTCCAATTCTTGACAAGTGCAAGATTGCAGAACAGTTTCGGGAATTATTTTGGTTTTCTTTCGAGTATAGACCTACAACTGTTTAGGAGGCTTTGAAGAAGGTTTAGTAAACTGTTTTGATGTAGAAGATGGAGAAGATAAGGCAATAGGCGATGCATTTGGGTCTTTTTGAGGGGAGGAAACTTTAGGTTCAAGCAAAAGAGGACAAAGAGAAGAAGAAGGAACCGAAACCTGTTTCGAAGAAGGCTGAAAATAACTTTTAAAAGTCTTCCCCTGAATTTTAGCCGTGGAAAAATAAGGTTCCTGTTCAAGAAAGGTTAGATCCATAGTGACAAAAAAAATTCGCGAAGGAGGATGGTAACACTTGTAGCCCTTCTTTAGCGAAGAATACCCAACAAACACACACTTAACAGACTTAGGGTCGAGTTTCGATCTAGTCAGACTCATGTTTTGAACAAAGAAAGTGCAGCCAAAAACACGCAAGGAAAGAGTTGAACTCAGAGGCTTGAAAGAAGGAAAATAAGAAAGAAAAACATCCTTAGGTATTTGAAAATTTAACACTCGACTAGGCATACAATTAACAAGATAAGTAGAGGTTAACAAGGCCTCTCCCCATAGATACTTAGGAATATTATAAGAAAACATAAGGGCTCAGGTAACTTCTAAAAGATTACGGTTTTTGCGCTATGCTATCCCATTTTTTCGGGAGTATCAACACATGAACTGATATGAATAATGCCCTGAGTTTGAAAAAACTCTCCTAAGGTTCTAGTGAAAAATCCCCCCCTCATTATCAGTCTGGAAAAGCTAAATCTTGGTGTGAAATTGTGTGTCAACCATATTATAGAAGTCCATAAACACCCTAGCAACTTCAGATTTTTATTTAAGCAAATATGTCCATGTAAGCCTACTATGATTGTCGATAAAAGTAACAAACCAACTACCCCCAGTGATGTTCTTCACAAGAGAAGGACCCCAAACGTCACTATGAATACGAGAGAATGGATGAGAAGTTTTGTAAGGCAAAGGTAAAAAAAAGATTGACGAGTTTGTTCCGCAAGAGGAAAAACAGGGCAAGTAAATGAAGAATGCTTTTTATTACTAAATAATTGAGGAAACATCTTTGAAAGATAAAAGAAATTTGGGTGGCCTAATCTATAATGCCACAACATAACATGATCTTTTCCTAAAGATGTAAAACAAAGTGCAGAAGGGTGAGGAAATTGTGTGGTGGAAAAAATATAAACCATTTTGCAAACTAGCACTGCCAATCCCCTTCCTCCCGTCCAGTGCCTGCAAAACGCATTCAGAACACACCCTCATTAATATAGACGTCAGAACACAGTTGAAATCCTTGGACATTTTACTCCCAGACAACAAATTACACTTCAAATCAGGCACAAAAAAACATCATGAACCAACAAACCCTCATTAATATAGACTGAACCCTTTCCATGAATCTTATAATAAGAACCATCAGCAATCTTGATAGGACGATTAACAGAGGAAGAATAAAATTTGAAAAATATATCCTTGTTACCAGTCATGTGATCTGAGGCACCCGAATCAATAATCCAAGTCGAAGTACAAGAAGCGGAAAGGAAAGCAGGAGAAAGAGAGGGACACTCTATACTGGCCACATTACCTTCACTAGGACCAATAAACTTACTAAACATCTGTTGTAACTGAGCCATCTGTTGCTTTGTAAACCCACCAGATGTAGAACTGGAAGTAACATCAGAAGATGAACTGAGAGAATCTTGGATGTCGAGGATTTCCAATCAGGAGGCTTTCCATGTAACTTCGAGCATGTTTCCTTAGAATGGTCTGGCTTCTTGCAATATTTACATACTACACGCCCCTTCCTCGGTTTCGGAGAAGAAGAAACTTGAGTAACCAATGCAGAATTATCCGGAGGAGCCACATTTGAAACCATATAAGCATGCCTGCTCTCCTCACGTCGAACATCAGCAAATACCCCTCGGATTGAAGGAAGCAGACTAAGACTAAGAACTCGAGACTTAACTGGCTCAAAATCTCGATGCAAGCCACTCAAAAACTGAAAAATTATGTGATGTTCAGTGATCTTTTTGAAGAGACTAACATCAGTAGGAGTCTCTTATTCGTTTGAATCATAAAGATCAATCTGCTGCCATAAACTATTGAGAGTAGCATAATACTGAGTAACAGTCATCCCATCTTGCTTCAAGGAAGCAACAGTGCTCTCAATTCCAAACAACTCAGAATTGTTATTCATACTGGAATAGGTATCACAGAAAGCTTCCCATATCTCTTGTGTAGTCCCATAGAGAACAAACTGAGCACTAACATCAGGAGCCATGGAGTTCAATAAGCAAGACATAACACGACCATTCTCTTGAATCCACTTGTCAAGACCACTCTCGTCAGCAGCAGGTTTAGGAGTTTGACAAGTGATATACCCTAAGGTGCCATGTCCGATGAGAAACAATTTAAGAGATTGTGACCACTGGAGATAATTTGTGCCTGTTAATCGAGGACACATGTTGACTGAACCAGAAGGTTCCAAGAAATCTGCCATGGAATTAGCAGACAAGGACGAAGGAGAGTGCAGCGCACTTGAAGAGGAATTTTTCACCATCAAAAAAGAAAAAGAAATTTGATTGGATCGAATTTAGGCTGATACCATGAAGAGAAACATAATTAATGTTATGTTTTCATTGAATAATTAATTTTCGTTACATCAGTAGATTATATCCTAAATAGGTTAGGACTTTTAGTTTTACAAGGAGACCTAGTTAGGTTTGAACTCTAAATCTATCTGTTAGGTACAAGATAAAGATACACTTTAACTTATTTACAAACTCTAGGATTACGTTATCTAGCAGTTCCAAAATTAATATTTTTTATTTTACATGTATGAATGCAATGATCAAAACATTATTTAATGCAAAAAAAAAACAAATGCATGGAAGAAAATATACATATGCAAAAGCATGAATGCATGCGAAGGGTCATCAATTCTATTAAGGTGTTGCTCTTAGACGTAGCTTCCATTGGATGACGAAGGTCCTACAAATACTCCTCGGTCTAAGCACTCATTTCTTCAATCAACCTTTGAAGCCTTGGTCCCACCTTGTCGATCTGACGCAGGGCGAAGAAATGTGGCTTCTTGACGTCACATGCTTAGCTACGTCTACAATTTAAGATGTGATGCTCTTATCAAACTCGTCTCGCTCCTGGGTCCTTTTGACGTTGCCTCTAAGTTGAGTAGACCAAAGATCAATTTTCAAATTTTGCTTGGTTGGACCGTCGAATCGGTCCTATTGCTCTTGCGACTTTTGATATTCTACTGATGTTGATGTGATCGTACTTTGATGTTTCCTTCGTGTGACCATTCGACAAATTCTCATTGTTTGCGTGTTGTCTTCCTCCTTTAGGCACCTTCCATCCATGGCAGAAACTTTCTCTGATTGAGCAACATGCTTTTAAATCGATTTTGGTCTGTGAAAAATCAAAAAATAGATTCGGGGGTCGGTTACGCGTGGGGAAGGGTTAGCACCCCCACGATGCCCAAAATTGGTACCTAATTGGTTTGAAAATCGTTTTCAAAACTGGAATTTGCAAGTTGAAAAAGGTTCGACTTTACTTGTCCGTTTAATGAATATCAAGCTATTTTAATGGCCTTATCGCCCAAGAGATTAACTTTAATCATCACCAACATTTCTGGCGCTAACCCGTCATTCCCGTTTGATAAGACACCGCATTAAATTAATTTCATTTTTCAAGCAACAAAGAAATTTAGTGCGCTGAGCATTTTATATTTATTCTAAGTTCGATTATTCAAAAGCACTAAAAATGTCTAAGTCTTTTATTCCTAATTAAAAGTTTAAGTTTGCTTAAGTGTATTTTATTTTCTTGTGAAGTAATTTTTCAACAAACACGTCTATATCTAAGCTTTAGAACCTAGTCCTAAGTTTTAACCCTATTTCTAAAACAAGCAAGCAACTCAAATTTTTCTTTTGTATTTTTTTCTTTTTTATTATTTCTTTTGGAAAACCTTTATTTCTTCTTTTTACCTTTTTTATTTTTTAAAAGTCAAGAATCTTTTTTTCTACATTTTTACCTTTTTTATATTTTTTATATTTTTTACTTTATTATATTTTTTACTTTTCAAAAAAAAATTTCCTTTTGAAACTTCTTTTTACATTTTTTTCTTTTTTATGCTTTTCCTTTTAAAATGACGTTTTTTTAAAAAATAAACCATGTGTTTTTGTAAGATTTCCTTTTAAGTTTTTTTTTTTAATTTTTATTTTTCTTCTAAAACCTTAAACTTTTACTTTAAAACTTTTTTATTTTTTATTGAAAATTTATTACTTATTTATTTTTCTTTCTAAAAATCATTTTTTTCTCTTTTTTTTAAAAAAAAACTCTTAACCCATTTATTATTTAAACTAAAATTCAAGAAATAAACCTATTTTATATTTTTTTAAGAAATCAAGCCCTTTATTATTTTCACCCATGCATTATTGTTTTTCCTAATTAAATTCTTAACTTTTAGTTTTTTTTCAATTTAACCACACTAACTCATTTTATTCAAGCATTTTAATATAAACATTTTAAAAATTTATTTCTTCATTTCTAAAGATCAAAACACTCCTAACAACATTTTTTAAAAGCATGCAAATTTTTAAAGATCAAACCAAAAAATAAACGAAAATTTAAAACGAAAACATTACCGGAATCGCGAAACGATTTTCCGACTTCAAGAACACAACCTAATATCCACAAAAACACAAACACAAAAATTCAACCAAGAAAAAAAATGAAAATTACTAAAAAATACTAAAAGGAAAGATAAAAATTTTACCGAAATGACGACCGAAGAACTCGAATATGAACTTCTCGAAATGCTCCCAATTGCTTCCGGAAAATTGCCCCCAAGCTCGAACTTCAACTCCAAAATTTCCAGCAACTCTTAAGGATTTTTTGGAATTCTTTTTAGCTCCTTTGCTTTTTCCAAGTGATCAAGTGTGTGTTTTACCAAAAGGGAAAAAGAATCTCAATTTATAGGGTTTTGGGTGCTTAGAAATCAAGCTAATTCGGAGACAAAATCATGAAATTCATTCCTAAAAATCATCCATCTTATATCAATAGCATTGGCCCGTTGAGAATTGAGCACAATTTCATCCAAACTGGTTCGAATTTTGGGATTTTATCCCCAAGATTAAATTAGGGTTCAAACCATTTTTCCCCAAATCGGCGAGCTACCGGCGACGGCAAGGAGCGGGGCCGGCGGCAATAGAACCTGACGGCCGAGGCGAGTCTACCAGCACCTTTCACAGCGGCCGTCGTGGCCTAAGGACGGCAGGAGAAAGTCGACAGTCGGCCCAGCCAGCTTCGAATTGGGGATTTGGTACCCATTCCCCCTTTTTTGCTTGATCCAATTTGGTCCTTTGATCCTTAATGCCCTAGATCCAAAAACCTTAATTAAACCTGAAAAAAAAAACTATAGAAATGGGCTAGTTTGGGCCTAAAACAAAAATGGGTGCTCTTATTATATTTTGGGGTGGATTTTATTATATCATATATTTAATTTAAGTGGGCTTATTTGAGCACCTTATTTAATTTCGAATCAACTTTTTTGTTGCATTTTATTTTTGGGCTTTAGCTTACTAAATAATAATAATAATAATAATAATAATAATAATAATAAAAGAAATAAAAAGGGGTGAAAATTCAGTGACAACAGCTTAACATAGCCATTATCACAATTTTTACATGTCATGAAACACTAATGTATATTATATAATAATATGATGCAGTATAAACGATAATTTTGGAATGAGATTAGAATATACAAAAAGCTCGGGGACTAGTTTAGAATGAGGGTCGTGATTTGGGGTTAAAATTAGAACATTTAAAAGTTTAAAGACCAATTAAAATGAGGGTGGTAGTTTAGGGACGTATGATGCAATTAACACAAAAACAAAACAAAACAAAAAAAACTAACAATTAAGTAAACCTTTCCTTTATTAAGTCTCACACCACAAGTATATCAACAGAGAACCAACACATAACAAAAGCCATTGGAAGGTTAAACATTTAAAAACAAAACAAAACAACAAATTTAAAAAAAAATCTTAGTATAACTTGTTGCACTTCTTGTAGCAATATTTGACATACGCATATGATCTTTTCTTGTATGCAATAACAAAATAAACACAATAAGTATTATCATTAGAATATATGGAAATGATATTTGATACAGAAAGAATGGAATGTCGTTTTACCAGATTTAAAGATTTTGGGCATGGTTTCTGCACAACGAGAAGTACAATTATAGATCAGAACAAAGTAACGGAGTACACATTTGTCTTGCATGCTTGGTAGCATTGTAACCCCTAATCACCGTCAAGAAGAAAAGACCGAAATTAAGAAGTTACAATTGAAAATTTTACTTTCGAGAAACCAATTCAAATTACAATATATATTAAAATAGCATAAAATAAATTATTTCTGATAATAATAAAAGGTATCTCAATTATTATAAAATTCGAACATTAAAAATAATAATCTTATAATTTAAATAATATATTCGAATTTAAAGTATGAAAACGCATGCTAAAAATAATAAGTTCCAAATATGAAATTACATTAAAATCTCAAAATAATCTTAATAATAAAATATTCTCAAAAGTAAATAGTCCATACTGAAGATAAAATAGAATCGATAAAATAAAGAGATCCTCCGAGTACCAAGTCACCTAAAGTCCAAGATATCTGTAAAAAAAACTATGAGGGAGTGAGCTATTGAGCTCAGTGTGTCTCTAAAGTGCAAGCAATCACAAACACAGTTTCACAATAATTTTCACAAAAATATTTAAAAGACACAAAACACGTTTAAACAGAATTTTATGAAATCACAATGCAATGCACCCATAATGCATAGTCACAAAAAAAGAGTAGGTTCCCCAGAACCTCTCGCTACATAGTTACCAACACAAGTGGTATAAAACCACTTAACTTCCTCCGTACAGTCCCAACCCATGATATCACTGTAAAATAATGTCACAGTTTTCACAGTCTCAACATAGTCTGATAATAAATCAGGAATTCACAGCTTATTTATTTTAAATGATAGTTTTATTCACAGTCTGAAAATAATATGCACAGAAAACATAATGGCCCTGTTTGGCAATTAGCGGATAGCTGATAGCGGATTACATTAGCTGATAGCTGATTGCATTAGCTGATTTGACTAGCGGATTGCATTAGCTAATTGTATAAAAGTGTTTGGTAAAATCAACTGATAGCTGATAGCTGTTAGATTATTTAAACAAGCAAAATGACATATAAGGACATGATTATATTCAATACTTGTTTGAATAGTTTATTAATTATCAATAATTTGTATCTAATTATTTAATTAGATCTATAAAATCATTTTTAATATAACTTTTCTAAACATATTCAAATGATTTATATATTAATTTATTATTTATATAATTATTTTAATATAATTTAATTAATTAATAAATTTAAATACACATATAAAAAGAAAAAAAATAAATATGATTAACTTATAAATAGGGCGAGAAAATATTTAATTTAGGTTATTTTGAGATTTTTGGTAACTAGTAAGGGTAAAAGAGTCTTTACAACTCTAATATCAAACCTCTAATCTCAAATAGCTCCTATTATGAGCTTTTTCAAAATTAGCGGTTTTACCCCAATTCGCTCTTTAAATCCGTTGTTTACCAAACAACAATATTAGCGGATTTGACTGGTCAAATATCTAATTATGCCTCAAACCTCTAATTTTTGCCCAAACCTCTCGTTACCAAACATGACTAATGTAAAATCTCAATACATTTAAAAATCACTCAAGTGTAAAATCACAATCACAAAAACAAAGTATGTAGCACGGAAAGAAAACACACCTTAGCCAAAGTAAACTTAACCCATGAAAATAATTACAATATTATTACTATAATCACTATAAGTAAAGAGTTATTCCTAAACTTGTTCAACGAAATTTACTGATATGGAACGCTTATCTGATTAATAAATTGATCGACATACCATTCGAAAGATTAGTTGGATCGAGCGGTACAAACTCTAAAGTATACCAAGTATGGGTCAAAGTCAATGGTTCGGTTTAGACGATTCGATACAAGCGAAAATTTAGGTTAACAAATTTGTCGTGATTTGATCAGAGTGGCACGGTTCAAGGGCCGAATTGACTCACGTTTGGGTTGGTTTACACGGCTCAAGTCTCGATTGTGGTTCATCTAAGAGAAAATGATGTATTGTTGCGCCGAGGAGCTAAAACAAATTCTAATTAAAATATCACGATTCTTGCTATATAATAAAAAAGGCACCGGTAAGTAGGGGTGGGCAAAACTCGACTCGAAAAAATTGATTTTTTTCAAATTTCGAGTTATTCGAGTCGAATTATTCAAGTTATTCTAGTCACTTGAATAAATCGTTGAAATTTCGAATTTGAATCGAGCATGAATTTTGAAAGTTCAAATAACCGAAAAAATAAATAGTTTGAAAATATAAAATTACGTTATTTAGTTTTTAGCCTTAGTTAATGTTATACCCTTCTCCAATTCCTTACTTTCCTTCTCCAGCCATTCATATCTCATGTGAATTTAGCACGCGCATAAGCATTCTTAGAAGTGGTCAAGTTGGCGGACGGTTTTTTTGAGTTCAAAAAATATCATTTCATTAATTATGAGAAATTCCGTGTTAGCCCTTGTTGTGGTCGTTGGCTTCAGGGTAATTAGGAAGGGCGACATGGTATTTTTGTGGGTGTTTGTCTATCAGGTTTTAGGGGACGTGATACGCACCGTATCACTAAAGCAGCATCTTTACCCCGCTGCCCCTACAATATCAACAGATGGTCTGTTTTATTTAAGGACTTTAAAGGGATTTGCTTTGGTGCCCTATATGTTGGTCTTCAAAGTTGCGATAGCCCTGGAATTTCACTTTTTCTTTGTTTCGTTGCTTTAGGTGAGAGCTGAGTTTTTCAGAGGGAGCTTTCGTAAGATTTTAGGGTGCGATTTTTGGCCTTTGCATCTGGTCCATCGAGCTTTATTTTTGTGTGTCCCTTCGGGTCTGAGTGATTTTTTTTATTAGCAGTGGGTCACGTTGGTTTGAAGGTACTTTCGAGAGGTGCTATTTGTTTGTTTTGGTTGCTGAATTTTGAGTGAATTGTTATTCTGAATTTTGAGATGGAAGAAGAAATGGCTTTGATGTTAGAAAATCTTAAATTCACTGATGAGGAACTTTACGATAGGAGGATTGTAGAAAATGTATTTTTAGTGACAATTAAAATGGTCACTAAAAGTATTAAATTTAGTCACTGAAATTTTTAGTGATTATTTTTCTGAGTCGTCACTAATAACTCTGTCACTATTATATTAGTGACAACTTTTATGCATTTCGTCACAATTAGTTATATTTTTTATGACTACATTTTTTGACACAAAAGATTAATAATAGTGACTAAAATTTAGACACTAATGTTATTCTTATTATTGACAAACATTTTATCACAAATACATATTGAAATAGTGTCTAAAATATGTTCACTTTCAATAATAAAAAATTAATTATATTTTTAGTTGTTATGCCCCTGAAATTTAATGGGCCTTTTGCTTTGTAGTCAAGCATCACTTTTAGCATTTCATTTGGCCATTGAACTTTTAATTATAAATGATGTGGCACCTTCATATTTCAATTTTTAATAAACAAATACAATGCATGGCTTCATGGAGGATCGAACATGGAACCTTTAGGAGGAGAGTGCAATGTCTATCCACTAGGCTAGGTGAAAAATTTAATATTATTTTGAAAGAAAAATATTATTTAGGTTAAATTGTAATTGAAAATAATTTTATTTATTTTAAAAGTATGTATTAATTATAAAACTAATTAATATAATAATAATTTAATTAATTTTCTATGGTTTCTTATACGCAATACATTTGTTGAAGAAAATATATAAAAATAATTGAGTTGGTTTTAAAATGTATACATATGAATATTAATATTTACACCTAAAATATTAAATATTAGATATTAACTATTATATTTTAATTAATTACATAAATTAATTTAATTTAATTCAAATTATTGATTGAATTATCCTTTTGTGATAATTATTTAGTATACTAACAATGCAAATTTGAACTCCACAAGCAAAGTTAAAACAAATATCAAGTGTAAAATTTTTCACAAGGTAAAATTTGCTATCACATATTATGCCAAGATTCTATATTAGTCTTTTTACTTAATTTGGCCACTTAAGTTTCGGTACATTTTAAGTTTTGAAATTTCGATCTTGACATGAATGGTAGTCTTCAAATATGTTAAGTAAAATTTTGTTTTTAGCCCATTTGTTATACATAAGTTGCATATTTGATTTTTGTTTTTTTTATTTCACCAGTTTTAGTCATGTAATTTATTCATATTGTCGTTGTCCCATTGGGATTAGGATTAAAATTTTAAAATTTGAAAAATATAGGGACTAAAATTGATCAAAATAGAATGACTAAAACAACAATTTACACATAGTATAGAGACTAATAGAATTATTTTACCTTTTGACAAACTAATTTATGGTAACTTCAATTTTTTTATAAGTGTTATTATTACTATTATTATAAAAATAAATTTATTATTGTGACAATATCTAATTTTTCATTAATTTTATTTGTCGCAACAAAAACTAAAATTTTAAGTGACAAACAATTTTATTGTCACAATAAATATCAAATAATAGTGACCACTTTATATATCGTCACTATCATGGGTCAAAGTTTTAGTGACAATAAAATTTGTGTCACAATTATATACTTATAGTGATAATTTAATTGTGAAAAATATAATCGTCACAATTACTACTATAATAGTGACCAAATTAAAATACATCACAATTACTAATACTAATAGTGCCACACACAAAAATTGTCACAAAAATTTAATATTTGTGACAAAATTACTCCTAGTCACTGACATTTTGTCACTAAAAGTCTATATTGTTGTAGTGTGTGATTCTTTATTCAAGAAGGATTTGTCGGGGTCCGAAAAATGGTTGGTTGGTAAGCTTATTTCTCCTAACATTGTGGATGGGCCTATGCTGATTCGGGTGTTTTTTGCGGTTTGGAAGTATCAACCTTTGGAGGATGCTACTGAATTAGGGCTGAATCTCTTTTTGTTCGAATTTTTTAAATTAGAGGATAAGGACTTTGTTTTTGGAAAGGGTGCCATGGACGTTCAATGGAGAATTGTTAGCTCTTAAGCAATATGATGGTTTGCTAAGTCTACAAGAGTATGATTTCTCTCCTTTACCTATTTGGATTCGCATTTATAATTTGCCTTTGGTTGGTATGAATGAGGAGGTTGGGAAATCAGTAGGTGCTCATTTTGGGAAAACTTTTAGTGTAACACCCGGGTTTAGGGGTTAGGTGAAAATAATATTTTAATATTATTTGGGCTCGATTTAATGATTTAAATAATGCTTCGGGTTTTATTTTCAAATTAATTAATTGTGTTGACTATGCTTTGGGATTAAACCCCAAATGGCCATAGATTATATACTCTTGTGAATATCCCATTTCATTAAGGGCAAATTGGTCTTTAGGCCTTTAAGTTAAAACAAAATAAAACACCCAAATTTTCACTATTCACCTTCTTCTTCAAAAACTCTCCAACGTGAAAAGAGCTCTCTCTCTACAAGTCACTATTCCATCAAAAAGCTCCTCCATTTCAACTCATTTTTGAAAGGTAACATCTTTTTTGACTTCTCCTCAACTCCCTCTCTTCAAAAGTACCATTAGTTTTTATTTTCGTTAAAGTTTTGAAAATGGGGATTTCAAAGGATTTGATTAAAAATGATGTCTTTGTGTTGCTAAACCTAATATTTTGATTTAATATGGTTAGTTATGAGGTTTAGGAGTTAAATGGTTCAACATATGCGAATTTCTCTTGATTTTGAGCAATTCCCGAATTTGGGTATAAATGGGGTTTTTTGAGGGTTTTAGGGGTTGTTTTAGGTGGGAATTGATAGGCTATTGGTAGTACTATGGTTGGGGGTTGATTTGGGATCAATTATGGGTGTCAAAGTTGTTGGAAACATGGATTTTGGAAGAGGTTTTGGGGCTGCCCGAGTTTGGTTAAATGTGGGATTGTTCATGGCTTGAAACATTGTAAATTGTATTTGAATTGTGTTCCGGGTTGATATTTTGATGTTTGGGCTGATTTGAGGTTATTTGAATTGTATTGAGGTTGTTTAGAAGCAAGAACTTGGGTCGGTGAAGCATCGAGAGGAAATCCGGAAGCTTGAGGGTGGTTGCTTGCTTGGCTTGGAGCTTGGAAGCTTAGGTGAGTGGTTAAATGTTTAGAATGGTTTTTAAAATGGTTGGTTCGAGTATGTGGACTAGGTCGGGCTTGGTAGACCCACTTAGAGTTAGGATTAGGGTGGTAGCCTAATCCTAAACTTGATCTAGAGCCATTGGATGAACTTGTATTTGGATGTTTATGCCTCGTATGACTTGTGATATGATTGATTTATGTATATTGTGTTATACATGTGAGATGAGGCATGATTTGTGATGCTTATAGCATGCATGGAAATGGTTCATGATTGTGATCATGGTGAGTACGTGCTAAGCACGAAATTGGGTATAATGAATGATGTGGTATGAGTTAAATGTTGGCACTAGTATGCTTGAGTACAAATGATCGATCATTAGGATGTTAGTGTGTACACATGAGTCTAAATTCGCGTGTGGCCTTGGTGGCGTTGAGTCACCAAGGAGGAGTACGGGTTCGCCCGGAAATTGTATTTATATATAGTCGATGATGAGTGGAATCCCATTGACGGGGCGTGAGGATGAGTGGAATCCCCTCCGCGAGACCGGTGATGAGTGTAATCCCACCGTGAGGTAAAGTGGTTGTTGGATGTGAGTTCCAACGGGTTTTATCCGCGTATTCGGGTCATAGCTAGGTGCCAATATTGATTGATATGTGTATCAATGTGTTGTGAAATGTGATCTCTATTTGGATGTTTATATGTGTTTACATATGTTGTCAAATGGAGCTTGTTGAGCATGGCATATAATTGAATATTGTTCATGCATCTTTAGCTTTTGGCTCTTAAGGATCTTTGGTAATTATGTATTTACCTTGGTTGAGATCGTGCTTGGACCCTGCATTGCCGAGGTTTGTTTTTAAAGAGCTTACCCTCACTAAGCTTTATTGCTTACGCTCTCTCTTTGTTCGACAATGCAGATCCTTAGTTCGTGGGTTGCTAGGAGCAAGAAGGGGGCCTCCAAGTGTGCTTGTGGTACTTGTTGGGCTACCAAGTATGAACTTTTAAATTAAGATGTAATGGTCAAGCAATGGGACATGTAATCATGTTATGATGTTTTTGGATTATGTTGTTGTTGATGTTGCTTAGGAGCATGTTAGACTCCTCGCTTGTGCTTGTTAAATTGGCTTTTGGGATGTATGCTATGCTTGTAACCATGTTAGTATTTTGCTACCTAGAATTGTCTAAGTGTTGGACATGTTGAAGCTTATGACCTTTAATGCTATGTGGATGTATGCTTTTGGTAATGTTTGATTTGATGTTCCTCCATATGTGTTTTGGGTGTCTTAAGCATGCTTGTTATGTTAGTTTGCCTCTAGGATTGTTGTTAGAGTGTTGTTGGAGGTTTTAGTGGGGTTTAGGGGCACCTTTGTGCCTTAAATCAGCTAAAACCAGTCTGCAGACAGAGGGCTTTTCGAAACGGGCTACCCTGTTTCGATACGGTCCCTTTGCTTTTGGCCAGGCGTTTCGAAATGCGTGGAGGCCGTTTCGGTACATTTTCGCTACTGTAATTTTGAGAAATTGGCGAGATGAAGGTGATCCGAAACGGGTCTATGGGGTTTCGATACGGTCAAATCTCGTTGACCACGAGAAGTTGACCAGGGAGGGTGTTTCGGAACGGTTGACCTCCGTTCCGATACGGCATCCTCGTGTAGGCTTAAAAATGTTGACCAGGTCAAGGTGTTTCGATACACCTTGAGGGTGTTTCGAAACGGCCTGTTAATTTACATAAAAATGGGCTGTTTCGCTTAGGTTGTTCGGGTTATTGTTTTGCGAATGCTTGTCTTCCGTTGCTGTGATCACATAGGAATTAAGTGTGCATTTAGAGAAGAGTAAATTAAAAAGAAATTTTCTGGGTCGTTAACCGAGGAGGAACCTTAACGGGTTTCGCTTCGTTTTTCCCCGTGTGGCCCACTCGGACCGGTCAAGCGTCCGGACCGGGACGAGGGGGTTACATTTAGTGCGGACTTAAGGAAAGGTGATGGTCGTTTAGGAGAATACCTTAGAGTTAGGGTTGAAATTGATTGTAATAAACCTTTGAGAAGATGTGTTCATGTTGGAAGATGACAGATGAGACACTGAGAATTTGTATGGCCAAGTAAGAGGTTACCGAAATTCTGTTATTGGTGTGGTTTGATTGGACATGATGTTGAGCAGTGTTCCTACATTCCCATGTTCAGGAGAGAGGCCCGTTTCAATATGGCCCCTGATTGAAGGTGGTGTTCAAGCCGAAAGGGGATTCTTCTGATGCACCTAAACCAGGGATTGTTCATTTTCACGAGGAAGGTGCTAGCTTTGGCAAGCAAAAGAAGCTTAAAGAAGCTGTAGGATAGAATGAAATGTTCGCGGGTACAAATACAATGAGAGGTTAACCGGTTATGATTTCAGGTACAAGGAATAGAAGCACTAAAACAACTCTTCAAGGGAAGTTTGAGGTGAGTAATCCTGTTTGTTCTAAGAAAACTAGATCTTGTTCTATCGCAGTTTCTAACATCAGTTGAGGGTGGTGTGGAAGCTATTTCTCCTATGAAGACCCCTGACCCAACAGTGGAGGCTGAGACTCAGCCCCGCCGAGAGCCATGAAAATCTTATGTTGGAACTGTCAAGGGCTCGGGAACCCTTATACAGTTCGTACTTTGGGGCACTTAGTGGCTTCAAAAGATTCCAACTTGGTTTTTCTTAGTGATGCTAGATTGAACAATAATAAGGTTGATGATGTCAAGAGAAGGCTTGGTATGGATGGTAACATTGTGGTAGAGAGCAGAGAACTGTATGGGGCTTATGCTTTTGTGGAGAGAAGATATCTAGTTTAACTTGCTTTCCTTTTCTAGAGCTCACATTGATGTAGAGGTGGTGAAGGGGAATGATCATTTCAGGTTTACCGAGATGTATGGCACATGTAATAGAACTTGGAAGCAAGAGGATTGGGAGTTGTTAGATTCCTTGAGAGGGAGATCCGAGTTGCCTTGGTTACTTGGGGTGATCTGAATGAGATTTTGGAATTCAATAAGAAAGTAGGTGGAAGGAGGAAGCCTAGAGTGGAAGTGGATAACTTCAGGGAGGCCCTTGAAAGAAATGGATTATGGGATATCAAACCGTCTCAAGGGTGGTTTACTTGGCATAGTGGTAATGACTCTGAATCACATGTCAAAGAAAGGATCGATAGGTTTGTGGCCACCATTCCCTGGTTACAAAGGTATGGACAATGTGAGGTCATTTTCTAAATATTCTCCTTATTATGACCACCACTTTATCATGTTAAACACTGAGTCACCCAAAAATAGAAGTGACAGATTTGAGGATCACTTTAAATTTGAGAATTGTTGGGCAAATGAGGAAGAATGTGAATCTTTGGTTAATCAACACTGGATGGGCACTTTTGGTTCTACCTTGGATAAGTTCAGGGCAGTTGGAGAAGGTTTGCTCTGGTGGCAGAAAAAAGGAGGAAAGATGCTTATAAGAGGAAAAATGCGATACTAGAGAGAATAGAAGAGCTGTTGAAGAATGATATCTCCGATGCTCATGTAAGTGAGTTGAATGCCGTAAAGAAGGAATTGAAAACTCTTATGGATAAAGAGGAGATTTATTGGAAACAAAGGTCCAGGGTGCTTTGGCTAAAGGAGGGAGATGGAAATACTTCATTTTTTTTCATGCCACATGTAGGGGAAGGAAGAAGAAGAACTTTATTAAGGGCTTGATGGATGAGGAAAGGGTGTGGCAAGAGGATGAGGAGAAAGTGTTTGATATTGCTAAGGGCTTCTTTACAAACATTCTCAATTCCAATGGGGGAGCTTCTTCAGACCTGATCCTGGGAACCATCAAGAATTGCATTACATCGGACATGAATGCCAAACTATGCTCTGGATTCACTACGAGGGAAGTAAAATCAGCCTTTCTTCAAATTCACCCTTCTAAGGCCCCAGGTATAGATGGTTATCCAGACTCTTTCTTTCATGAATTTTGGCATATTGTTGGTAATGATTTCATTAATCTATGCCTTGATTTATTGGCTGGTAGAGTGGATTTTAGTGAGGTTAACAAAACTGTAATTGTTTTGATCCCTAAACTAGATGAACCTAGCCTTATTAAGCAATACATGCCTATTAGTCTTTGCACTGTTATTTATAAACTGTTTCTAAAGTGCTTGTGAACAGATTGAAAGATGTTATGCTTGTTTGTATTGCTAAAAATCAGAGTGCCTTTGTTCCTGGTAGATTGATATATGATAATGTGCTTGTTGCTCATGAGTTATTGCATTATTTAAAAGGGGCTAGAAGTGGCTCTAATAAGGGAGCAGCCGTGAAATTAGATATGAAAAAAGCTTATGACATGGTTGAATGGCATTTCTTACATGATGTATTGGTGAAACTTGGCTTTGCGCAGCAGTGGGTGGATTTGATTATGTCTTGTGTTACCTCTGTTTCTTTTTGCTTAAAGATAAATGGTAAATTATCTAGTGAGTTCAGACCAGCAAGGAGGCTTCTTCAGGGAGACTCGTTATCGCCTTACTTGTTCCTATTTTGTTCCCAAGGCCTTTCAGCTCTTCTCTTGAAGGAACATGAATAAGGAAGAATAAAGGGGATAAAATCTAGTATGCATAGTCCGTTGGTTAATCATCTTCTCTATGCGGATGATAGTTTGCTCTTTATCAAAAAATTCGTTCAGGAAGCGACAAGACTGAAGGAAATTCTACAGGTTTATGAGGTCTCTTCAAGGCAGAAAGTGAATGTGGACAAGTCTTTCATCTATTTTAGTAATGGGATGTCCGAGCATGATAAAGGCCTTAACATAGATGCGCTTGAAATGAGAGAGGAAATGGATTTAGGGAGTTACCCATGCTTGTCCTTGATTGTTGGTAAGAACAAAATTGATGCTTTGAGTTTTTCTTCAAGAAGGTGGACCAAGAATTTGTTATCCTACGGAGGGCGAGAGGTTGTTTTGAAAGCCGTGGCGCAAGCACTTCCTACTTATGCTAGGGGATGCTTCTTTCTCCCTGATTGTATCATTGATCCGATTGTCACCATTATGTGTTCTTATTGGTGGTCGGGTAGAGGAAATGAGTGAGGTTGGGCACACGTGACTTGGCATAAGCTTTGTAGACAAAAGAAGTATGGTGGGCTTGGGTTCAAAGATTTGAAAATGTTTAATTTTGCTTTGCTTGGGAAACAAGTTTGGAGGTTGCTCTCAAATAAGGACTCATTGTGCTTTAAAGTCCTATATGAAAAATATTTCCCTAATGGATCCATTCTTGATGCGAAGGCTCATGATAAGCCTTCCTTTGTCTGGAGTAGCATATTCAAAGCGAAAGAAGTGTTGAAAGAGGAATTTCACACAAGGATTGGCATAGACAATAAAGTTCACATGTTCAGGGAAAAATGGGGTGCATGCTCTGTAATAGCTTTGAGTGGCCAGTACGTTGATGGAACCCTCCAACCAATCGTGTCTACTGAGTTTATGGTGCCGGGAGAAGCTAGATGGGATGCTAGGAAGGTCAGGAGTGTCTTTAGTCATGTGGATGCCGAGAGAATTTTGGGTTATCCTATTGCTCCTGTTTCGAGGGATATTATTATGTGGAACCATCACTCTTCTGGATCCTATACTACTAAAACGGTATAATTGGATTCAAAGAAGCATAAACATGGAAAGGAACTTGTCCCCCTTGTGGAAGGTCATTTAGAAGGTGAATACTCTTCCAAAGGTTAAGATATTTGCGTGGAGACTTTATCATAATGCCATCCCTGTCGGTGAAAAACTTGCTGCTGCTCATATTGGTAATGGTTTATGCCCTCTATGCTCCAGGGAAACTGAGACTCTTCTTCATCCTTGCCGAGATTGTCCTTCTGTGCAAGAAGCTTTCGCTTATTCTGGCCATTTGGGCTTGATCCCTCGGGTTTCAGTCGACAGTTTTAGAAGTTGGCTTGAGCATTGTGTCGAGGCACTGGACAAAGAGCAGTTTACTTTTCTTATTGTGTTGATTTGGAACTTATGGAATATGAGAAACCATCTTATTCATAAGTCTATTTTGTTGCCTGCTAGAGTTGTCGTGGATTATGCTCAGTTACTTGTGAATGACTATATTGCAGCTTTTGATCATTATGTCCCTAATGTTACTTGCAACAGGTCCAATAGATGGAATTGCCCTCTAGAGTCGGTGTTCAAGATCAATGTTGATGGGGCGTTCATTCCAGAAACTAGTGTAGCGGCCTTTGGAGTTGTGGCCTGAGATAAGTATGGTCTCATGGTTGATGGACATGCCCAAGTCATTCCAGGAATCCTCACAGCCGAACTTGCCGAGGCATGGGCATTCTCAGAAGGCATCAAGCTAGCGGCATCTAACGGTTGGAGCAAGGTCATCATTGAAGGTGATTCCATAGGAGTGGTCAACAAGTTGCTCTCTTCTGGCTCTGATCTCTCCCTAGCCGCAATTGTTCTGGAGGAGGCTAAGCACATTCTTAGGACTCATCCATGTTTTACTGTTGCACATGTTAGAATTGAGGCAAATAGAGTAGCTCATTCTCTTGCTCATTAGAGCCTTACTTGTATTGAGCCTTTTTTTATTTTTCTGTTGATGTGTCAGACTGTTTGGCTTCTGATCTTGTAGACGATGCTATTTATGGTTGTTAATGATTTATATCTTTCCCTCAAAAAAATCTCAAAGACCCTAAAATTCTAAAACCTAATTTACACGATACTTCGAATTCTCCTACTATTATGAGCTCGAACAAGTAACAACAGTTTCATATGCAGTGCTGAATTTGTGATCAACACTGTTGTTGACTTGTTGGAGCTCTAGCTTTGACATCATCAAGAGTTCTAAAACTACTGGTCGAGGAAGGAACATATATATATATATTATGATTATAAATATATTATAGAATATAATATTTAATTTATTTAATAACATCAAAAATCTTATTTACACACTTGAAAAAGAACACGGAGAAATATATTTTATATAGTTCGTTAGAGAAAGTCATTTAAATTGGAATCAATCCATAATATAACATTATAAATAATTACAATTAAATTTGTATAGAAACTCGAAACTGACTCAAAAAATTTCAAATAAAGTTTGAATGATAAAATTAGATGCGTCAACTCGAATAACTCAATATTTTTTAACTAGACTCGACTCGATCGAATGTCCAGCCCTACCAGGAAGTCATTTGGTGGAGGGTCCCAACAATTCATGGTTTCACGAGAAGAAGATCACTTTCACCCTCACTCGTTTGGTGTGAACAGCTTGAGCAAATCCATTAGTATTAAAAAGATATTAACAATCGGGTATTGGATGAATGGTTGTAGGGTGTTTGGCGGGAGAGGTTTTAGGGTGAAACTTCTAATTTGAGGTTAATTTAAGGCTGATCGTTGTGAAGGTTATAAGTTCATACATAATTTACAAGGTTTGTACATAATTTATTACAAAAAGTGTAATTAAAAAGGTACATACATAGTTTTTTACAAGAGATCACAAAATCCAAGAAACCTAAACAAAGGGTAATATAAGTATGTACTTAATTTACTACACGTTGTACGTAATTTGTTACATAATCTGTAATGAAAATGGTATGTACTTAAATTATTACACGACGTCACCAAAACCTAAACCAGCTCAACCAAGGGTAATAAACTATGTACATACCTAGTTTCTTACACGAAAACCTAATTTGTTACAAAAAGTATGAAAAATTAAGTATATACTTAAATTATTACATGTTGTATGTAATTTGTTACAAAATCTGTAATGAAAACGGTATGTACTTAAATTATTACACGACATCACCAACCACAAAAGTACCTCAATCAATGATAATAAACTATGTACATACATAGTTTCTTACACGATAACCTATTTTGTTACAAAAGGTATGAGAAATTAAGTGTGTACTTAATTTATTACACATTGTACATAATTTGTTACAGAATTTGTAATGAAAAAGGTATGTACGATAATTATTATAGGAGATCACCAACACAAAAGTACTCAACCAAAGGTAATAAACTATGTGCATACAAAGTTTCTTACACGAAAACGTATTTTGTTACAAAAAGCATGAGAAATAAAGTATGTACTTAATTTATTACATCTTGTACGTAAGTTGTTACAGAATTTGTAATGAAAAAGGTATGTACCGAAATTATTAGAAGAGATCACCAACCCCAAAAGTACCTCAACCAAGGGTAATAAACTATGTACATACATAGTTTCTTACACGGAAACCTAATTTGTTACAAAAAAAAATATGAGAAATTAAGTATGTACTTAATTTATTACACGTTGTACGTAATTTGTTACAGAATCTGTAATGAAAAGAGTATGTACCTAAATTATTACACGAGATTACCAATCCCAAAAGTACCTCAACCAAGAGTAATAAACTATGTACATACATAGTTTCTTACACGAAAACCTAATTTGTTACAAAAAATATGATAAATTAAGTATGTACTTAATTTATTACACGTTATACGTAATTTGTTACAGAATTTGTAATTAAAAAGGTATGTACCGAAATTATTACACGAGATCACCAACCCCAAAAGTACTCAGCCAAAGGTGATAAACTATGTACATACAAAGTTTCTTCCACGAAAACGTATTTTGTTACAAAAAGCATGAGAAATGAAGTATGTACTTAATTTATTACAGCTTGTACGTAAGTTGTTACAGAATTTGTAATTAAAAAGGTATGTACCGAAATTATTACAAGAGATCACCAACCCCAAAAGTACCTCAACCAAGGGTAATAAAATATGTACATACATAGTTTCTTACACGAAAACCTAATTTGTTACAAAAAAACATGACAAATTAAGTATGTACTTAATTTATTACACGTTGTACGTAATTTGTTACATAATCTGTAATGAAAAGGGTATGTACCTAAATTATTACACGAGATCACCAATCCCAAAAGTACCTCAACCAAGGGTAATAAACTATGTACATACATAGGTTCTTACACGAAAACCTAATTTGTTACAAAAAGTATGATAAATTAATTTTGTACTTAATTTATTACACGTTGTACGTAATTTATTACAGAAATTGTAATTAAAAAGGTATGTACCGGAATTATTACACGAGATCACCAACCCCAAAAGTACTCAACCAAAGGTAAGAAACTATGTACATACATAGTTTCTTACACGAAAATCTAATTTGTTAAAAAAGTATGACAAATTAAGTATGTACTTAATTTATTACATGTTGTACTTAAGTTGTTACAGAATTTGTAATGAAAAATGTATGTACCGAAATTATTACACGAGATCACAAACCCCAAAAGTACCTCAACCAAGGATAATAAACTACGTACATACATAGTTTCTTACACGAAAACCTAATTTGTTACAAAAAGCATGAGAAAACGTTGTACGTAATTTGTTATAGAATATGCAATGAAAAAGGTATGTACCTAAATTATTACACGAGATCACCAATCCCTTTTAATTTGTGCCTTCAATTTTTGGGTGACCGGTTAACCAGGTCACATTTTTTTTTCTTTTTTAATCCAACAATTATTATTCTACCATCTGAATCTAACGGTTTAAAATAACTGGTCTTATATTAGCCTTAAATTAGAGGGTTTTTTTTTAGATAAATCCGTTTGGCGGTGAGTTAACGGCAGCAAAGAAATAAGGAAAAGAATGGGTTAAATAGGTTTAAATTCTCTAATCTTTTGGCTAAATTATTAGATAAGTCTTTAATTTTTTAGGGTTCACAAAGTAGGCACCTAATATCAATTCTTTATAAAAAGGTCACTAAATTCGTTAAAATTTAAATTAATTCTTAAGTTTCTTAATTAGGATTTTAAGAATTAAGGAATTTGCGAATTTAGGGTTCACAAGTGTATCATGGATCTGATGGCGATAGTGATGGCACTTCAGACGGCAATGGTGATGGTGATGGTGATTGAGATGGTGATTCTGAGGGCGATGGATATTCCAAATGAATCATAAGGATGTCCAAATTCAGAAAACAAAGAAGTTTCTTCAACATTTTAGTTGGGAAAATTTTGGATTTCTAATGATTCATAGGGAAGTTCAAATTCAAAAAACAAAGAAATTGCTTCATCATTTGACTTGGGAAAAATACTGGGATTCGTACGAAAATTTAGAAGCTTCAGAAATATGAGGAAATTCAGATTCAAAATCGAATATGACATATCCATGGACATGAATTGCAACTAGAACAAGTAAAACAGAGACCAAATTGGCTAGCAAAAACAATTTCTTCATTGTTTTGAAAATGTTTAAGCTTTTGATGAAAAATTAAGCAAGAATACAAGAAATTTATAGGTCTCGAAACAATTGAAAATGATGCCATTGATTTTTCCATAATCGCTAATTAACAGATGGTTGATTTTAAAACATTGAACAAATCTCTCCCAACTTCCAAAGTTAAAAACGTTATTGATAAATTATCACTGAATTACTTTACTTTCTAAAAATTTCCAGAGTTTAAATCCTTAGGTGATTGTTAGAATACTAATTTCCGAATGATTATATTTCTATTCTCTACGGTATGCCTCTGTTTGATAATTAGCAAATATCTGATAGTTAATACAGATAATATTAACTAATAGTTGATAATGAATTGTGTTATCTTATTTAATAAAATAAATCGATAATTGTTTGACTATTTGAACAAAGATAATGACATATAAAATCATAATTATATTAAACACGCGTTTAAATAATTTATCAGTTATCAATATTTTATATCTATTATGACATTCATCAATAAATCATACAATATTCTTCCCTTTCAAAAAAAAATTTATATCTATTAATTTTCTAATAAAACATTAGTATATTTGAAGGATCTATATATTAATTTTTCTATTAAGGATAAAAGAGTATTTACAATTTTTATGTCAAATCCGTCAAACGCAAAAGCTGCCATTAGTAGTTTTTCAATTTGAGATGTTTCATACTAATATGTTGTTACATTCATTTGTTTATTAAACATCCAAATCAACGGATTTAACTGGTCAAACCTCTCAAAAATGATTCAATCTTCCAATTTAACTGATCAAACCTCTCAAGATAATTCAATCTTCTAATTTTTACTCAAAATATTATTCACCAAACAATTCTTATGACGTTTTTTATTTCTCTTCCAATTTAAAATGTCATTCATGTCTATCTTGACATTGAAAAGCTTAATTTGAATTGTTTCTTTTGTTATATCTATGACAATCTTTTCGGTGTTACTTTCCCCTTTGAACTTTTTTCCTATTTTTTCTTTAGGAGCTTGTCACGCATTTTTAAAATAATATGTATACAATTTTCTTCTGGGTAAAATATAATTTTATTAATTAAATTATATTTACAATTATATGTTTCATAAGAAAACCTCTCTAAACCTATTTGAATAAAAATATTACATACTACCAATACACAAAACAAATACTTAAGAGTCGACATTCAACAATAAACATGAAGGATGATAACAGCCCATCGAGAAAGACCAAAAACAGTATCTCTCCACACAACTCTAAAGATAACAAGAGGAAAGATTACAAAAGAAACAAGAGTGCTTTAAATAATTCAAACTTATGAATCTCATCCCTTGCAAGCCAGTTTGCAATCGCATTGCATGTCCCCAGTCATAAGAGTGAAGCACACCTTCCTAATTCGATGAGCAGCCTGATCAATCTCAGCAAGCACCGACCACAATTTTCTCTAAATTTCATCTCAATTTAACATGAAGATGAGAAGTGGAGTAAAACCCGTATGTATTTTCTTCTTCTTTTGAAAGAAAAATCATATTTGTATAATCAAAAGTCTGAATGACGTCATCAAGTACAAATTGTTCAAAAAAACGAAGACATTTCAAATCAAACTAATATAATAGATAATGTGTGAGTGCACCCATTTAACAAATTCATGTGCATCTCAATGTCCGGCAAAGGGTGATTTGACATATGTTAATTAACTATTATTTTTAAATTACTTTTAAAAAATATTTCAATAACCTTAAACCATAAATTTTAATTTATGAGAAATAATTTATCGCCTTGGCCACATATCAGTATTGGATACATACCCCCGTTTTTTATTTAAATTTTTCTTAAATCACTTTGAAAAATAATCAAATTAAATAGGTCCTTACTTTTCTGGTTCAAATATTTATTAGATACAAATTTTAAATTAGACAAGCTAAATTCTTTTTTGATTTAAATACTTTTTTTTTATTCAAGAAGAGGAAACGCTACAATCTCATGCCTCGTTAAAAAACCTCCCTAACCTAAGTGGAGGAAAAAGAGTGCATTCGAATGTAGCTACATGGAAGAACCAAAAAGACCACAATCCAAGAGCTGGCACAACAAATAAGAGCAACCCTTACAACGAACCCCAACACCCTCGACACTTCCCAACCTCGAAACCATGTTGCCGGTCTTGAGCAAGCCACCGTTGCATATCAAGTGGTTCAAAGTGGAACAAAGCTGCAGTATTCTCGTCCCCCATCGACCTAGCCGCGAGCCTATCGGCAACCACATTTTTCGATCTATTTATTTTTCGAAGCACCACCTCCCAATCACCCCGTAAACTTGCCTTAATATTAGTTAGAAGCGCATTCTCCCTACTTGGATTCTCTAAACCCTGCACCATACGAATTGCCTCGACGCAATCCGATTCAACGATAACCTTGTCAAAGCCAAGAGCCCGAGCATGACAAACCCCATCCTTTTATCGCCCATAATTCTACCGTTGCAGCAGAGCAACGCCCTAAAAAGCGGGAAAACCCAAACAACCACTCACCCTGATCGCCACGGATAACACCCCCACCGCTACCATATCATCTCTGATAGACCTTGCCGTATCGACATTAAGTTTGACCCATCCCGAGGTTGTTGGCGTCCAATGACTCTCCTCAATCTCGATCCGATACGGATCCAAGGCTCGCATATCACGGTCCTCACGAGTGCCTAGCACCAACTGAGCAAATTGACGTGATGCATCCACAAGGTCTTCCTTCTCAATCCAATCTGCATCAAACAACCTACAATTTCTTCTAGACCATAATTTCCAACACGCAACCACAAATAACACCTTCCAATTCGCATCATTATCCAAACCATTTCCCACAATATTGGAGTAAAGTCAAACCTCGCAAGTTTGCGACCCAAACGCCTCCCACAAAGCCGGCTTAACCAAGTGAGCCCAAACACGTCGAGCATGGATGCAATCCCGTAAGACATGAAGGACACTTTCAACACCTCGTGTACACAGCTCACAACAATCACTGGAGGCCATGTGCCGCCTCGCACATTTCTCATTGGTAAAGAGTTTCCTTTTGCAAGCAGGCCAAAGAAAATCTCCAATCCTTTGGGGAACCGGTAACCTCCAAATACATTTCCATACCACATTTGGGGGCTCATGTGACGAAATAAGAAGTTTATAAGCCGATCTAACCGAAAAGAGGAAATTTGCCTCCCCGTTCCACCCAAGGATGTCCAGATCAAGTGCATCCGATGGGGGGACGATAGTTAAAATCCGGTGCACGCAATCCTCAGGAAGTAACAACTGCAGTAAATCCACGTCCCAACTACCTCCACTGTTGACAAGTGACGCAACCGTGCATGGGGATGGCGGTGAAGATCCAGTGAAGAAGTTTGCTAGAGGTCCAATATTCGATATCCACACATCATACCAAAAATCGATAGACATGCCATCATGGACAACCCAGAAAACTCTTTAACGTACCCTGTCCCAAATCTGATTAATACCCGCCCACAGGCATGAGCAATTGCGTCGATGTAATGCGTCAGGCAATGGGTCTCGCCACTTGTACTTAGCGCGTAAAACACGCACCCAAAGCTTATTAGTATCATGAATCAATTGTTACCCCAACTTCATAAGGAAAGCAAAATTCACCTTCTTGAGGTCTCGAAACCCCATTCCACCACAATCAATCGGATTTTGCATCTCCTCCCAGCGTACTAAATTCACCCCTCTATGATCAGAAGAAATCCCCCAAACGAAAGTACGAATCAACTTCTCAATCTCCAAGCACACCCCCTTTGGTAACCAAGTTGCCTGCATAGTGTAGCTTGGAATGGCCTGGAGAACCGATTCCGCTAAAGTGACCTTTCCCCTAAAAGATAACGATCGAGCCAGCCAAGAAGAAAGGTGACTTTTAACTTTATCAACTAAATATTCATAAGTCGCATTAGTCACCCTAGAATGCAAGAGGGGGATCCCAAGGTACTTTCCTAAGTTATTAACCTCGGTAAAACCCAACCCATCTGATATAACTCTGCGTAGCTCAGCATCCGTGTTCTTCGAGAAGTAAATATGGGTCTTTGCAGCACTGACCTTATGCCCAGAAGATGCACAAAAATAATCCAGAACTTGTCCAATGATTTCCATCTGAGCAATCGACGCTTCTGAGAACAGAACAATGTCATCAACAAAAAAAAATGAGACAGACCCGGGCCATTACGGCTTAAGTGAACCTCATACCATCTCCTTTGCTCAACTTGTAAATTGATTAGCTGCGATAAACATTCCAAACATATAACAAAAATGTAATGAGAGAGAGGGTCGCCCTGGCGGATACCCCGAGACGGGCGAAAATGATTGGTCAACTCGCTATTCCAAATAACCTTCGAGGATACAGTTGTAATGCATTCCATGATTAAACGGAAGAGACCCTGAGGCAGCCCCAAATCCCGAAGAGTATCCGCAATAAACTCTCAGTCTAACCGGCCATATACTTTTTCCAAATCAATCATAATAGCCATCCAACCAACACGCCCTTTCTTCTTACACATAAAGTGAATAGCTTCTTGAGCAACAACAACATTATCCATGATGCATCGTCTCGGAACAAAAATAAACTGGTTCTGCGCTATCCAGTTAGGTAGAAAAGGCTTTAATATATTAACGATACATTACGTCAAAATTTTATAGATTACCGGGCACATGCTAATAGGGCAAAATTGGGCAAAAGTCTCTGGCGCCGAGACCTTCGATATCAACACAATGATAGTACGGTTAAAACTATACGGGATCGGCTCTCCTTGGAAGCATCGTCGCACAAACTCAACGACCTTGGAACTGATAACGTCCCAATTTTTATGATAGAACATCGCATGGATGCCATCAATTCTCGGAGCCTTTAACGGATCCATAGAAAAAACAGTAGACCGTACTTCTGCTACATCAATATCCTTATCTAGCATCAACTGATCAACATTCAAAAGAGTGCAAAATCGCCCTATGTGGTTCCACACCTCAAGAGCAGCCGTTTCCTTGGTAAAAAGGCCATGAAAAAATCGGACAACCCCCACTCTAATAAGATCCACATTATCACTCCAAGTACCATCCTCTAGCTTGATCATAGTGTGGATCTTCTACCTTTGCCTTTGCTTCGTAGCACGATGATAATACTTAGTGTTTCGGTCACCATCCTTGATCCATTGACTACGTGAACGTTGAAACCGCAACAATTCTTCTTGGCGCATCAGTAAATCAAGGTCCCTCTTCAAATCTTGTTCGAGCCCATAAAACCAATTAATATTAGAGAATTCAGCCACTTTTTCAATGCCTTTTATGCAAGCCAAAAGATGATTTTTCTGACGACCAATGTGACCAAAATTTTCCTTGTTCCACCTTTCAACACTCTTCTGAAAATTATGCAGATTTGACTCAATAGTCACATTGGAATCCCAAACCTCAATAAGCAAATCACGGAACGATGAGTCACTTTTCCAAGCAGCAAGGTATTTAAAACTAGATGCTCGTTTAACAATGTCCGAAGCAGCATACATCAACAACACTGGTTTATGATACGAACCCAAGCGAGGGAGATGCATCACACCAGAGCTCGGCCAAGCGTCACACCAAGCATCATTCATTACAAATCTATCCAGGTGTTGCTGCAAATTACCACGTTTCCAAGTTAACCTAGGCCCCTAAAACCCCAAATCAGTCATATTCGCCTAATGCATAAAATCACCAAACTTACTGCAAATCCCTGTTCTTCGAGATGATCCCTCAAGTCTATCTCATCAATCAAGAATTGCATTAAAATCTCCGCCAATGACCCATGGCAACTCAGAAGACGGTTCAAGAGCTCTCAACATATCCCACAGGTCATTCCTACGGTAACGATCAGGATTAGCATAAACACATGTAATCATATTCTTGATACCCGACTGACGGTCCGTGCACATAGTGTCGATAAACTGGCTTGAAACGGCAAGCACACTGAGTCATTTCATAGAAGCCAGATACCCCCAGAGAACCCCATAGCTTCCACTCTGTACAAGTGCAAAAACCTGTGCCGACGAATGAATTTGTCTGCCTTCCTACCACTTATTATAGGCTCCATCAACACCATAACATCAGGGCCATACTGTCTCATAAACAAACTCAAATAACGATTAAAATCAGGGTCTAATGCACCCTGGACATTCAAAAAAAGAACTTTAACCATTAAAAAATTAGAAGGAAGAAAGGCGAACTCACAAACCACTATTGTAGCACCGGATCAACATCAAATGTCATATTATCACGCCATTTGATCCCCCCTCATTTCTATCAGCGACACGCTCGTGAGTATTCTTCTCATCGACAACCATCTTATGGTTTGCAACAGCCAAATCCCTTGAAGTTTCGGTAATCCAATCACTAACATTCACAAGATTTAGGTCATTGTTCTTCTGCTGAACTACCGATTTTTTACGCTGAGCATACAGACTCAATCACGCTGCACTTTTGACCCTTGACAACCGTCTCACAAGGACCGGTCCAGCCAAACTCTTCCCCCTTCCGCGCTCTAGGAAATTGATAACTTCACAAATATTTTTGTTTTCAAACCATTTTGCTATAGAATTTGCCTGTTCTTGAGTTCATACCATAGCATTTAGACTGCATTTTCTTCTTCTGGGTGCATCTTTATCTTTGTTGGTTATTGGTCCATATTGAGGGGTACTGCTCGGAAGGTTGGTTTTGGGTTTGTTGGTGCGCAAGAAAGGAGTCAAGAGAGAAAGCTAGTGCCAGGAATTGTTATAGCATAGTGGAAGTGGATATTGGCCAGTACGTGAGAAGCACGTGAGCTGCAGAAACACATGAACATGCAGAAAAGGATGAGCTGACATGTGCAGCAGCCGGTACCCATCTGCAGACTTTCCTCCTTGTCCCCTCGTGGCAGACCTTGTCGGTGGACATTCCTTGGGATTATCAAGGCATCTTTAGGGAACAAAACCCTAGAAGCCTCCGCTATATAAAAGGGAGAGAAGCTTGGAGAAAAAAAGGGTGTCGCGAAAGAGAGGCGGAAGAGAGAGAAAGTCACAAGGAGAGAGAAGCGGTCATCTTCTTCTTCTTCAGCTTGGTGTCCTCCATCGTTGAAGCTCCAAGGAGTGGCCTCACTGGCCTCGAGAGAGGCGGTGGGCCTAAGACAGGCGGGCAGTTCATGACGGAGAGGGAGTTCACCTTTCTTTTTGTCGCAATAGCATTTTCTTTTCATATCTTTATCTTTGGTGACGTTATCGCAATGATACGTTGGATGATATTGCCCAGCCACGAACTATTTTAGGTGGCTTGGGTTTGATAGATGATTTTATTTTGGGTACTTTTTAATGCAAGCTATAGCCTTTTCGGTGTTTATCATGTTCTATGCTTTGCTTATGCGTTTTCATTTCCTTAAAGTTGTAAGAGCCCTCGAGAGTTGGTCGTTCTTTAAGTGTGTGTTGAGGTTAGTAATCGAGAGAGCTAGCCTTAAAACCCCCATAAGCAATGGAGTGGCTGTCGAGAGGCAGACTCTAACCTACCTTAAAGATAAGTGATAGGTTTCAAGGGCTAAAAAGGATAGTTCGTGAAGGGTAGGGGAGTGTTAAGAGTTTACGTCGAGAGGTATGGCCGTAGCATTTTTGACTCCCAATTTCCTTGTTAGAGATAGTTTAGGAACACCTTTAGCAAATCCCGCCTAGCATAGAAGATAGTTGACGAGCCTTAGTATCGTTAAGAAGCTTAGGTTAGGTTGTCCATCATTCCCAGCCAATCATTCCGTTGTGAGTTTCGCATACGAAAGGGGACATGTTCATCATATTGATATCTTATCTTTCTCTACACTGTTTTGCTTCAGTATTATCTTACATCATCTCTTTTACTGTAGCATTGTCAACTGCAAAAAGTTCAATCTTTATTGTTACAGCAAACCGTGAATACCTCCAATCCATGTGGAGATGATACTCACACATCACTTTATTACTCGTTCGGCGTGTATACTTGCACCATATTTGTGTATCATTTATAGTACACTACACACGCAAATAAGTTTTTGGCGCCATTGTTGGGGATTGGCAATTGGTTGTTTACGGTTTTTTTTATATCGCTTGTTCTTTTTTGTTTTTGTAGATATTTATTTTAGGTTTTTCATTTTTCTTTTCAGGTGTCCTGCTAGTGCATGACTAGAAGACGACCTAGAGGACTTCTGCAATCACCTATTTCTGAAATCGAGCATTTCTTGAGACTTAGGAGACGTGTTCAAAGAGAAGAGACTAGAAACATGAACGGAGAAATACCACCACCTCAAGGTAACAGAGATGCTATGGAAAAAGGCTAGGGAGAAGCAGCTCAACCTCGAGCAATTAGAGATCATTTGACTCTTATCTTGGACGATCTCTATCCTGGAATAGTAGCTCCAGAAATTCAGGCAGCCCATTTCGAGCTTAAACCTGTTATGTTTAACATGTTGAACAATATTGGTCAATTTGGAGGTATGCCCCATGAAGATGCAAGACAACATATATGTGCTTTCTTGGAAGTGTGTGACTCGTTCAGACAACAAGGGGTGCACGAGGATGTGCTAAAGCTTAAATTGTTTCCATATTCTTTACGTGATCATGCTAGAGCATGGCTAAGTGAAGTGCCAGCTGGATCAATGGAGACTTGGACAGATCTATGCAAAAGTTTTTTTCTACGGTATAATCCACCCAATAGAAACACTCAGTTGAGAAATGATATTGCTTCTTTTCGTCAAGCTGATGACGAATCCTTGTACGAGTGTTGGGATCGATTCAAGGGATTATTGAGGAAGTGCACAAATCATGGTTTTCATGATTGGACACAAGTGGTTATGTTCTATAATGGGGTGAATGCTCCTACAAGGATGATGTTAGATGCTTCAGCAAATGGGACCTTGTTAGACAAATCACCGGAGGAAGCATTCAACATTCTTGATAGGGTAGCCAACAATGATAACCAGTTTTCGACCACAAGGCTTGGAACGGTAAAGAGAAACCAAGTAGCTCGAGACAGTGAAGTTGATGACTCGGTAGCCACCCAGTTAGCTGCTATCACAAATATGCTAAAGAACCTCCAACGTCCCAACGAAGTCAAGGAAGTGAAGTCCGCAACCTCATGTCTCAGTTGCGATGGCAATCACCACTTAAGTGAATGCCCTGACAATCAAGAGTCAGCCAACTATGTGGGGAATTATAACCGCATCAACAATCCATACTCTAATACCCACAACCCAGGATGGCGTCAGCATCCAAATTTCAGTTAGGGTAATCAAGGGCACATAAATTCTGCTCAGTCAGCACCAAAGCAAAATCTGATCGAAGCACCATCTTCTAACCAGATGATGCCATGACAAGGTCACAAGGGAGCAGCATCTTCATCGAACAGTTCGCTGGAGACTACGTTTAAAGAATTTATTGCTATGATAAAAGATTTCATGGGAACCACGAAAGTTTTGCTACAGGATCATGCAACAAACATTAAGAATCAAGGAGCCTTATTGCAAAGCCATAGTTCCTCTCTCCGAGCCTTGGAAACACAAGTTGGTCAGATAGCTCAAACCTTGCATGCGCGACCACAAGGAAGTCTGCCTAGTGACACTGAAGCCACTAAGCACCATAGTAAGGAGCAATGTAGCGCACTCACATTAAGGATTGACAAGGAAATTAGCAAGGAAGACAAGTTTGGGGGAAAAGAGAAGGAGGACTCTCAGCCCAACTTGCATCACGAAGAAGATAACTTACAAGATCCTCCAGTTGAAAAAGAGGGTGAGGAAGTCATAGCAAAAGAAACACCGGAGGAAGAGCCTGCTTTTGCTACAGCAAAAGATGCAACTTCACCAGTCCAGACAAATGAAGTAAGACCCCCACCTCATTTTCCTCAACGACTCAAGAAGCAAAAAGAAGACCTTCAATTCCAGAAATTCATGGATATCCTGCACAAATTACATATCAATGTCTCATTTCTGGAGGCCATTGATCAAATTCCAACATATGCCAAGTTCCTCAAGGATATAGTCACGAAAAAGAGAAAGGTCGAGAAGCAAGAAACTGTCGCTATAGTAGAAGAATGCTATTCTATGTGGAGCAAGCTGCCACCTAAGAGGAAGGACCCAGGTAGTTTTGCTATCCCATCTTCTATTGGCGATAAGTTTGTTGGAAGAGCACTTTGCGATTTGGAATCAAGTGTTAACTTGATGCCTAAGTCGATTTTTCTGAAACTGGGAATTTGAGAGGCACAACCCACCAAGGTTGTGCTACAGCTAGCAGATCATTCTCATATTTGCCCAGAAGGAAGAATTGAAGATGTTGTGGTAAAAGTGGACAGATTTATCTTTCCAGTCGACTTCTTAATCCTCGATTGTGAAGCTGACAACAACACACCCATTATCTTGGGTTGGCCATTTTTAGCCACCGGGCGAGCTTTGATCGATTGTGAGAAGGGTGAATTCACAATGCGAGTGGCTGATCAGACGACCACGATCAATATTCATGACACCCTCAAGTATGCTGACAATCCAGGAGTATGCCAATATATAGATGCTACAGCACAGAATGTGATTGATGAGTTTTGTTGTAGCAATGAGATGCAAATGGAAGAGTTTGAAGTACTATGCAAAGATGATGATTCGGACCTAGAAGAGCTCTCAAGGGAACTGGAGCAGTCTAGTCGACTCGAGGCTAGACCAGGTACGCACTTTGAACCTCTTGATTTTTCAAAATTTGTACCTCCTAAACCTTCCCTTGAGCATGCACCTACTCTAGATCTGAAACCTTTTCCACCACATCTTAAATATATTTACTTAGGGAGCAATGAAACTTTGCATGTGATAATCTCATCTAGTCTCACACCTAAGCAAGAAACTAGTTTAGTAAATATGTTGTTACAGCATAAAAATGCACTAGGGTGGACTATGGCTGATTTGAAGGGTATAAGCCTTGCTATATGTATGCACAAAATTTTTTTGATGATTGTCACAGCAATTCAGTTGAGCCCTAGAGGAGATTAAACCCAATCATGAAGAATGTGGTGATGAAAGAGATAATTAAGTGGCTTGATGCTGGAGTAATCTACCCGATATCTGATAGCTCATGGGTCAGCCCGGTGCAATGTGTACCGAAAAAGGGAGGCGTGACCGTGGTAAGCAACGAGGAGAATGAGCTATTCCCTACTATAACCGTCACGGGGTGGAGGATTTGCATGGACTATAGGAAGCTCAACAAGGCAACCGAGAAGGATCATTTTCCCCTCCCATTCATTGATTAGATGTTAGATCGACTAGCGGGCAAGGCATTTTATTGTGTCCTCGATGGGTATTCTGGGTACAATCAGATTGCTATAGCACCCGAAGACCAAGAGAATACGACTTTCACATGCCCTTATGGAACTTATGCTTTTCAAAGAATTCCCTTTTGTCTCTGCAATGCTCCAACAACTTTTCAAAGATGTATGTTGGTTATCTTTTCAAACATGGTCGAAGATTTTTTAGAAATTTTCATGGATGACTTCTCGATCTCTGGAGATGACTTTGACACATGCTTGGGCAATCTCGCTAAGGTTCTAAAGAGGTGTGAGGAAGCTGACTTGGTGCTCAATTGGGAAAAATGCCATTTCATGGTAACGGAAGGAACGATTTTAGGCCACAAGATCTCGAAGCAATGGATAGAAGTTGACAAATCAAAGGTCGAAGTTATTGAAAAACTGCTTCCCCCCACTACTGTCAAGAGTGTAAGAAGCTTCCTAGGGCATGTTGGCTTCTATCGAAGATTCATCAAGGACTTTTCGAAGATCTCAAAGCCGGTATGCAATTTGCTACAGCAAAATCAACCATTTGTGTTTGACAAAGATTGCTATAGCGCGTTTCAAGAACTGAAGGAGAAGCTTATCTCAACAACAGTTGTCATTCCACCTGATTGGAAAGAGTCATTTGAGCTGATGTATGATGCAAGTGACTACGCCGTCGGTGCAGCACTTGGACAACGCCAAGGTAAACTCTTTCATGTTATTTATTATGCTAGTCGCACTTTGAATGATGCACAAATCAGTTACACCACTACTGAAAAAGAATTTCTTGTTGTAGTATTTGCCTTTGATAAGTTTAGGTCATACTTGATAGGCACTAAGGTTATAGTTCATAGCGATCATTCAGTCATTAAGTACTTAGTGACTAAAAAGGATGCTAAACCTAGACTTATTAGATGTATACTCTTGCTACAGGAATTTGACTTAGAAGTTAGAGATAGGAAAGGATGTGAGAATCATGTAGCTGATCATTTATCTAGGCTAGAAAATGCTACCACACAAGGTAGTGAAACTGAAATTAAGGAGGAATTCCCTGATGAGAGACTGTTAGCTACTACAGCAATTTCGTGGTATGTTGATATTGTTAATTATCTTGTTAGTGGTATTTTGCCTCCTAATTTATCTAGCCAGAGACTCAAGAAATTTAGACATGATGCAAGATTCTACTATTGGGATGAACCCTACTTGTTCAAGCAATGTCCTGATCAGATCATAAGGAGATGTGTTCCAGAAGAAGAATAGCATAGCATTCTGTACCATTGTCATTCATCACCGTGTGGAGGGCATTTTGGTGGTGCTAGAACGGGGAACATCTCCATGCGGAATGAAATGCCATTGCAAAATATTCTGGAGGTTGAAATCTTTGACGTGTGGGGAATTGACTTCATGGGCCCGTTTCCCACATCATATGAAGATTTATATATTTTGCTAGCAGTCGACTACATGTCAAATGGGTAGAGGCTGTTGCCACCCCAAGGAACGACTCCAAGACGATTATGAAGTTCCTTCACAAGAACATCTTCACGAGGTTTGGAGCACCAAGAGCCATCATCAGTGATGAAGGAACTCACTTTGACAACAAGCTCATTGCTAAAGCATTACACAAATGGAGTCAGGCACAAGATTGCTACAGCATATCATCCGCAGACGAACGGACAAGCTGAAGTTTCCAACCATGAAATCAAGCAAATATTGGAGAAGGTGGTTAATCCTAAGAGAAAAGAATGGTCCCTCAAGTTGGATGAAGCACTTTGGGCATATAGGACAGCCTTCAAGACGCCTTTGGGCATGTCACCCTTCAAGCTCGTATTTGGCAAGGAGTGTCATCTACCCGTTGAGCTTGAGCACAAGGCTTATTGGGAAATCAAGAAACTCAACATGGATGCCCAACTAGCTGGTGAAAGGAGGTTGCTAGAGCTTAATGAGCTGGAAGAATTTAGAGCCCAAGCATATAAGAATGCTCACATTTACAAGGAGAAAACCAAGAAGTGGAATGACAAACACATTTTGCCAAGGCATTTCTTAGAAGGTCAACAAGTGCTTCTCTACAATTCCAGGCTAAAGCTTTTTCCTGGAAAGCTGAAATCAAGGTGGTCAGGACCATTCATCATACACAAGGTGTACCCTCATGGTGCAGTTGATATCAAGAAGCTGGACGATGGTGAAGTCTTCAAAGTCAATGGCCAACGTCTGAAGGTGTACAGTGGAGCCCCCATCCTCAGAGACAAGTCACGCATGGATCTACACGATCCTTGAAAGTTTGCCTCTCTAAACTCTACCTTTTATGCTATAGCATGTTCATAAATAATGATTTTCTTTTTAGTTTAGTTTTCGTTATCCTTGTTTTTATTTTCATATTTTTTCGCGTGACCCTCATACAAGCTTTGTCTTTCCTAGTACGATGTCAAGTACAAATGCAGGAGAGCATGTTGTCCATAGGGGTTGGTAGCAAAAGGGAGAAGGACATGGAGTTTGTTTTTATCTACCTTTGGAAGTACAAAAAAAGGGGAAAAGAAAGGATAAGGAGATGTTTTATCCGAAAAAGTGGGGGAGGGTGAATTAAAAAAGAGAGAAAAAAACAAAAAGCAAGAGAGAGAATATTCACCAAATTAATGAGGTGAAACCCTAGCCACAAAAACTTACACATTCTCTCTCCAGCCGTCAACCATCACATTAACTCCAACCTTTTCTCTCTCCCTTAAAGCCGACACACGTCCCCATCACTCCCCTCTTCCATTAATTCGTCTGTTTCCCCTCACCTTTTTCAACTTCTCATATTTCCTTCATCATCACCCGTCCCCTCAACTTCTTCATCTTCTTCAACACTCAACTTTTTCTTCTTCCTTCCATCTCTTCGATTTTCTCCCAAAAACACAAAACACCCCTCACCACTTCCCCCTCACATATTCTTTCCTCCACTATTTTCAACAAAACCCTCTATGGCTCGTTGCAAGAATGCACCTAAAACTTCCGATCGCCCTAAGAAACCATCAGTCCTGGAAATCTCTAAATTTTTCGATGAGGCAGCAAAACAGCGATGGACAAAACTCAACAATAGGAATGTTCTTCCAGAGCTAGGGTTTAAATACCCTAAAGAGGAAGACGACCAGTTCGATCAGGCAGTCATGGACGTCATTGGCAAGCATGAATGGAAAACCTTCGCTGCTCACCCTGAGGAGATCTGTACCTCACTAGTAAAGGAATTCTATGCACACCTCACAAGTTCAGCACAGTCAACGGTTCATGTGCGAGGCGAGCAGATAAAGTTTCCTGCTGCAGCAATTAACAAGTTCTATGGGCTAAAGCACACTGTAGACCATCACACCACCTTTGTGACAACCATGGACGCCCAGACACAGCGTGAGGTGCTAGAGGATATTTGTTTTGAGGGAACGATGCTAGACAACAACAGGTCAGTCGAGAGAGGACGCCTCAAACCTAAGGCCAAGGTATGGAACCATTTTGTGCGACATAAGCGTATGCTCACACTACACACTGCCACAGTCTACATCTCTAGACTTTTTCTTCTCCACATAATATTACATGGTAGACGCATTAACATAGGAAAGATTATAGTGAATGAAGTATATGCTTGTCTGAAAAGGCCTCGTAGTCCCCTTGTTTTCTCTAACATGATAACTGCTTTGTGTAAAAGAAAAGACGTCTTTATAGACGATTTAGTAGATGCAACTATTTCAGGAAAGACATGTTTAACTCCAGCCCTCATCACGGAACTCCGAGGATTCAATGAAGATGTGCCTCAGCAAACAGTGGAATGAGAAGCTAAAAGTTTTGCTGCAGCACGAGTAGCAGCATTGGTGGCAACAACTAAAGAACTGAGCGTTGAGCTCAGCCTGATGAAGGCATACCAGCGGGCGTACTTCAAGTATGCCCATCATCGCGATGGTGCCATAGCATCCTACTTCAATAAACTCCTACCGGACCAGAACGTGTCATTTCCACTATTCCTCATAGAGTTACTGCAAGTCCCCACCATTGCTACAGCAAGCACAGTGTCCCCCAGTGACCCTAGCTCCGTCCAACCCGCTGCCAAGAAGAAGACTTTGAGAAAGAAGATGCATATGACTCTGACTGCCCAGTAAGAGAAAGAAACTCTCGTGATTCCACCTAAGGTAGAAGAGACCGACCCAGTGGCTACCCCGACCAAGAAAAGGAAACGTACCAGGAAGGCAACTAATCCTACACCGTCACGACCAGAAAACCCACTTCTTGAGCCCGAGCATATATCCGGTGATCATAAGGACCCCCCTCAGTAGGAGACAACCCCCGCACCTGCACCTGAGCCGACAAAAGCACAAACAGCGGATGCTACATCATCCCGACCAAAGACACGCATCAAACATACTGCTGGACGTGTCAGATCCTCACCCAGTGCTCAGTCTGTCTCCTCAGAGAGTGCGGACGATGTCGCAGATCCCCACAACTACTCATCTGAAACATCAATGGACAATACCAGCAGCACCACATAGCCTCCACACCCATGAGGTAACTAACTTTTTTTTATTTCATTTTGTTTTCATCATTTTTTTTCATTGCATATAATGTAGATTAGTTTATGCATTGAGGACATTGCATCTCTTAAGTTTGGGGGTGTTAGTGTTCATAGTCAATATTTTGCTTTAGCATATGCATAGTAGAATAGAACAAAATTTTTACTATGGCATTTTTTTAGTCTAGAGAAAACCTATGAATGTATTTATGATGTCTGGCGATGAAACCTTAAAGGCTTGAACTAAGTTAGAAAAAACACAACTAGTTGAGTTCTGTAGAACTGACCTTAGGATCTAGTTGTTAAAAAAATATTACACAACTTCTCTCTTTCTATAAGTAAGTTCGTTAGAATTTTTTTAGGAAGAACCCTAGTGAACTCTAATATGTAAACTCTAGGGAACTTAAGAAAAACTAGACGACCCTGTGCTCAAACAAACGAATAAATGCTACGACATATCTGTAGAAGGACACTCCGCTTTGCTATAGCATACTGAAAAAACAAAGAAGAAGAAGAAGAAGAAGAAGAAGAAGAAATAAAGCTTTGCTATAGCATATGAGTGAATGAAAGTTGTCACAGGATGACTCTGCCTACTAGCTCGGGGGTGAGAGGTTTGCTCCCTGCTCAGCTAGAGTTAAGGACGGTAGGTGTGATGAGCTGACACCCTTCGTAGCAGAAAACTTATATCTTTGGGAGTCTAAAAGTATAACAGAACTAGACAACATAGTTAGGGTATAACTAGGGAGCTTCCTTGAAAAATTTATCTCACTAGCTTAAGTATAGGAGGAAGGCAGCCACGCACACAGCTTAGTCCTAAGGAATGTTCTTAAGGATCTCACTTCTAGTTGTTTATATTTAATTGCCTAAGTTATTTCTGAGGACTGAGATATTGCCATAGCAATCCTCTAGGTTAAATCTTTGCCATAGTATTTCTTTTGTTATGTTCTACTCATTGCTTGAGGACAAGCAATAGCTTAAGTTTGGGAGTGTGATAACTGCACAAATATCCTTGTTTTCGTACCTTTTTGCTATAGAATTTGCATGTTCTTGAGTTCATACCATAGCATTTAGACTGCATTTAGGTTGTATTTTCTTCTTCTGGGTGCATCTTTATCTTTGCTGGTTATTGATCCATATTGAGGGGTACTGTTCGGAAGGTTGGTTTTGGGTTTGTTGGTGCGCAGGAAAGGAGTCAAGAAAGAAAGCTAGTGCCATGAATTGCTATAGCATAGTGGAAGTGGATATTGGCCAGCACGTGAGCTACAGAAACACGTGAACATGCAGAAAAGGACGATCTGACATGTGCAGTAGCCGGTACCCACCTGCAAACTATCCTTCTTGTCCCCTCATGGCAGACCTTGTCGGTGGATATTCCTTAGGATTATCAAGGCATATTTAGGGCACAAAACCCTAGAAGCCTCCACAATATAAAGGAGAGAGAAGCTTGGAGAAAAAGGGGTGCTGCGAAAGAGAGGCGGAATAGAGGGAAAGTCACAAGGAGAGAGAAGCGTTCATCTTCGTCTTCTCCAACTTGGTGTCCTCCATCGTTGAAGCTCCAAGAAGTGGCCTCACTGGCCTTGAGAGAGGCGGTGGGCCTAAGACAGTCGGGCAGTCCATGGCGGAGAGAGAGTTCACATTTCTTTCTGTCACTATAGCATTTTCTTTTCATATCTTTATCTTTGGTAATGTTATCGCAATGATACGTTGGATGATATTGTCCAGCCACGAACTGTTTTAGGTGGCTTGGGTTTGATGGATGATTTTATTTGAGTACTTTTTAATGCATGCTATAGCCTTTTCAGTGTTTATCATGTTCTATGCTTTGCTTATGCGTTTTCATTTCCTTAAAGTTGTAAGAGCCCTCGAGAGTTGGCCGTTCTTTAAGTGTGTGTTGAGGTTAGTAATCGAGAGAGCTAGCCTTAGAACCCCCATAAGCAATGAAGTGGCTGTCGAGAGGCAGACTCTAACCTACCTTAGAGATAAGTGATAGGTTTCAAGGGCCAAAAAGGATAGTTTCTGAAGGGTAGGGGAGTGTTAAGAGTTTACGCCAAGAGGTATGTCTGTAGCATTTCTGACTCCCAGTTTCCTGGCTAAAGATAGTTTAGGAACACCTTTAGCGAATCCCACCTAGTATAGAAGATAGCTGATGAGCCTTAGTATCGTTAAGAAGCTTAGGTTAGGTTGTCCATTATTCCCAGCCTGTCATTCTGTAGTGAGTTTCGCATACGAAAGGGGACCTGTTCATCATATTGCTATCTTATCTTTCTCTGCACTATTTTGCTTCAGCATTATCTTACATTATCTCTTTTACTATAGCATTGTCAACTGCAAAAAGTTCAATCTTTATTGTTACAGCAAACCGTGAATACCTCCAATCCCTATGGAGACGATACTTACTCATCACTTTATTACTCGTTCGACGTGTATACTTGCACCATATTTACGTATCATTTATAGTACACTACACACGCAAACAGAAATACCCGACGGAGCTGGAACACTCAAAGGGTTCACCCGTTCAACCACTTGAATTGTTGTGTGGTTGCTTGGACACAACGAACTCAGCATAGGAACGATGTGACCAGCAGCCACGACCTCACTGTTAACGTCGTTAGCACCTCTCTAAATTTCCACAGCACGGAGCACATTACCGTTAGCCTTACCCACACCATGGGCGGGCGTTGAACTCCTCTTTTCCGGCATAGCATGATCAACCCCCCATCCACAACTATTGGTTCCTTCCTAGGCCTTCTACCCTTCACCAAACCTTCCATCTCATTAGAAATGGTCACGCCTGCACTTGTTAGAGCACTCTTAGGAGCCGACTTAGAGATTGCCTTACCACTCCCCCCAGGCACAGTCTTCTCCGTTGTCCGTTCCACAACATCAGGAGCCCTCGCACTATCATCCTCAACAATAAGAGCAGCAAATCGGCCAATGTATTTACCTGACGTGCCACCACTCGGAGTGGAGTTACCAACTCCCCTCCCACCAAGCTTCTTCCGTGGTTTGCGAGTTTGGACTTGCATCCATGGACCATATTATCCCACAGTTTCCGTAATAGCCATCTCCTCTACCTTGTTATCCCTGCTCTGTGCTTCCTTCTCCTTGTTAGCCATACAAAGAGCCTCAATATGTCCATATTTACCACACGAATAACAGATCGTAGGTAACCCTTCATACTCAATCCGCTATCGAACACCATCAATGATAATGCTCGAGGAAAGAGGTTCATTCAAGTCTACAACAACCGCGAGTCTCGCAAACTTACCCCTTATCCCTTTCGTTGTGTTATAATCAATTCGAACTATCTTTCCCACTGCCCATGCAATAATGTGAAACAAACTCTTCGTGTAATAACGGTATGGTAACCTTGGAAGCCTTACCCAGACCACAATCTTTGCCGGGTGATTAGCCGCTGTAGAAAAACTCCTGCTCCACAATTGCACCGTGAAGTAACACCCATATATGAGCCAAGGTCCCCCCATCAGGACCCTCGAACAATCCTCTAGATCAGCAAACCGGACCAGGTAGTAGTCATTATCCAGATCAACTAAAGCGATATCCCCTTTGGGACTCCAAAGCGAGCGAATTTGGGATTCCAAAGCTAAAAAACCAATAGATCGCCCCAGCAGCCGTACGACAACTGAATTAGCCAGCTTAGCATAAATTAGGTCATGCAAACGTTCAAAGAACGTGATCACTGGAGTGCCATCAACGGAGCTCATATGCACATCCCCCTCGCAGACTTCAACATCAAGTTCCGAGATAACAGAACTCATCTTGGCTGTAGAAGAGTTACCAACAACCATATCTCGAAACAACGGCTTCGGAACATGATGCACCTCAATCGCACCGGCATCCACATCAGTCCCAACACCCTTGGCCGTCGTCGGCTGCATATCAATCACTTCAGGTTCAACATTCCCTTCGTCACATACCACATCCATATCCACAGGGGCAGACTCATCAGCCTCATCTGTACCCTTACTAGCATCCAGGTTTTCAATCGCAGCCCCTGGAAGAGAGGTCTTTGCCGCGAAATACCGCGACCAATACACTGTTGGAAAAGGCACGCTACGACTATGATCATGCGGACGGTCGACCGAAACAGACAGATCTGACGCAACCGTGTTCCCAGACCGCGTCATATTAGGGTTGACTTTCGCAGAGCCCGTGTTTTGCAGAGCAACCATATTATTTTTCGCGGTTAATTAAAGAAAAAAATACAAAAAGTAATAAATTTTCAATATATAAATTAAAAGTTGGCTTAATGGCCCGTTTGGCCCCTGAAGTATACACAAAATACCGAATTGTCCCCTAAAGTATTTTTTGGACGTTTTCCCCCTGAAGTATACACCGACCTCCGTTGGCCCATGAACTAAAAATTGTGACCTCATATGCCCCTTCTGTGAAAAAATTCTCACGGACCAATCAAAACGTGCCATGTGTCACTAATAAAAAAATATGAGGTCACGATTTTTAGTTTAAGGGCCAATGAAGGCCACGGTGTATAATTCAGGAGGTAAAACGTCCAAAAAATACTTAAGAGACAATTCAACATTTTGTGTATACTTCAAAGGTCAAACAGGCCATTAAACTTTAAAAAGTTTAATTGTAATTTTATAGTTTGCAAAAGTTCAATAGCAATAAAAAATCGTTTCAAGTAATTTAGTAGTAACCCATCAGGGTCTCCAAGTAAGTATCAGACCCAACCCCAAATAAAATGTTGAATTTGACAATTTATGCAAAAGAATATTTGAACTATATTCCTTTTATTCATCTTCAGTACAAAATGATCATTTAAAAAATATTTTAAATTTATTTAAAATATAAAATGTTTAAAACATTTTAACAAGTTTAAAATTATATAAATATATATATATATATTAAGTTTCAAGTAATAAATTGTCTGACAAAATTATAAGAAAATTAATGTTCATTAATAGTAGGTTTTAAGTTGTGGGTGATTTTACGTTTTCTTTGTATAATGGGTTTTCCTTTTTTTCAATCTATAAATGTCTAAATTTTTTTTGTAAATTAAAACAAATTTGATAGGGTTAATAATAAGTTGGTCTAGCGAGATGAGACATTAAATCTTTTAAGTTGAAATTTTGATATTATTAATAGAAAAAGAATTAAGTTAAAAAGGCGGTCTCTATATTGAGATTATGCAAAACATAATCCAAATTAGTCTACAACAAATCTGTTAGGGGTGGTTAAACAAAAAAATTATAGGAAAACAAATAACGGGCAGTTAAGTAATCTTTTTTCCTTTATTAAATCTCAGACCACTAACATATCAACACAGAACCAAAACATAACAAGAATAATTGATAGATTAAACATTAAAAAACAAAAACTAGTATTTATTGATGCACATCTTGTAGCAGTATTTGACAAATCCAGCTGCTCTCTTCTTGTCTGCAATAAAAGAAAAACAATTAGTATTCGGTTCTCATCAGAAATAAATGGAAATGATATCTGATACTAAAACAATGGAATGCTATTTTACCGGATTTGAAGATTTTGGGCATGGTTTCTGCACAACGAACAGTACAATTGTAGACCCGAACCGAGTAAGGGAGTAAACATTTCGACTTGCATACTTGGTCACACAATATCCGGAGAAGAGGATATTTTTCTTTGAGGCATTTCAGCGAACACATGTGTTTACAAGTGTTGCCTGGTTCTAATGGAGATGGAGATGGAGATGGAGATGGAGATGGAGATGGAGATGGAGCTTCTGATGGTGATGGCGAGGGTGCTTCTGATGGTGATGGATATGGTGCATCTATATCTAATGAATCAAAAGGATGTTCAAATTCAGAAAACAAAGAAGCTTCTTCAGCATTTGAGTTGGGAAAATTTTGGATTTCTAATGAATCATAGGGAAGTTCAAATTCAGAAAACAAAGAAGTTTCTTCGTCATTGGACTTGGGAAAATACTGGGATTCGTACGAAATTTTGGAAGCTTTAGAAATCTGAGGAAATTCAGATTCAAAATCGAATATGACAGATCCATGGACTTGAACTGCAACAAGAACAAGCAAAGCAGAGACCAAATTGGCTAGCAAAAACAACTTCTTCATTGTTTTGAAAATGTTTAAGCTTTTGATGAAAAATAAGCAAGAAAACAGAAATTTATAGTTCTCAAATGGATTGAAAATGATGCCATTGATTTCTCCATAATCGCTAATTAGCAGATGATTGATTTTAAAACATTGAACAAATCTCTCCCAACTTCCATAATTATAAACGTTATTGATAAATTTTTCCATAGTTTAAATCTTTAGGTGATTGTTAGAATATGAACAAATCTTTAGGTGATTTTAAAACTTTGAACAAATCGCTAAATGTTGTTGTTAGAATATGAACAGAACAGTCGTTGATTTTCGATGAATCATTTACTAGTGGTTTACGACTTACGAGAACGAGTTCAATAACTAATTTTTCGTATTCTGTTGGTCCATATTAAGTATATGCGAAAGTGAAGTGAGGTAAGCCAACATTATAATATCAAAGAACAAAATAACGTTTAGAGATAGAGAGAGATGGATTTTTTTAAATGGAGTAGATAGAGAGAGATAGATTTTTTTTAAATGGAGTTTTTTTTATCGAAAGAAAGGGAAATTCATTGCAAGAAAACAAGTTACAAGTACAAACTAAATGGGGAAGTGGGGCCCCAAAAAATTTGGCCTTGAAGATTTTAAGATAAGGTAAACTACATAAATGGTCACTGAATTTTTAAGGCGAATTCAGTATGGTCCCTCCCATTAAAAGTTAATAATGTGATATATTAGTTTTTTTTCTTGAATAAAATAATGGATAAATTGCACCATTTATCATCCAACTTTCTTCTAATTCCTATTTTGATGACTAGAGCTTCAAAAGTTACAATTTAATTACTCAATGTGCCAATTGTTCCTATTTTGATTAATTGCTTAAAATTTTGAACTGAAGCTGATTCGAAACAATTTATTTAAACAAATCTACACCGTAATCGTGTTCGATTAATCCTTAAAAATTATTTTGATTAATTAGTAATTCGGATTATTCAATTATTGATCTTATATTTTACCAATTAAATCGGATAATTGATTGACCAATTAACACAAATAAGAGTAAGAAGAAAGTTGGGTGATGAATGGTGTAGTTTATCCACTATTTTATTCAGTGAAAAAGAAAACTAACGTGCCACATTATCAGCTTCTAATGGGAGGGATCATACTAAAAGCGCCCTAAAAGTTCGATGACCAAAATGAAAATGAACTAAAAGTTCGGTGACTATATCGCAAGTTTAAAATTTAGTGACTAAAATTAAAGCGCCCTAAAAGTTCAGTGACCATTTATGTAGTTTACCCTTTAAGATATTAATAAGGGTAATTATAAGTTTTCACAAATGCTTTAGTTTTGGGGTTTAGGGATTTAGTTTGAGGTTTATGATTTAAGAGTTTAGGTTTCAGATTGTGGTTAGAATTTAGAATTTGTAAGTTAAAATCTGAATCTCTATCATATTACCTTAACCATAACCTATAAACCCTAAATTATAAACAAAAATCCTAAATTCTAAACCTTAAACCTAAACATTTATACCTTAAACCTTAAATTGAATTAGTAAATCATTAATCTAAAGCACTTGTAAAAGCTTTTTGTTCTCATTGTCCGTACATGGAATATTTCCCCTTTAAAAATGCTCTAAAGTTGACTTTTGGATGGTGTGATTAGTCCATCATGTGTAACCCCTAAATCTGACTATACGACACACCTAAATCTAGGAGGTCACAATAGGTTCACCGGAGTGACCCACATTACAAATTTCAAATAAAACAAATTATCAAACCATTTAAAATCATAAATCAAGTTAAGAATTAAAATGCAATTTCAGAAATCATTCAGACAATGAAACAGAAACTATAATACAAGTTACTAATACATGTTACAGACTCAAATATGAAACAAGACATGACATGCATGCCCCCTAATTACACATGTGTCGTACTCCGCAAGCAAAGCCGAAGAAACTCTTGTATCGACGTTGATAACTGCAACATGTTCGATCTTTTAACCTACGATGGTAAAAATAGCGTGAGCTTCGAAAATCTCAGTAATATTAAACTACCAGGAGATGCTAAAAGCACAAGCAAGTATATGTCAGGCTTAATATTGTCATGATATAGTGGGCAACAACATGCTCAAATTACGATTTAGTATTTAAGTAAAGTGTTATATCAGAAGGTAACAGAGTTGTTCTTTATTTGATCACACGAGTATTAGGAGATAAATCTATAGTCGGAGATTCAGAAGAGATCTATGTTGGGTATTATGGTGCTTGATTTCCTTCAACCGAATTGCTCGCCAAGTGGTGGAGAAGTGGAATATTGGGTGATGGTGGTGGAAGCAAAAAGATAGAAGTTTTGCACAATGATTTAGAGTGGTTTGGCTTTCTAACCAAAGCCTACATCCACTACCTTAGCTTCCTACCAAGGATTTCAAACAAATTCATTATGAATTTCGTCCCTTTTTCTAGGCTAAGGAGGCAACCTTTACAACCCTCAAATCTCTCTACCCAAAGCTTGAGTAAACACTCTTTACAAGAGAAATTCAAAGCAAACAAGAAATCCCTCTAATATGTATGTGTTTGCAAATCTAAGCACTCACCCAAAACCTAGAACACTTGAGCAAATATTACAATTTTAGCTCACTAGTGTTTGTATATACAAGAAATTGACAATTAGGCACTAAGACATATTTTTGATCATATGATGTTTGACAATTGAAGTATTAGCCTTCTCTTGATGCTTGAAGGTCACTTTTATACTCCTAACTGAGTTTGTAGCCGTTAAGGACCGTTGGGGTTGAATTGGAGCCGTTGGAGACTTTATTTCCCACCATAAATGCAGTTCTGCTGCCTACCGTATCGATACACGGGGACCTGTATCGGTACGCCCTTCTTCAGAACTAGTCGTTGGGCTCTTGCCAGCCTAAGCGTATCGGTACGGTCTGTACTTTAAAAGTCCGTTGGGAAATAGCCGTTGGGGGTTGTTAAACCAGGGATCGGTACGCTTTAAAGGCGTATCAATACGACCCTTATCCGTATCGATACGGGCAATCCTATATCGGTACGGGTTTTGGCATAATCAAAACTGGAGTAAAAGGTATCGATACGAGGTATACCGTATCGGTACAGTAGAGCTGAAAAGTCAGTTTTGAGTACTTTAAAACATTCCAAACTTTGCCAAAAACCTTTTTAAATATATCAAACTTAATTTCAAGTTGTTTAGACTTAAAAACACGTTTTAAATTCTTTTCAAATTAGTTCAAAACATTTTTCAATTATTATATCAAAACACTAGTTCTACAATCTCCCCATTTTTTGATATAATAAAACCAACTTGAAAACTTGTTTGGGATTTCTCCCCCTTTCAATTAAAAATTTGAATAAGAGATGAAAAATTTAAAAGTAAGTAAAGCTCCTCCTTTATACATTTGAAAATGTAATTTTTCAAAATTAATTCTCCCCTTTTTGTTATATCAAAAAGAATTTAAATGACTTTAAGTTCAAAATAACTTAGGAGGTTACTAAAAATTGACACAAATAAGAATTTTGATTTTAAAATGGCTCCCCCTTACTCATAGAATCAAACAATGTTAGTTCAACAAACATATATGATTATCTAGTTGTAAATAAAAATAATCTAAAAAATAACTAGAAATTTTACCACACTTGAATTCAAGGGAGGATGTGAAGCCTTCCTTCTTCAAGTGTTCTTCTTTGTGTGTATGGAGCTCCCCCTCAAAATTAGACTTGTTGATCAATCTCCATCACACCTTGCAAAAGACAATCAAGTAATTTTTTGTATCCAAATTGCTTTGGATCCATAGGCATTAGTAGCACAAAGTTTAGTCCCCTTAAGAATCCATTTTTCAATTTCATCCTTTTTAGTTGAAGTACTTAGTCCTTTTGAGACCCAAATACTTCTAAAACATTTACCATTAAAAAATATAGGGGCACTAGATTTTCTAACATAAAAATTTGATTTTCCAAAATTATTTTTCTTTTCAAGCTCTTTGGAAATCAAATCTTTTTCCTTCTTAAGATCATCAATTTCTTGTTGATGATCCTTTTTTTCATTGTTTGAAGCAAGTTTTGCAAATGTGAAACTCTTTGTTCAAAATCCTTCAATTTTGCTTCAAACTCAAGATTTGTTTTTGGAAAGCAAATCATTCTTATTTTTCAATTTTGATCAACCTTTTGTTCTTAGAAAATGATGTCTTGAATTACAAAAGCAAATCATCATAGGCATCTTGTAACTCATCAAATTTATATGAATTTGAAATAGATGAGTTAGAAGTTACCTCTCCCTCATTGAGGGCCATCAAGCATAGGTGAGATACTTCATCATCGGTGGAGTCTTCATCACTCCATGTGGCCATATATGCTTGCTTTGAAGATGATCCCTTCTTATTGGACTTGTGTGATTCCTTCATCTTCTTCCTCGATTCATGCTTGGATTTTTCCATTTTGCCCTTCATGAACCGGGCAAATTTTTTGAAAAGATGGGTCATCTCTTCATCTTCACTTTCCTTCTCACTTGAAACTACGTGATGGCATGTGGAGGATTTGAGAGCAATGACATTAGTGTTGATGCCAAGCCCTTTGAGTTTCTTCTCCCCCATAGCTCCAATCTCTTCTTTCTTCTTCTCCTCTTCTTTGTTTTTCTTCACTATTTGGTGAGTAAGAAGTGACCCCGTGAGCTCATCAAGCTTCAATGTCTTGAGATTCTTGGCTTCGATGACGGTGGTCTTTTTTGAGTCCCATGACTCGGGAAGGTAGTAGATGAGCTTTCAGACAAGCTTCTCTTCCGGGATGGCTTCTCCATAACCTTTGAGTCCATTGGTGATGGTGGAGAACCTATCGAACATCTTTTCAATGTCCTCTTCCGAAACCATCTTAAAGTTTTCATACTCGAGGTTGAGGAGTCTGATCTTGGTCTCCTTTACTTCGTTGGTTCCTTCGTATATGACTTCAAGCTTGTCCCATACCTCCTTGGCATCTTCATAAGAAGACATCTTCTCGTAGATGTTGGGGCTCAATGCACAAAAGATGATGTGCAAGGCTTTGCAGTTGAGCTCTATCTTCTTGTGATCATCTGCGCTCCAATCTGCCTTCCTTCGTTGTGGCACGAACGGACCGTCTTCTACTATGTCCCAAAGCTTGTAGCCATTGAACTTTATGAAAAACATCATTCTTGTCTTCCAATGAGCATAGTGTGTTCCGTCGAAGAATGGTGGCTTGTCGATGGATTGCGCCATTTGATCGGTTGGTTGATATGTTGTATCGAGCTTCCCGGATCACCTCGATAGGATGTTAATCCTCTTCGATTGAGCCTCGCTCTAACACCAATTGTTGGGTATTATGGTGCTCGATTTCCTTCAACCGAATTGCTCGCCAAGTGGTGGAGAAGTGGAACATTGGGTGATGGTGGTGGAAGCAAAAAGATAGAAGTTTTGCACAATGATTTAGAGTGATTCGGCTTCTAACCAAAGCCTACATCCACTACCTTAGCTTCCTATCAAGGATTTTAAACAAATTCGCTATGAATTTCGTCCTTTTTTCTAGGCTAAGGAGACAACCTTTACAACCCTCAAAGATTTCTACCCAAAGCTTGAGTAAACACTATTTACAAGAGAAATTCAAAGTAAACAAGAAATCCATCTAATAGGTATGTGTTTGCAAATCTAAGCACTCACTCAAAACCTAGAACACTTGAGCAAATATGACAATTTTGGCTCACTAGTGTTTGTCTATGCAAGAAATTGACAATTAGGCACTAAGACATATTTTTGATCATGTGATGTTTGACAATTGAAGCATTAACCTTCTCTTGATGCTTGGAGGTCACTTTTATACTCCTAACTGAGTTTGTAGCCATTGAGGACCGTTGAGGTTGAATTGGAGCCATTGAAGACTTTATTTCCCACCATAAATGCGTTCTGCTGTCTACCGTATCGGTACACGGTGACCCGTATCGGTACGCCCTTCTTCAGACCTAGTCGTTGGGCTCTTGCCAACCTAAGCGTATCGATACGCTAGGAAGCGTATCAATACAGTATGTACTTTAAAAGTCCGTTGGGAAATAGCCGTTGGGGGTTGTAAAACCAGGGATCAGTACGCTTTAAAGTCGTATTGGTACGACCCCTATTTGTATCGATACGGGAAAGCCTGTATCGGTACATGTTTTGGCATAATTAAAACTGGAGTAAAAGGTATCGATACGGGGTATACCGTATCGGTACGGTAGAGCTAAAAAGTCAGTTTTGAGTACTTTAAATCATTCCAAACTATTCCAAAAACATTTTTAAATATCTCAAACTTATTTTCAAGTTGTTTGGACTTAAAAACATGTTTTAAATTCTTTTCAAATTAGTCCAAAATATTTTTCAATTATTATATCAAAACACTAGTTCAATAATCTATATTACAGAAGTTGAATCAAGGAGTTTAGTGTGGTTCATTAAATGTAGATTGTAAGCATACTGACAGTTCAAACTTTGGTATATTAATTCAGTAGGGTGGATTTCAGAAGAGGTTAGAAAGTTTTATTTTTTATCACTAACTACCTTCGAATCGTACGCCAATATGTAGTATCATCATAATTATATCTAGAAAGACTTACCCTAGGCCCATTGGGCGTAGAAGCTTACAGAAAGACTTACCCTAGACCCGTTTTGCGTAGGAGCTTAGGTCCAGAAGGACTTATCAGCGCTGAGCCTACATAACTTTAATAATATCCCATATAGTATACCCCTAGATAAAACAATCTCGAGCGATAACCAATATATCATAAATTAGTAACAGTATGTCAAGAATCAAAGTACAGACCGATGTTTAAATTAGTAGAATCAGAGTATCAGGACCCATTAATCGGGTATACTCATATCAGATATCAAGAACCATAGGTTGTTTATACACGGTACACACTAGGTGGTTCAAATTATAACTCAAATGTCTTTGATATTCATAGAAAGGAGACACAAAACTATAGTCCATTCAAGACTAATTTTAGAATCAAGAACCTTATTCGAAGGGATTCGATAGATTTCGACTTCATCCAGGTATTCAGGCATAACACCTCAAGATCATTCAAAATTTCCAGTATATCATGATGAAGAACTAATGTTTTGATATAATAATTGAAAAATGTTTTGGACTAATTTGAAAAGAATTTAAAACATGTCTTTAAGTCCAAAAAACCATGAAAATATGTTTGAGGTATTTAAAAAGGTTTTTGGCAAAGTTTGGAATGCTTTAAAGTAGTCAAACCTGGCTTTTCAGCACTACCGTACCAATACGGTATACCCCGTATCGGTACCATTTTACTCTAGATTTGATTCTGCCAAAACTCGTACCGATACAGGCTTGCCCGTATCGATACAGAGAAGGGCCGTACCGATACGTCTTTAAAGCGTACTGATCCCTACTTTAACAACCCCCAACGACTATTTCCCAACGGTCTTTTAAAGTGCAGACCATACCGATACGCTCCCTAGCATATCGATAAGCATAGGCTGGCAAGAGCCCAACGGCTAGTTCTGAAGAAGGGCGTACCGATACGGGTACCCGTGTATCGATACGGTAGGCACCATAACTGCATTTATGGTGGGAAAAAAAGTCTCCAACGACTTCAATTCAACCCTAACGGCTACAAACTCAATAAGAAGTATAAAAGGGACCTCCAAGCATCAAGAGAAGACTAATGCTTCAATTGTCAACAACACTATAATTAAGATTTTGTCTTAGAGCTCAATTGTCCATTTTCTTGTATAGACAACACTTATGAGCTAAACATTGTTAAATTTGCTCAAGTGTTTAGGTTTTCGGTGAGAGCTAAATAGTGCAAACAAATACATGTTAGAGGGATTTCAAGTTTGCTTAGAATTTTTCTTGTAAAGAGAATTTACTCAAGCTTTGGGTAGAAAGCTTTGAGGGTTGTAAAGGTTGCCTCCTTAGCCTAGAAAAGGGGACGAAATTCTTAGTGAATTTGGTTGAAATCCTTAGTGGGGAGCTAAGGTAGTGGATGTAGGTGCTTATTAGAAGGTCGAATCACTATAAATTCTTGTGTCCAATTCCAATCTTTTAGCTTCCACTTTTACACCCAAAAATTCAATCTTCTCCAAACTTGGCAAACACATCGGTTGAAGGAAATCGAGCACCATAAAACCCAACAATTGGTATTAGAGCGAGGCTCAATCGAAGAGGATTAGCATCCTATTGAGGTGATACGAGAAGCTCGATACAACATATCAACCAACCGATCAAATGACGCAATCCATCGACAAGCCACCATTCATCGACGGAACACACTATGCACATTGGAAGACAAGAATGATGTATTTCAGAAAGTCCAAGGACTACAAGCTTTGGGACATAGTAGAAGGCGGTTCGTTCGTGCCACAACGAAGGAAGGCGGATTGGAGTGCGGATGATCGCAAGAAGATGGAGCTCAATTACAAATCCTTGCACATCATCTTTTGTGCATTGAGCCCCAACATCTACGAGAAGATGTCTTCTTGTGAAGAAGTAAAAGAGGTATGTGACAAGCTTGAAGTCACATACGAAGGAACCAACAAAGTAAAGGAGGCCAAGATCAGACTCCTCAACCACGAGTATAAAAACTTCAAGATGGATCCGGAAGAGAACATTGAGAAGATGTTCGATAGGTTCTCCACCATCACCAATGGACTCAAAGGTTTTGGAGAAGCCATCCCGGAAGAGAAGATTGTCTGAAAGCTTATCTATTCTCTTCCCGAGTCATGGGACTCGAAAAGGATCACCATCATCGAAGCTAAGAATTTGAAGACCTTGAAGCTTGATGAACTCATGGGGTCACTTCTCGCTCATCAAATCATGAAGAAAGGAAAAGAAGAGGAGGAGAATAAGGAAGAGATAAAGATGTGGGAGAAGAAATTCGATGAGCTAGGCATCTATGCGAATGACATTGCTCTCAAATCCTCCAAGTGCAACTATGTTGATACAAATGAGGAGAAAAGCGAAGATGAAGAGATGTCCTATCTCTTCAACAAATTTACATGATTCATGAAGAGCGAAATGGAAAAATCCAAGCATGAATCGAAGAAGAAGATGAAGGAATCCCACAAGTCCAACAAGAATGGATCATCTTCAAAGCAAGTATATGTGGCCACATGGAGTGATGAAGACTCCACCGATGATGAGGTAGCCCACATATGCTTGATTGCCCTCAATGAGAGAGAGGTAACTTCTAACTCATCCATTTCAAATTCCTATACTTTTGATGAGTTACAAGAAGCCTATGATAAGTTGGTTTTCGAATTCAAGGCTTCATTTTCAAAAAAATAAAAAGTTGATTTCAAAGTTGAAAAACGAAAATGATTTGCTTTTGAAAACCAAATTTGAGTTTGAAGCAAAATTGAAGGATTTTGAGCAACAATTTTCTAGTTTACAAAACTTGCTTCAAATAATGGAAAAAGATCATCAAAAAGAAGTTGATGATCTTAAGAAATAAAAGATTTTGATTTCCAAGGAACTAGAAAAGAAAATGATTTTCTAAAATCAAAATTTTACCAAAGACAATCTAGTGCCTCTAGATTTTTAAATGGAAAATGTTTTAGAGGTGTTTAGGTTCCAAAAGAACTAACCACTTCACATAAAAAGGATGAAATTAAAAAATGGATTCCTAAGGGGACTAAACTTTGTGCAACTAACGATTATGGATCCAAAGCAATTTGGATACCAAAATTTGTATGATTGTCTTGATTAGGTGTGATAGAGGTGTTCAACAATTCCAATCAATGAGGGGGGGCTCCATGCACACAAAGAAAGACACTTGAAGAGGAAGGCTTCACATCCTCCCTTGGAGTTCAAGTGTTGGTAAAATCTAGTTGTTTTTATTTGTTTAATTCAATTTATTTCCTTTAATTCAACTAGATTATCATGTGTTGGACTAACATCTTTTGATGATGCTTTGAATAAGGGGGAGCCATTTTAAAACCAAAATTCTTATTTGTGCCAATTACTTTTAACCTCCTAAGTTATTTTTGAACCTAAAAGTATTTTAAATTCTTTTTGATATAACAAAAAAGGAGAGATTGGTTTGAAATTTTGTGTTTTTCAAATGAATAAGGGGGAGAATCCCAAAAAAAATTCAAAATGGTTTTATTATATCAAAAATGGGGAGATTGAAGAACTAATGTTTTGATATAATAATTGAATAATGTTTTAGACTAATTTGAAAAGAATTTAAAACATGTCTTTAAGTCCAAACAACTTGAAAATATGTTTGAGGTATTTAAAAAGGTTTTTTTGGCAAAGTTGGAATGCTTTAAAGTAGTCAAACCTGGCTTTTCAGCACTACCATACCGATACGGTATACCCTGTATCGATACCATTTTACTCCAGATTTGATTCTGCCAAAACCCGTACCGATATAGGTTTGCATGTATCGATACGGAGAGGGGTCGTACCGATACACCTTTAAAGCATACCGATCCCTACTTTAACAACCCTCAACGGCTATTTCCCAATGATATTTTAAAGTACAGACCGTACCGATACGCTCCCTAGCGTATCGATACGCATAGGCTGGCAAGAGCCCAACAGCTAGTTTTGAAGAAGGGAGTATCAGTACGAGTACTCGTGTACCGATACGGTAGGCATCAGAACTGTATTTATGGTGGGAAATAAAGTCTCCAACGGCTCCAATTCAACCTTAACGGCTAGTAACGTCTACAAACTCAATTAGGAGTATAAAAGGGACCTCCAAGCATCAAGAGAAGACTAATTCTTCAATTGTCAACAACACTATGATTAAGATTTTGTCTTAGAGCTCAATTGTCCATTTTCTTGTATAGACAACACTTGTGAGCTAAACATTGTTAAATTTTCTCAAGTGTTTAGGTTTTGGGTGAGAGCTAAATAGTGCAAACAAATATCTATTAGAGAGATTTCAAGTTTGCTTTTAATTTCTCTTGTAAAGAGGGTTTACTCAAGCTTTGAGGGTTGTAAAGGTTGCCTCCTTAGCCTAGAAAAGGGGGACAAAATTCTTAGTGAATTTGGTTGAAATCCTTAGTGGGGAGCTAAGGTAATGGATGTAGATGCTTGTTAGAAGGCCTAACCACTATAAATCCTTGTGTCCAATTCCAATCTTTTAGCTTCCACTTTTACACCCAAAAATCCAATCTTCTCTAAACTTGGAAAACACATCGGTTGAAGGAAATTGAGCACCATAAAACCCAATACATGATTACACAAGAATTCAGATATATCAGGATAGATGTAGACTCTCCAGGGAGTTGTGTAAAGTAATACTGGAAAAGGGGGCAATTTATAGATAATGGGCAAATATAAAGCAATGTCGAGAGTCTTTTGTGTGCAAGTATACACGATTTGCAAGTAATACAACGGTTAAGCTGAGTATCGATCCCAAATATTGCCTTGGAATTCGATTGTCTTGATAATTACTTTCTTTGGAAGAAAAGATGTTTATTTTGAAGATGTTTGGAATTACTAAAAAGAAAAGAAAATAAAGAAGTAAAACTTTAGCACGGAAGGTGCTTTTAATGAATGATGAGTGCTGGCAGGGAATGCCTGGTTTTAACACTATTCATGCCAGCCTTTGTTACAAACTATCTTGGCATTGCTTGCCGAGCAGATTCAATAAAATCAATACATCTCTCGATGGTCATTGCCCTAAGTCGATTATGTAAAAAACCCTATATATCTATAGTGAATGTTTTTAAATGAACCGAGTTGATTAAGAACCAATCTATACTCCGAGGGGGTAGATATCACTCCCAAAGTAAGTTCACCTACTTGAACGACTTCTCTCGAAGCTTCTCTCCCAAGTATCCAGCAACTGATCGTTGCCACCCAAGTCTGTTAAGATATTGAAGAGCAATAGGCCAACTATGCCAACTCTCGCTTGTCAAAGTATTTAGAAAACAATGTCAGCTCTCGTTTGGCAAAGTATTTAGAAAACCAGTAATGCCAGCTCTCGCTTGGCAAAGTATTTAGAAAACCAGTAATGCTAGCTCTCGCTTGGTATTACAGTTAAAAACAGTAAAACATGCCAGATAGACAAACTTTGCCGAAACAGATTTGTATTTAAAGAAACTTAAGCATAAAGACAATGTTTAAACCAAACAGCCCCCACCAACTATAAAATTAGTTCATGGTGGGGGAGTTGTCCAACAAAACCATAAATGTTTTCAAATACATCATCATAAAAGATAAAAGTAAAACAACTTAAAACCAAAAGAATAGGTGAGAGGGTCTTTAGATGCAGCCCCCAATGTCAGGCTTTCGGCCAAGTGGTTGAACCTCCTTTCTCGGTGCAGCCAACCGTCACTCATCGGATTTTTCGAACACCTTACTCCAATCACTCTAGCCTTCACAATTTTGATCTCTTGATGTCCTCAAATACTTGATCTATTGGTCTTTATATAGGCGTGTAAGGGAAAGGATGAGATAAGCCTTTGCATTTGAATTTGAAATGATCAAGGGATAAGCGATAAAACTCTATCTGATCATTTTGATAGCTTATCAGCTCAGTGTAATAGCTTATAAGGCTAGGTCTGACCTCATCATGTTGATGTTGCCTTGGCACCCAAGCTTGGCACAACTTTGCCAACATCACTTGGCACCACCTTATCAGCTATTTTTCGGAAGTTTATCCAATTGCGATCTTTTAGGAGCCTGATCCTTTCCTAATTTTTTGGGGTTCAACAATCTCTTGGTGTGACATCAAGTGTACTTCTTTGCCAACAAGTGATTGACACTGTCTGGTTCTTCTGTGCCAATAGCACTTGGCATTCTTCTTGGTATTCCTAACTGTGTTGCTTTCCTGCGCCAAATCATATGCCAAACTTGCAAAATAACCACAAAACAACCCTTCACCCTGGCATAGATAGAAAATTAAACTCCTTATGCAAATGCATGATTCTAGCAACCTAATGCAACTAAATGTACCTAAACACGAGTAAGAGCATTGTAAAATTGGCATTAAAAATAGTACTTTTGGAGACGTAACAATAGATTTTGAGAATTCAGGTAGATTACGATCAATCAAGATTTCGGATATATCAGGAGAATTCCAGTTGCTCATCATATCTCCGAGTCCCTTTGAACTAATCGGAACTCATCAATACAATGTTTATTATTTAACCGGATAGGTACACCTTAAGTATTCATTTCTCAGAACTGACTACAGTATATAATTGTTACCTCTCTAAAAGTATTGTTTTTAATGTCAATCTTACAATGTTTTTGCTTGTTTTTAGGTACATTTAGTTGCATTGGGATGTTAAAATCATACATTTACATAATGAGTTAAGAATTCTATCTATGCATGTATGAAATGTTGTTTTGTTGGCAATTTTGCAGGTTCGCCATAGTATTTGGAACAGAAAAGCAACGCAAGAAGTAATGCCAGAGATAATGCTGAGTTTTGTTGGCACAGATGAACCAAACAATTCAAAGCACCGGTTGGCAGAAATGTGAACTTGATGACCTGCCAAGAAGCTGTTGAACCCCGAAAAAATAGGATCAGATCATAATGCGAAAAAATAGAAATTTGATTAATCTCTAAAAAAATAGCAGATAAACTGGTGCCAAGTTCTGTTGGCAGAAGCATGCCAAGCTTGGTTTCCAAGGCGGTGACGGCATGATGATGCCAGTCCTAGTTATCACTTGATCAGCTTATCACCTGATCAGCCTTGCACTCCAAACAAAGGATAAGATGATCATATCCCTTATCCTTGGTACATTCAAATTTCAAACGCAAAGGCTTATCTTAGGGCTTCTACACAAGCCTATTTAAAGAGGAGATCGATCAAACAACAACAACGAATTGAAGAAGAAAAAATGATAAAAAATGAAGGCTTGAACTTGAGAAGTGGTCTGCAACAATGGAGAAGGGGGAATCAAAGAAAACAAGATCAAAGGCTTGAAGATTCTATGAGACATCGAGAATCCATTGAAGGGTTGCATCGAGAGACCTTCTTCCTTGCTTTAATTCTTTTTGATCTTTTATATTTCTTTCATGTGTTTAAGAATGATTTCAAACCTATCTTTGTTATGTTTTATGTTTAGTTGTTAATAATTCAAACGCCCAAGCATTGCTTGTTTATCTGGCATGCTTTACTGTTTTCTAACTGTCTTGCCAAGAGAGAGATGGCATTACTATTTTTTAAAATACTTTGCCAAGCAAGAGCTGGCATTATTGGCCGATTACTCCTCAATATCTTAATAGACTTGGGTGGCAACGATCAGTTGCCTGATACTAAGGTGAGATGCTTCGAGAGAAGATGTTCAAGTAGATGAACTTACTTCGGGAGTGAGTCTACCCCTTAGGAGTATATATTGGAACTTAATCAAATTGATTTATGAAAAACATCGCTATAGAGATATATGAGTTTTTTTCATGGTTAATTTCGGTCATTGCCATCGATAGAGGCAATCAATGCCAAGGCAGGACATTATTACTAGCTGGCATTGCTGGCATGAAATTTAGACATTTTTTGCCAAAACTTTATTATCATTCTTGCACCCATTGTTTGCCTGAATGTTATCAATTCATCACCGTAATCTTTACTTTACTTTATTTTACTTCTAGTCTCTTACTTCATTCATTGCCTCAATCTATTACAATCATCTTTTATCTTCTAGTTCACAAGTAATAATCGTGGCAATTAATTCCTAAGCAATCCCTGTGGAGACGATACTCAACTCACTACTATATTACTTGCTGACTGTGTATACTTCCACGTAAAAGACGTATTCTTGACATTGTTTTTACTTGCATATTTACACTGAATACTTAATCTTTTTCCATGCAATATTACGTCAACAATAACAAAATGGTTCGCCTTCACCAATCAACCACTAAACGTACTACGAGAAATCAAACATGTATTCAAACGGTATTTTCCAAGTATTCGAACATGTGCATTGCACCTGAACTCCATTCATAGCATTAAATGTACCTATAAAGAACATTTTACTCTTACTATTAACTATGTACTTTCTCCAAATAAATCGAGCATGTCTTCATATGGTATTCTTCCAATATCACATTAGTATTATAAACGACCAACAAACACGGGTCGTGTATTACCATTTTCAGAGCCATTACATTTGTTTGGATTTATTGGTATTTTCAGTCATTTTAGTATTCAAAGGTATTCAGACACTACGATTCCCGAAGGTGTTTCAATTATCCTGAGCCTTTCGATCCTTCCAACTATTCATTCATTTCAAAACTCGAGGGTATATCCATCATTTCGGTTAATTGGCAATTAGTTCCTGAGGATATCTTAGTCTTTTGGTCATTACGGTCATTCCAATCTGTAGAGAATAATTCCTTGTATCTTATTCATAAAACATATAGGCTATATATACAAATCTAATTTACCTAAACTAGGTAACATACTATATAACATTAATTACAATATATTCTAGCCTAATAAATAACCTAGATTTTAGCCTAAGAATCTGTAACACTCCCCCTCAAGTTGGATCATAGATATTAATCATGCCCAACTTGTTACATAGATAATTGATTCGAATTCCATTGAGAGCTTTGGTGAAGATGTCTCCTAGTTGTTCTCCGGTTTTTACATAACCAGTAGATATCAAACCTTGTTGTATCTTTTCGCGAATGAAGTGACAATCAATCTCAATGTGTTTCGTTCTTTCATGAAAAACTGGATTAGAAGCAATGTGTAATGCAGCTTGATTATCACACCAAAGTTTTGCAGGTATTGAGGCTTTAATTCCAATCTCACCGAGGAGCTGATATACCCATATAATCTCACATACGGACTTGGCCATTGCTCTATATTCGGCTTCTCCACTAGATCGTGAAACTACGTTCTGCTTTTTACTCTTCCAAGAAATCAAGTTTCCTCCAACAAACACACAATATCCTAAGGTGGATCTTCTATCCTCCTTGCATCCTGCCCAATCCGAGTCGGAAAAACATTCAATTCTAGTATGACCATGATTGCCATATAGAATTCCACGCCCAGGAGCACTTTTCAGATAACATAAAACTTGCTCTACTGCTTTCCAATGATCAACAGTCGGTGGCGACATGTATTGACTCAAAACACTCACTAGAAAAGATATATCAGGATGCGTCACCGTGAGATAGTTTAATTTACCGATAAGTCTTCTGTACCTTTCAGGGTCATCAAATAATTCACCTTCTTTAGTTAACTGTAGATTAGGGACCATTGGCGTACTACAAGGTTTGGCGCCCAATTTCCCTGTTTCCAATAAAAGATCAAGCACATACTTCCTCTGAGATAGGAAGATTCCTTTTCTATTTCTGTTCACCTCAACCCCCAAGAAGTATTTCAACGTCCCCAGATCTTTAGTGTGAAACTGAGTATGGAGAAAAGACTTCAGTGAAGAAATTCCACTAGTGTCATTACCAGTGAGTACAATATCATCCACATATACGACTAGTAGAATAGTGCCCCCATCAGACTTTCTAAAGAAAACAGAATGGTCTGATTCGCTTTTTTGCATCCCGAACTTTTCAATAGCCTGACTAAGCTTACCAAACCAAGCCCGAGGACTCTGTTTCAAACCATATAAAGATTTCTTCAAATAACATACCTTCCCAGACTCCCCCTGAGCAACAAACCTAGGTGGTTGCTCCATATACACCTCCTCCTGAAGATCACCATGAAGGAAAGCATTCTTGATATCCAACTGATGCAAAGGCCAATCAAAAATTGCTGCAAGGGAGATAAATAACCTGACAGAAGCAAGTTTGGCAACAGGAGAGAAAGTATCATAATAATCCACACCATATGTCTGAGCATATCCCTTAGCAACAAGACGGGCTTTCAAACGATTAAGAGAGCCATCAGGATTAAATTTAACAGTAAACACCCACTTACATCCAATAGCTCGCTTACCGTTAGGCAAAGAAACCAAAGTCCACGTGCCATTGACATCTAGAGCAGTCATTTCCTCAAGCATAGCTGCACGCCATCCAGGATGAGATAATGCCTCGCTAACAGTTTTAGGGACAGAAATAGTATCTAGGGATGTAACAAAGGTACGAGAAGAAGAAGACAAACAATTATAGGAAACAACAGAGGAAATGGGGTAAGTACAAGCACGTTTACCTTTTCGAAGAGCAATAGGAAGGTCAAGATCAACAATACAAGGCGAATCTAATGACGAAGATATTGGCTCATCAGGACATGAATCTGGAACATCCGGAACGTTTGTAATTGGGTCGGAAGGTGGTGGTTGTGACCGACGAGTATAGATGTTTTTTATGGGGGGCTTGACAAAAGAAGGCGGAACCAAGGAGGATGAGGACAACTCCAAAGGTGATGGAACCTGATAAAACAAGAAATCCTCGTTCTCCTGAGCGATAGACCCTGAAGAAAACAGAAAAGGTTTGTGTTCCAAGAAAGTAACATCAGCAGACACAAGATACCTACCTAGACCAGGAAAATAACAACGATACCCTTTTTGACCACGTGAATACCCCAAAAACACACATTTCAAAGACTTAGGATCAAGTTTTGTAACTTGAGGACGGACATCCCGAACAAAACAAATACAACCAAAAATTTTCGGGGAGAGGGGAAACAAATTTTTAGTGGGGAAAAGAGTATGAAAAGGGATGTTACCCAACAAAACCGAAGAGGGCATACGATTGATCAAAAAACAAGCTGTGGACATGGCATCAGCCCAAAAACATTTTGGAACCTGCATTTGAAATAGCAAAGCTCGGGCTGTTTCAAGGAGATGTCTATTTTTGCATTCAGCAACACCGTTTTGAGAATGGGTGTCAACACAAGAAGTTTGATGGAGAATACCGTGCTCAAGCATATATTTCTGAAAAGGACCTGAAACATACTCTTTTGCATTATCACTTCTCAAGTTTCGGACAGGCGTACCAAATTGGGTTCGAATCTCAGCACAAAAAGAAGAGAAATGAGTAAATAATTCTGAGCGAGATTTCATTAAATAAAGCCATGTCATTCGAGAATAATCATCAACAAAAGTAACAAAATAACGAAAACCAGGTTTAGAAGTAACAGGACTAGGACCCCAAACATCAGAGTGA